>CM042427.1:21858170-22188170 GCA_023631565.1 Gymnocephalus cernua | reverse complement strand
TCTGCATTCGCTGTGTATCAGTCATTTTATAGTAGTCACATCCCCCCCCCCAAAAAAAAAACCTCTTCAGCATGCAAATACTCCTTCTCAATCCCTAATGTTAATAGTTTCTGGCGAGACGCTGTTGGATTAAATTTTACACCGTTGTAAACATGCTCCAAGTTCTGCATTCGTGCTTTCAAGAGGAAGGTTTTTTGTTTTTAACATTACGAATCATTGAAGAGGAGGAGTAAGCACATATTTCTTACTGGCTTGTGTTTCTGTTGTTCCTGGTTGAGTGCTTGGTGATGCCTTGACAGTGGTTCCACATTGTTGCCCTAACATCAACCAGATTGATATGAAGCAGGCAAGACTGGATGGGGCGCCGCTGGTTTGCTTAGAGTGAGCACAAGATAAGAAGGGGGTGGCAGATGCACACAATTGCACTGGCATAAACAAATGCATATACTGTACAATTACGACACACACACACACACACACACACACACACACACACACACACACACACACACACACACACACACACACGCACACATGAAAAATGACTCTGACATGCATACCCTTGCTCCTCTCTGTTCTTTCTCCGTTGTTCTTTGTCACAAAGACACACACAACTAGCCACACAAATCTGGTTCCTCTTTCTCCCTCCCACATTGTCTCACATATGCACACACACCTACACACACACACACACACACACACACACACACCAGTATTCAGGGGCGATCAGTATTCTGAACAGCTTTCCAGGTCGGCCGGACGCTGATCCATCAAACGCCGACACTGTGTCGTTTTGTATCTGTGGCAACCTTCAGCTTTAAAGAGTAGCACCGACAGTCCTCTGTCACCAGGAGATTCACGGTGTATGCTTGTGTGTGTCTTTCTATGTATGTGTGTTCACATTCATAGAGTCTCCCAAATATTCTGACACACAATCATTCATGCACACACAGACACACAGATGCTCACACCCACCAAATAATTCATATCTTAATGGCTGATGTTACCGTTTCGCCCAGACACTTCACGTTCCCAAGCTGCCTCCAATCGCAAAAGAAGCGTGTGTGTGTGCCGTGCGTGCATTTGTCTGTAGCTGCTATCTTAGCTTGTCTCTTTGATCAGCCTATAAAAGCACTGAGGCGTGGACAGATAGCCTGGACCAACACACTATCGCTCCTTCATTCCCTCTGAGTCTTTCCTTCGCCCTCACACACATTAACCGCCATGAACACACACCGACACACTCGGAAACACTTTCCCGTGTGTAGCTGCATCTCTCCCATCACCCAGTGGCTATGAGGAGTATTTTGTTGCCTCCTCAGCTTTATCTATCTGGAGTGGGGAATGCATCAGTTTCGTTGATCTGTTTTCCTCTTTATACTTGAAACTGTATTGCGCTGAAAGTTAACGTATAATCATACATACAAAAAGTGAATGTCTCTTTGCAAAGTGATAGCAAATATTGATACCCGGTGGACAGCTGCTCTGGTAGTGACTTTAAAACCATCACACACTGATAAATAATCTGTTTGCTTTCTACTGAAGTCACAACAACAGTAATTAGATTTACTGCACTGCCTCAGTTTTTCACAAACATATGAACTTGGGAAATGAGATTTGGACTTTATCATCATTTTGCACAATGTAAACAAATGTATTTTCTTCTCTCCATTCCTTTCTCTTTTCCTTTCAACCCCCCTACTCTGTCTCTGTTTCTCCACCCTAGATCAGTATATTTATGACCCACCTGTCCAACTATGGCAATGATCGACTGGGTCTTTACACATTCGTCCACCTGGCCTCCTTCCTTCGCTCGTGGACAAACCTGAAACTCCACACACTCCCACCGCTGCAGCTTGCACAAAAGTACTTTCAGCTTTTTCCCGAACAAAGGAACCCGCTCTGGCAGGTGTGTTTGCGTGCCCACATGTATGGGCTTGTGTGTTTCAGCAATTGTCTGTAAAAAATGTTTTGTGCATGTCTGTGTAAAAATATTCTCTCTTAAAGGTGTTGTAGGTAGGATTGGGAAGATCTTAGGCTGGGTAAACCCCGCCCACTCTGCCGCCAATTTGATTTCGCCCTGCAGATCAGGCTGGAAACCTGCACATTCAATTCTCCTGCTTCAGTTCACAATTTTGCGGGAACCAATCATAAACTGGCTTATCCACCTTGCGCGCTATTGGCAGGTTTAACACGATGACGATAGAGAAGCAACGGCAAGCAGCTTCTTGTTTACGTTCAATAAGCTGGCCCTCGAAGCGCAGCAACCCGTTGATGCTGCTGTCGCTACTACGTCACCTGGATTGTTGGTCTGATTGGTTGAAGGATTATCCAATTGCGTACAGAGTCATTTGAACTACGCCCATTGGTCACGCCTCTTGTGCAGAGAAAATACAGAGCAGACTCTCCAGACCAATGCTCAATCTTAAATCTATTGAGCTTGTTCGGGTGATAGCCAGACTAGGAAGATCCAGGATTTACCCAAAAAATTTGAACATCAACAACTTCTCAGTCCCTCCCCCCTTTCTGCTAAAGCAGTGGCCCTGATTGGTGCATCTGAACAGGGAGCGGTGGATTTCTGCAAATCGCACTACAGGCTGTAGGTGGTTCCAGAGGAGGTTTTTAAATGACCTGCTTCATGTAGTTCTACTCGAACATAGGGTCAGTTTCACCAAATATGACAGAAAGTTAGTTGTATAAGTCTTACCTACTGCACCTTTAATGTGGATTCAATACACAAATTGTATGAGCTTTGTGATAGGAAAAATGTCCTCATATTTTCTTTTGTTCTGTACTCTACAAATGTTGATGATTTAATGACAGTTCATTTTACAGTATGCTGACTTTGTCTCAAAAGTCTGGAAAAGAAGGCAATATTTATTATTTACTTATATTTATTATAGTAAAAAAAAGTGATTAATGAATTTTGTTGTAGACAATGAAAATCAGAGGATTTGATTGTTTAAGGTGGTTTTCTATTTTCACTTTTGCAGCATTCTTGTTCCGTCGTATATGAGTTTGTGGTGTGTTGTGAGCACATCCCAGCTGGCTGGGATTTGTTGTGTGCATGACACGCTAAGAAAACATGTCATTCTGTGTAGTAAATCCACCATGCACTGGAAATATGGGCATGCATGTTTTATATGTACATCATTACTTTAACCTCTAATCCTTTGTCTGTGCCTCTTAAGAACCCATGCGATGACAAACGACATAAAGACATCTGGTCTAAAGAGAAAACCTGTGACAGGTTACCCAGGTTCATGGTCATAGGCCCACAGAAAACAGGTAAGCTACACACAAACACAAACTCAGACATGCACATGCAACGGAGAGACTCCTTCAGTGTGCCCAGGTGTCTAGATCCTCAACATCAGAGCCCATTCATTTAATCCCTCCTTTGGTCCTGTCAGAGGGAGACAAAGGAGGAGGCTATTACCTCCTTTCTTCCACCCACATACTATATACTTTAAATGAATAGAGATACAGTACTGAGCTACCACCCTCTCCTTTTCTGACTATCCCTCTGTCAAAGAGACAAAAAACAGGAGATTATTGCAAATCTGTATCACTACTTGGATCCATAGTGTTGCTTTGTGTGATCTCAGGAATTCTAATTGCTGGTGTTTGATGTGAGAGGTGAGGAGGCCCCGTAATGCTGCTAATTAACCAGGTGATCAGTTACTAAATGGGAGGAGGGGTCACAATAGCAACATTAGCAGCCCGACAACTACAGTACAATAAATTCTCATTTTATTGCAAGGTATACCTCGCATGTCGGAGATGTTAGAGCAAATAGGAAACAGGGTCGGGGGGGATGACACGGGATGCGTGGGGGTGAGTGTTAAGGGAACGGGGTGAAAAGAGAGCTGCTGAGGGTGAGACAGAGGGCATGACCAGAGCCCCAGTGCTGATTGGTGTCAAATGGGTTTGAATCATTTGATGGGGAGGCCTGTGAGACACACACACACACACACACACACACACACACACACACACACACACACACACACACACACACACACACACACACACACACACACACACACACACACAGTGTATTCTCAACAAGACATAAATCTTGCGGAGGAAAAAATCATCCAGTATGGATCAGTGGATGACAGCTCTCACACATACTGGCGCACACACACACACACACACACACACACACACACACACACACACACACACACACACACACACACACACACACACACACACACACACACACACACACACACAGACTACCCTCTGCTGAGCTGAATTAACGAGCCAGTTATGAATTATGCCCTTTTTTCCAGGAACGACAGCACTTTATCTCTTCCTACTCATGCATCCCTCCATCTCCAGTAACTTCCCCAGTCAAAAGACTTATGAGGAGGTCCAGTTCTTCAACACCAATAACTACCACAAAGGAATTGACTGGTAAGAACAAACACTCAACACACACACACACACACACACACACACACACACACACACACACACACACACACACACACACACACACACACACACACACACATCTTTCATTATCTCTGTGTGCCTTTTTATTAGTCAAAACCTAAGGTGAAAAGGAAGATTATAAACAAACCCTTTTCATTTTTAAAGGTTGTTGTAGACTAATGTGTCTTGCAGACATCAATAATACATTAAGGAGTTCAAAAACATCTTCAAAATGATCTTTTAAGCCTGTAAACATAAGCCAACAGACATATGGCTGCCTAAATTGACCCATAAATGGGTTACTTAGCTGACAGAGACACAGCTGGTGCAGTCTCCGAAGTCATCCAGAAAAGACTTAACTCTGAAACTGTGTCATTAAAATTATATTGTCAAGTTTATTTTAGGCTCGTTGTCTAAGAACTAATTAAGGCCATAACTTTCTGACTGAATCTGACTTTGAAAAAATGTGTAAAAACTTAGCAATGTACACTCCGGGTGACTGAGTTTGCAGTAATGCTGTGGTGCTTGTGTGTGAGGCTTGTTTTATTATAGTGTGGATGTGTATTTGTATTTCCTCTCAATTTTGTTGCCTCAGGTACATGGAGTTTTTCCCCTTGCCCTCTAATGTAACCACGGACTTCCTGTTTGAGAAGAGTGCTAACTACTTTCCTTCAGAAGAGTCCCCGCGGCGAGCTGCTGCCCTGCTGCCCAAGGCCAAGATCATCACCCTGCTCATCAACCCCTCTGACAGGGCCTACAGTTGGTATCAGGTATGTACACAAACACACAGAATATATTTGATGCCAGTGACTGCACATGTATTATTTTTAACCTTCTACAGCTGCCTGCTTCATCATAAGACATGCTTTATCTCTGTATAGATGAGTTCTGTATTTCTCTCTGTGAGTGTTGAGTTAATGAGCCGATTTATCTATACATCTCAGTGTGGGAAATGTCACAAGATCCTTAAATCTTCTGCTTAAGTCTGTTTGATTAATGAGACGTGAACGTCAACAGCGTGGCAGCTCAAATGTTATGTGCTTGTCGACAATAAAAATGGTGTCTTGTGTAAAGTTGTGAATACATTATTTGATGTTTAAGGGGAGGTTATTGTACAATAAGAGTGAATTCTTTGAAGCTTATGTGGCTGTATCGGCTGACCTTCCCAGCATCAAAGAGCTCACGAGGACCACGCAGCCCTGCGGTTTACCTTCTACGATGTCATCAGTGCAAGACCGGGTGCACCAGCCGAGCTCCGCTCCCTGCAGAGCCGCTGTCTCATTCCCGGTCTCTACTCCTCACACCTAGAAAGGTGGCTCACTTACTACCCTGCCAACCAGGTATGCACAGACACAGGCACAGATGTGCTCTATTGCACTGCAATGCCAAATCCATGCACAGATCATACAGTATGCAATGTAAATGTCTTGTATTGGTTTGTAAGATGAGAATTTGAAGAAAGGGAATGAAAGAGGAGATTTGAGATTTTAATGATGTGTATTCGGGAGGAGTGGAACTACGTTTGTATATTTTGCATTGTTAGATGGGAACTACATACAGTAACACTTTGTACATTGCCTGTAGGCATACGTAGAAATAAAGAAGCTGCCCCCATGCGTTTACTCTTATCCAATATCTACATGAATTGTAATGCACTAACTAGTTAGTTAATTGTACCCAGTGTTACAGTATGAATGTATCTGTGTGTAGGTGATGATCATAGATGGCCATCAGCTGAGAACTGACCCTGCAGCAGTGATGGATGAAGTCCAGAAGTTCTTAGGTGTCACTCCTCATTTCAACTACTCCCAGGCCCTTACGTAAGTCTCTCTGCTTTTCCTCTTTAGTCTCTTCCATCCCTTTGTGACCTGGCATAATGGCACCTTTCACCTGGCATGCACTGTGATAGAAATGACAGTACTGATTCAAGCTGCAACAACACTCCAAACCCAAATCTGTGTGAGCCTGACATCTACTGGTGAACAGTGTGGTACTAAACATGCCATCTCCTCTTTGCCAGTCTTTGGTGCCAGGTGGTGTCATTCTCTGAAAACTACAACAGACAGTGACATCACCTGGCACCAAAGATCAGCCAATAGCAGATGGTCAGTTCGCGGCTTGCTTTCAGCTATTACAGTTCTGCCTTTACACTCATTTAGTTTTATGCTATTGTCAGTATTTGGAGGGGGGAGTAGTATGTGGTACCAATGGAGAGCTTAAAGAGGATACAAGAGGACGAACAAGAGATGAGACAAAAAAGAGAAAAGAAACATGAAGGAATTCTGGCAGGAGTTCTTATGTATAATTGCAAATTAACAAAACAATGTTGTGAAAAGGAATAATTTATTGGTGTCAATAAACGCAGCAGGTATTTTTTTGTAATGCATAACTTGCCGGTAATCTATGATACAGCAGACACTTACATCTCCTCACACTTATATTTGAGGCAACACTTCCAACATATTAGGAATATTTACATCTGATTACATTGCTCGTACAATTTTTAAGTCCATAGATAATAATTGTATTACATACATATTAAACACATGAATTTGAAGTAGTGAAGTCTCAGCCCCCTGAGCCGCTGGCCTGGGATCAAATCCCAACAGAGTGTTGACTGTCTCATTTACACTGCCTGCCTGTTTGTGTTTGAATAGATAAAAGTATGAAAAGGTTAGTGCACTGCACAATGTCAGTCCGAAAGAACTAAAACAGCAAAGACACCACTGCAAGAGAAATAGCTACTGTAACTTCTACAGTATGAACTAAACATATGCAGTCTTTAATAACAGATACAAAAAGCATGTGCGAAAGGAAGAAATGTTTTTTTGTCTAAGCGTTTGTTTTGTTTGTAGCCACAAATACAACCTCATAATTTACTCACATTTACTGTAAGGAAGTAATGTGTAAATACATTCTCGTGTAGCTCTAGCCACTAAAGACCAACTGAATTGACCAATGGAACCACATTCTCAATAGTTGTTAATAGAACCAAAAAAAACAACATAATGTGTTTATTCTTTAATACAGAGGTAATATTCTGTATAACCAATGTTAACCAATGCCTAAAATATGCATGTCAACCAAATGAATACAACTTGAGAGAATTAGCTTTGGCTACTCGATGCTCTACTTCAACTCCTTCTCCATTAGAGATTTTGCAGTGTGACCTTTAAGTTTGGGAGAAGTGGTAAACAGTTTATTTATCTCGAGCGCCACTCATCAGAATGCAATCTGCCTGCAAGCCCTCAAATCTCCAGACAGGGCCATCTAGAATTTGCAGCTCAGATTGGGACAGAGAGTGCCTCTGTCTTGAATCACAAGCCCACATGCATACCAATAATTTGTAAAGAGATGCATTTTGACAGAATAATAAGAAAGGTGTGTGTGTGTGTGTGTGTGTGTGTGTGTGTGTGTGTGTGTGTGTGTGTGTGTGTGTGTGTGTGTGTGTGTGTGTGTGTGTGTGTGTGTGTGTGTGTGTGTGTGTGTGTGTGTGTGTGTGTAGAAGACAGTTACACAAAAGCCTAATCTTTCTTTTCTCCTCATTCTTTTGACGTGGCAGCAGTCTGACAGATCCTCAACAATGAAGCCTATTTATTTAATCCCCCGCTCCTCTCTTCCTCCTGTTCTGTCAGAGGAAAACTGAAGGAGAACCACTTAACTCTTTTTTCCTCTTTTATTTACCCACTGATGCATGCAGATAAAGAACAATATTTGCATCTTTCACTCACATCCACATTAGCCCTTGTCCTCTATCTGTCACATAACGGTTAAAAATAATGTTTATCTTTTTGTACTTCTTTTTTACTATTACACTGCAAAGGAAAGGTGCATAAATGTATACATGCATAGAAAATGACTAAGAAATCTACATTATATATGCAGTAGATAGACATACATGCCAATAAACAGTACACGTGCAGGCATACTGTATACACATGCACAACGCACTTAAATACGCATATATATGTATATGTACATACATACATCTATATACATGCATATGTATTCATGCATATACAGAGGACAACAAGCACATGAATTTACTAGGGTATTCATAACATGCTGCTGGGGTGCAATAGTCTTTGCACACTGCTAATAAGAGAGGCAGTTTGGCCTCACAAGGGGTGCTCACAAAGCCAATATGGGAACGTTATAGACATATCAAATTTCTAAAAATATTTCACCCTCACATTTATGTATTTCTTTACATTCAGTAATGAATTAAAGTTTCATCTCAAGCACATATGTACATCCCCAAGTGATTATACGTTATCTCTCTTATCTCATTGTTATTTCATTGTTATCATCTCTTTTTTGGAGCCATGTTTCTAATGTCTGCATTTTACAATAGAGAAGTTGAGACCACTATCTGATACCATACACCTTTAAACTATGACAGTCAGATAATCTTCCACTCTGTTTTTTTCATCTGGAGTGAGATTTGATTAGAAGTCAGCTCCCTTTTTACAAAATGTTATTGTACAGAGACTTTTTGAAGATGAACACTTTGGAGAAAAACGAGGAGGACAAACTGTATCATATTTAACATTTTTATAAATGTATTGTTGAATTTAAATAATACTAGAAACCAGTAAATCAATATAAAATGAATGTATAAAAAGTAAAAATAATCACGGAAATTAACCAAACAATAAACTGTACTCATGATTATTGTGAGAGAGGCTAATAGAGACACAGAGGGTAAGAGACAGAGTGTGTTGAATGGATAGTGACATTCACGTTCAGTCCATAAGGCCCACTTTTTCCACTGTCATTTCTTAAAACAACAGACACTGCTTTATATTTAGACTGAACTTACATCTTATTTACATTTTTATTAATATTTCTCTGCTGTCTCTCTTCTGTCTGTCTCTCTATGTTTCTTTTCTCTCAGGTTTGACCCTCAGAAGGGCTTTTGGTGCCAGCTCCTTGAGGGTGGAAAGACAAAATGTTTGGGAAAGAGCAAGGGGAGAAAGTACCCTCCTATGGAGCCAGAGGTAAACATATACATTTTAATTAGAATAGATTTATGCTCAGTGAAAAAAAAAATGGAATGTTAAAGACAGAGACAAATAAAAAAGAAAAAGCAGCAGCCTGACTGACAGTGATACACAGTCCCCTCCATCGCTGTGGCAAAATTTCCCACAGGACTGGAGCGTTGAGGTGAAAACTGTCAGCCAATCAGATCCAGCCGGAAAGTTACAACCTAGTTATGAGGACTCAATAGTGACACACCACCAGTGAGAGAGAGGATAGGGGGGGAGATTAGGTTGCACGGAGAAAGGTAGAAGGAGAAAATCCAATCCATAAATCTTTGTCCTGGCTACTGATTCCACAGAGGAGAGAGCAGACTTGCCGACAATGAATCACACATTTGCTCTCACATGAAGACAAACACACATAGATACAATTTGTCTTCCCTCATGTGCTCACACATGGCTAATGGCTGCGCCTCAGTGTCACGGTAATTAAACTGTATTTGAATGTCCACCAGGGGGACAGAAGGAGAGGACAGATGAGGAGGAGGAGGGAAACAAAGGGAACACCAGGGAGGAGAGCAAATAGATGGGGAGATGAGGGATGCACACAGAAGGGAGAGAGATAATGGATCTCATACATCCTTCATGTAATTTTCTCCCTATCTCTAACCTCTCTTTTTCTAGCTCTGTTCATACCACTCGGCACTTAGTGGCCATAAAGTCCTATTGAGGAGAAATAAACTGATCTAAAGATGGTGGCACATCATTGATCTCTCTTAATGTCTTGTTTGTCACCTACTGTGGCACTACTATGTCTGCTTATCTTCTTTCCTATCTTGCTCTCACCCTTCCTCTTCTTCCATCCCCCCCCTCTCATCAGGCACATGCATATCTCTCCAGGTACTACAGGGAACACAACGTGGAGCTGTCAAAGCTGCTGCATCGCCTTGGTCAGCCACTTCCCTCCTGGCTACGAGAGGAGCTGCAGAAGGTCAGCAGCATTACAGTCTGACAATCTGACACTTATCTCAGCAGCTTTTAAATGCAAGTCAGAATTTAGAAACGGACTTACATCAGCAGGTAGTGAAAAACATGTTCTTGAAGCCCCTGAAAACTTGGTTTCATATCTTATATTTTTTTTTTTTACAAGATGACAATTTAGTTAATTTTAAAACAAAAACCTTCCTAATTATTATTGATTAAGCAAAAAACTCATCAGGACTGTGTGGGTGTGGTTTGATCAAAGCTATTTTAGACTGGTTTGTAGTGTAGACCAGTCTTAATAATGCTCTTAGATTAGTTTAATGCAAGTTTTACAAAAATATATCTTGACTTATAGGAAGCCTAAAACGTTAGTCACCCAACCTTTAGGCTAACTCAGAACTAAGACCCACATTTCCAAGGTAACAGTCTGTGAAATCTGCTGACCAGTGGCGAAGAGGAATGGCTCCAAATCAAACCACGTTTATTCATCGTACAAAGAAAAAAACACGAAACAGAAATTTCTCATGCAAAATATTCAAAATAGCTTATGTTTATGTAGAACCCCTATCGGAGTATCAATGGAGTATCAATGGAGTATCAATGGAGTATCGATGGAGTATCGATGGAGTATCGATGGAGTATTGACGGAGGATTCAAAATACAAAACAATACAAATATAACTGGCTTCTAAAAAGAAGAAATATCACATCTTCTGAGCTTGATTACACTATCAACCTGTCAAGGTATTCAAAACGCGTGCTGCTGCTGACAGTCGTCTCACCTTGGTCTCTGCAGAGCCTTCTTTCTTCTGCTGTGCTCAACATTGTTTGTCTTTTGTCTGCGGATTTGTTTGTGTACTGTCACTGTTAACAAATTAGAGGGAGCCACTTGACAAGTCCACTTAGGTTTTCGAGCCCATTCACAACAATTGCAGCATGTTTGCTTTCCTTTGGCATAGTTGGCATTTGAATCAATATGTAAACAAAATGGAATTAAATTACTGTTTCTATCTCTTTTCTCCTCTTCTTTGTGTTTTCCTCTTCATCCCCTCCCTCGCTTTACCTCTTTCTGAAGGTTAGATAACCTTTGCATCCATGAACCAGGGTTAAAGGTCAAGTGGTCGAAGACCAGGAAGTGACCAGGAGCACCTGACCTTCAGATCAGATGCACTGTCTGTGGCCTTTTAGTGAACCCTGAGGTGAAGGTAAGGACGGGGTGCCTTGTTTCACCTTGGAGCTGTGACACTGCTGGAGGAAGCAGAAGTCATGAAAGCAAAGAAGCAAGAAACTTTGGAGCACTTAAACTGAATTCTTGGAAGGACGAAAGCATGGATGGAATCAGCGTTTCAGGTGACTCTGACAGCTCTGACGGAAGAGGAACTAAAAGGAAGAGCCGCATTATAAGGATGACGAGAACTATGGGAGACAAGGAGTATTTGGCAATTCTTTGATGCCCAAACTCAGTTCTGAACTGTGGTGAACTCTCGTGCAGACCTGCAGTGACGAGTGAGGGTTATTACTTTTTGTTTTATGTTCACCTTTAATTTATGATGCCAGAACAGCGCTGGTCAGCTGTGCATGGTTCCCTTAGAGATGACTTTGCACTAAGTCCTGTTCTGATCTCCAAGACAAAAAAAAAAAAAAAAAAAGAAATGCACCCTATGTGGTTTTGCTTTACTATTTTGTTAGTTTTCTTTTGGCACAATACGAGTGAATAAGCAGGGAGAATAAGTGCATAGACTCAGGGTGAGTGACAGGCTGTTGCTTTCCATGATAGCTTCTCATTTCTTTTGTGAGTAATTCTTCTTTAAAGTGAAGCTAGTTTCTGGTAGATCTAGTAGCTTTGTACACATCTTGAGATGTTACTGGAAATGATGGACTGGAAATGATTCACAGAAGCAAGATGCATTACTCGTTCATTATTTTCCTTTGAAGAGCCATGCAGAAGAGCGCCGTGTCCATTTAGCAGAGCATGAGTGCTGATGATCCAGCGCTAAGGACTGAGGGGACATGAGTTTGTGGTAAGAAAACTTACCAAAATGAGCCTAATGAATATGACACCTAATTCATGGACTCTCTAAGTAGCTACTGTAACAGGCAGTTTTTGTTTTGTCAGTGTCTCATTTAAGTCTCAACCTCCTTTTTATTTCCTTTTTTAAAACCAGTGGCCTACGTTGTTAAGCTTCAAATTGAATGCAAAAAAAATCACTTAATGTCAAACACAAAAACCAAAATTAAAGAAATGAATATAATTGACAGCACAAGATGTTTGTATTGTTTAACGACCAAGAAACACAGATGAACCATATTGTGCAGGATAAACCTGCACACACATGTATGACGTCACATAATCTTTGGCCTTAATGGTTGACAATAGACTCTTTGTCCTCTAAGGTAAGTGAAATAAACGTTGATGACAGTTTGCTGTTCGAGGAATTTGGGCCTGTCAGGTATTACATCAGTGACCATTAACTAACCTGTCATACAATGATGTTCAGTTTAAACAACAAGGTTATTTTACTATTTATAATATAACATAAATTTACAGAGCACACAACATCATGTCAGACTGCACAATATAGAGAATGCTGTTACACAACCTTACATAACTGCAGCCTAAATTGAGCCACTTGATGATAAATGTTATCACAGTGCAGCCAGTGTAGGAAGTGAAGAAATTCCATGCTATATCTTCTGAGTCGCACTGTGTTACTACTTGTCACATATGGTGCATTAGACTTCAATGCAGTGTTGGACATGAAGGGGGGCAAAGGGCAAAAATGGCACAATAAATCTCAGAATGCCCCCAACACTTGAGTGAAGGACAAAAATAGCTCCCAAAATTTTGAAAACAAAAAAATGTATAGCCTTGCAGGCTAATGCTACATTAAGCTAATTAATTAATTTTCCATTTACGTCTCCAATTTCTCTAACTCACAAATAACGCTGTTACATATAAATGCACTGATAATAGCAATATCATGCTTTTTATTTACTCATGTTGGCAACAGGTGGTGGTTATTTCACATTCAAAAACAGCAACTTTATGCACTAATTACTATTACTAATTATTATTTTTATTACTATTTTTTTAAAGTGCCCCTAAAATTTGGTATATGCCCCGATTTAATAGACATTGGAGGTAAAAGTTGCCCCCCAAATATTCCTACACTGCTACAACGCATATACATGCTTATTTAAAAAAAGTGATACATGAGAATATATCTACCAACCTATTGTGTTAATGTTAAAGGATAGGTTCACAGTTTTTCAAGTCTACCTTGCACCCTCCAGCTCAACAGGGAAACACTGTCCATGAAACAGGGAATTCCGACCATAACAAAGACTGTACCTTTGGAAGATCTCCACTTGACCAACTCAGACTGCTGACACCTCGTATTAACTTTAGACAAACCTCTAAACATGTATTTGCTATAAACAAAACATTTTGTCCGCCATCACACATTGGAAGTGCATAAGGAAGGGATCCTTTAATGGTCAGTGTGAGGAATAGGAGGAATGTTTACAGCTAGGAAAACCTGTTCTAATGAACATATGGGCACCTGACTATTGTTTAAGACAGACTTGAAAAAATGTCAACCTATCTTTCAAGGCATGACATGGTAATCACATATCAGTCAGTATTAGAGGGTGTGGGTAAGTCTTTTTGATATACTGCAGTGGGGATTGCCAGGTGAGATTGTCTTTGTCAATTTACTGTTGTGCTGTTTTATATATATATATATATATATATATATATATATATATATATATATATATATATATATATATATATATATATATATATATATATATATATATATATATATCTGATCATAAAATGTAGAACATTTGCAATAAACCTTGAATGTGATGGAGGGCTTTGACATTACCAAAGCAACAGGAAATTATGTTTAGCCATGAAGTCAAAAAAGGCAACCACCTTAAGATTTATGCCTTGTGAGTCACTGCTAAACACTACAGGTCTGGAAGAGCAGAAGCGAAGACTATACTGTCTGAGAAATCATTCATTACCAGTAAGACAGGAGTGACGGACACAAAGCACGTCAGAGAGAGAGAACAACATTTGAAAAGAATTCAAGACACTTTTGACTCATTTAAGCCAGTTGAGAGAAAACGATATGTAGTCTAGTTATGAACTACATCATTTTTGATGCAGCCCAGTAATATGCCACCAGAACATTTAGGTTGTTGTATTATCATTTCGGTATATCTGTTGTCCCAAACAATGTCTTAAAATTATAGTTTCAAAGATTCAAGTTTTAAAAAGATGAACGAATATGAAGAAAGTACATTACTCAAGTTTTGCAGATCTAAATATAATACAGTATAATCAATCTAAAAGCAACACAAATCCCAAATCTATAAACATATTTTCAGCCATCTTCAAAAGCAGCTGGTTGGGGGAGGGGGGGGGGGTTTCTAGCAGCCAATCAGATGTGCATGAGATTACTTTTACTCAGATTGAATCATTATCCTCAGATCTTTCCCAACTGGTTTTCCCAAGTGTTGCCAGAGTTTAAGGGACGGAAACAGATATGAGTAGAAATAAATTATCCATGTATAATGAGACCTTCTGTTCTGCATTACCTCTAGTGACATCTAATATAAGCTCATTAGTGCACAGAGCATACAGCTAGAGGTTCAGTGGTAATAACGAAAAGAAAAAAAGACATCATTTTATTTGAATGTGTATGCACAATATTTTTAATCTGTTAATTAATTTGAACATAACGGAAGCATAGAGGTTTATAAAGTGTAAACAGATAATCAACATCTAACATCAAAAATAACACAAGAATGCACATGTGTTTAAGAAAAATCAGAAGAAGCAAAAAGGTTTTAATATTCAGTTTAAAAACACTGCCATGTTCATTTTTAATTGGCATAAATGAAATGAAATCCTAGATTCAATTAACATTTACATGTATTTAATTAACATTTAGCCTATAATTGTGTGTTAATTGTTCATCCGAGACTATCCATTATTTTGTTTTATATTATTATAGATTAAACATGTTATTTATCTCAGCCCAAAGAAAAAAGAACACTTCATTTCAATGTATTCATTTTATGTTTATTTGATAGGGACAAATACACTATACAGCAAGTATCCAATGCAATGTATCTAATTCCCATATAAAATGAGCTTCAACATTTTGTAATGTGTCATAGTGACCACAGGAGGGTGCTTTCAGACAATAAGGACAGATGTGCTCTCGCTCAGAGCAGTTCGGTGAGTTCAGACAATCAATTCAGCAGGTGTGAAAAATGGAGCTGCACGTTTCCTCCCACAAACCCCCTACAGCATGCATGTTATGCCTTTCGACCTTATTAGTTAAATGAACTATCTGCCTCTGTGCGCATGTGTTTGCGTAACTACCAGTGTGCGTCTGGTTGACAAATAGTTCAATTTTGTCTATGAGGATAAAAAGGAACGGTTCACCGATATAAAGGCAGTAATGCATGATGACATTTGCATTTCATTCTTAGTATCATGTCTCATAAAATATTTTAAAATCAAGTAAAAGCTTATCTAAAATCAGAGCCAGGGCAGAAATCCAATTAGTCAACAGAGCCAGACCACTTCATTATTTCTATGATGCCTTTCAACATCATTTGATGCATTGGCTTGGCTTATGGTTGGTTTTGTATATATTTAGATTTTTTTAAATGCTTTTGAAAACATAATAAATTAAATCACAGTACTCTACGTCTCAGTTAGGTTCATAAGTAAACATAAATTGTACAAAGGAAAAGACCGTTATTTAGAGATAGAAATTTCCCTTATGCAGCAGGATGTGCAAATGCCATCCATACAGATTTATGGAATGCAGTTTAATGTAATGGGTTAAACACAAGGTCGTAATATTCTGTTTCATATTACAGTAAAACATATTGTACTGTACTATAATACACTGCCGGTAAAGGTTTTGGCTTAAGGCAAGGCAAGGCAAGGCAGCTTTATTTGTATAGCACTTTTCAGTAACAGGGCAATTCAAAGTGCTTTACATGAAGACAATTAAAATACAAGAATAAAAGTTACAGTGCAGTATAAGAAATTAAACATTAAAGAGCAGTTAAAAACAGTTATATAAAAGCAGATAAAATAAGCAACGAAAGTATAAGAAATGGATAGTTATTTAACGAAAGGCAACATCAAAAAGAAAGGTCTTCAGCCTTGATTTAAAAGAACTGAGAGTTGCAGTGGACCTGCAATTTTCTGGAAGTTGGTTCCAAATATGTGGAGCATAGAAACTAAATGCTGCTTCTCCCTGTTTAGTTCTGACCCTGGGGACAGAAAGCAGACCTGTCCCAGACGACCTGAGAGGTCTGGGTGGTTCGTAGTTTATTAGCAGGTCAGAAATGTATTTTGGACCTAAACCGTTTAATGATTTATAAACTAGCAAAAGTATTTTGAAATCAACTCTCTGAGGCACAGGAAGCCAGTGTAAAGACTTCAGCACTGGAGTGATGTGATCCACTTTCTTGGTCTTAGTGAGGACTCGAGCAGCAGCGTTCTGAATCAGTTGCAGCCGTCTGATTGATTTTTTAGGGAGACCTGTAAAGACACCGTTACAGTAGTCCATTCTACTGAAGATAAAAGCATGGACAAGTTTTTCCAAGTCCTGCTGAGACATAAGTCCCTTTACCCTTGATATATTCTTAAGGTGGTAATAGGATGACTTTGTAATTGTCTTAATGTGGCTGTTGAAATTCAGGTCTGAGTCCATAATGACACCAAGATTTCTGGCTTTGTCTGTTGTTTTTAACATTGTCTTTACTTGATCAAACATACAGGAAATGCAGAACAAAAAGTGCTTTGATAAAAGCAGCAAAGCTATACTGGTCAAAAGTTAAATCATTGCACCTAACATAACCTTTAAGCACATGAGGACAAAGAAATGCTGGAAAGATGAGAATAATTAGCATTTATGTTGCCAAGATTTCATGCAGCTTCCCACTGTAGCAGTAGGTCCCAGTTCTTAAATGGGTGTTAAGTCAACATGATGTGTTTGCCTTGTAAATAAGAAAAACTCAGAAAATGGCTGCCATTCCTGTGGACACTGTGTGTGTGTGGGTGTGTGTGCATACACATTGTCTGACATAGTGGTGCTCACTTTGACAGTTTGCAGTCAGAAACAAAAATGAAAGAGCTCTGCTGTTCCAGCTGCTGTCGCCATTCAGATGTGTGGGAATAACAGAGTGTAACATAAAGTGCAACAACCACTTAAAAACATACAACCCCAAATCAGAAAAAGTTGGGACAGTATGGAAAACACAAATAAAAAAAGAAAGTAGTGATTTCTAAATGTACTTTGACTTGTATTTCATTGCAGACAATACAACAGCACATAATTTAATGTGTTCCTCATGATTTTTATTGGGGTTTTATTTTCAAAAAAACAAAATTCCTATTTTGGTTCTTGCAACACATTTCAAAAAAAAGTTGGAACAGTAAAGCATTTACCACTTTGTAATGTTGCCATTCCTTTTCACAACACTTAAAAGACGTTTAGGGACTGAAGACACCAAGTGATGAAGTGTTTCAGGTGTAATTTTGTCCCATTCTTGCTGCAAACAAGTCTTAAGGTGGGCAACAGTACAGGGTCTTTGTTGTTGCATTTTGCGCTTCAAAATGCGCCACACATTCTCTATTGGAGACAGGTCGGGACTGCAGGCAGGCCAGTCAAGTACCCGTATCCTCTTCCTCTGCAGCCAGGACTTTGTAATGTGTGCAGAATGTGGTTTTGCATTATCTTGTTGAAATATGCATGGACGTCCCTGGAAAAGATGTCTTCTTGAAGGCAGCATATTGTGCTCCAAAATCTCTATGTACTTTTCAGCATTAATGGTGCCATCACAGAAGTGCAAGTTACCTTTGCCAAGGGCACTGACACAACCCCATACCATGACAGACCCTGGCTTTTGGACTTGTTGCTGGTAACAGTCTGGATGATCCCTTTCTTCTTTGGTCCGGAGCACACGGCGTCCATTTCTCCCAAAAAAATACCTGAAATACTGATTCATCTGACCACAGTACATGTTTCCACTGTGTGATGGTCCATCCCAGATGCCTCCGAGCCCAGAGAAGTCGACAGCGCTTCTGGACACTGTTAACATAGGGCTTCCTTTTGGCACAGTACAGTTTTAACTGGCATTTGTGGCTGTAACTATGTATTGTGGTACTTGACAAAGGTTTGCCAAAGTAGTCCTGAGCCCATGTGGTGATATCGCTTATAGATGAATGACGATTCTTGATGCAGTGCCGCTTGAGGGATCGGAGATCACGGTTGTTCAGCTTAGGCTTGCGCCCTTGTCCTTTACGCACTGAAATTCCTCCTCATTCCTTGAATCTTTTAATTATGTTATGCACTGTTGAAGGTGAAATAAGCAAATGTCTTCCTATCTTTCTTTGAGGAACATTGTTTTTAAACATTTCAATAATTTTCTCACGTATTTGTTGGCAAACTGGCGATCCTCGGCCCATCTTTGCTCCTAAAGGACTAGACCTGTCTTGGATGCTGCTTTTGTACCAAATCATAATTACAATCACCTGTTGACATCACCTGTTTCAAATCACATCATTATTTAACCAATTTACCTGTTTACTAGCCCTTAATTGCTCCTGTCCCAACCTTTTTTGGAATGTGTTGCAGGTCTGAATGACAGGAAAGGATGTATATTTACAATTGAAATTAAGTTGACCGGACAAAACATGAAATATTTTGTGTTCACATTGTCTGCAATAAAATACAAGTCAAAGTACATTTAGAAATCACTACTTTCTTTTTTTATTTGTTTTTCATACTGTCCCAACTTTTTCTGATTTGGGGTTGTATATTAGTGACATGTTTTCAAACATAAACAGACTATGGCCATTGCAGTATGACTTACAACTTTTAAGTGTCTTAATTAAACACACAACAAACTCACTTTTTATTTTATTTTTACAAAAACCTATTTATAAAGAAATGTTACAGTACATTAAAACATAACACATAGTCAGTAAACACCAAATAAGAAGGCAGTGTAGTTGTTTTTCAAGTGTACCAGATTGTCTCCATTCAGTGATGTCAAAACCTTTGACAACACTTTATCCTACTAGAACAAAAGAACATGAATTAACAGTGTCGATACGACAAATCAACACTTAGAAATGCTATTATGTGCTTTGATTCAGAAACACTTTAGTCCCTTCCTTTCTCTGCAAATGTCAAGCAGCACTGAGTTAAGGACAAATACTGACTGCTTGTAAATGATAAATGCCTGAGTAATTACTAAGACCTGAAATCTGCTTTTAACACAGCAAAACAATGATCCCAATGGAGACACATTACATAAACAATAATGAAATCAGGTTGAAATGCATATTTCAATTTGTTAAATGTCAATGTGACCTTAATGCTTAACACAAAAGCACTGAATATCATGCAATAAGTACCTAAAGGGGGGTTCTTAGTGCAAGTCTGCAACTTCATATCATGCCATTACTTACTATGTACGCATGAGTGCATGCATGTATCCTGTTTTTCTTCTTTGTTTTTTTGTTTTTTACTGTGGTCCCTTTTCAACCATTTTAATCACACTTCATACCATAAATCACAACTGTATAACAAAAGCAAGCACAGAAAACATTATTTTGGTAATAAATAATGTTTTTAAGTGTAGTATGCAATGTCACAAGAAACAACAAAAAGATATTTAAGTTACAGTTACGTTGTTTTGAGTTGAGATTTAACACCATCCAAAATCTTGCAGCTCAAGAGAATATCAAATCATTAAAATAAGTGCTTATGACTTAGATGAGAGAAAAGACAGAAAAGCCTTCTTCTCCCCCCCAAAAAAGAGAAGTCCAGCATTGACTTGTGCTCTCATTTGATAGTCAGGTTACAACTTACATCACTGGATAATCAGGTCATAACATCATCCCATCAGTAACACATTGTTGTATCAGTTGTCACCTGACCAATCGAGTAAGTCTTTGAGTGTCATTCTGTCTCATCGAGAGGTCAATTCTTTAAATTTGTCATTCCCCTTTCATCGCTTTTTCTCTTTCCTGTCATCACGGCTAATCACCTTGCGTATCCAGGAGCTGAAGGCAGAGACTTTGGTGTAGACGCCGGGGGACTGTTGTGTCCGACATGCATGACCCCAGGACGTGACCCCGTAAACCACCCAACCCCCTCCCGGACGCTCACACACCAACGGACCTCCACTGTCACCACGGCAACTGTCCACACGTCTTTCTGATTGGATGCTGCCGGCGCAGAGCATGCGGCTCGTGAAGGCACTGTGGAAATGCTGCTGGCAATAACGCCGGGGAAGTAAGGAGAGGGGGGCCTGCTGTAGGGTCTTGGAGTATGAGCGGCCTGAGAAAGAGGCAAAGTGTTAGAGTTTAGAATGAGAGGTGGAAGGTAGGTGGAATAGTGTGTGTGAGCATCATATTTGTGCTTTAACCATGGGCAATGTCGGCCGGCAGGCCCATCCCTTTGGTCCTCTAGCATTACGAGCAGATTGGCATTTTTGATTCTGAGAGAAATGTCTGGACAACTATAGGATGGTTTGCCATGACATTTGGTAGAGACATTTATGGTCCCTAGAGGATGAGTTGTTAAAGCTTTGATCCCCTGACCTTTCGACTAGTGCCAGCATCTGATCAAAACATATCTTAACACTTTGGTTTATGACCAAATCCCTGGCCGTGTGACTTTACTGTTGGCCTGTTGGAGGTTGTACACAGAAATGCGCTTCCTCTGATACACTTTGTTCAACAACCAACAAGGAACTTCACCCTGTGGCCAAAATGTCTGCAGAGGTTCACTTCTATCCACCAATATCCTCTCCCGGTCTACTGTAACCCCCCCCCACACACACACACACACACACACAGTGTTATCAACTCTCCATGGTAGCTTAGGGTGGTGTGTGTGTGATATTAGAGGGCAGATTGCCAAATGCAAACAGCTGTACAAAGCAGACATCTCACCATTGCCAGCATCACACACTCTAAATAGCATGTGTTGTCATCACACTTGGGTAAGCTAATAAAAACGGTCTCTCAAAACACACACACACACACACACACACACACACACACACACACACACACACACACACACACACACACACACACACACACACACACACACACACACACACACAAATTCAACCGACATTAAGAAAACAGACACACAAAACCCCTCAACAGGGAGTACATGTTTTTGTATAAGCGTGTACTGACATGTCTGTAGCCCTTTGTGACTAAATTGCTATGATTAATAACATCAGCATGTAACTTAAAGATCACTAACAGATGTGTGTCGGTGTACACAGTCAAGTGTATGGACAGATACAGAGCGTGACATCAAACAACTGCAATTACTGGTGGAGGATTACAGTACGTGATTGTTTCACTGTCTGTCCAAATGTACAAAAGACTTTTACCCCAAATAACTAGTCCCAGTGTGATTTCTTTTTTAATGGTCCCTCATTTCCTTTCTGTTTTTACGTTACGTTGATTTCCAGTGCGACTTAAAAGAATGTAAAGTTGTGAAGGTCCTACACCTTCCAATATACAGTGTTGCTTGCATCTTAAATACAAGAATTAAATTAAATGATGTCATGTTTTGCACCTCAGGGCCACCATACCCACCTTCCCTCCACACACACACACACACACACACACACACACACACACACACACACACACACACACACACACACACACACACACACACACACACACACACACACACACACACACACACACACACACACACACACACACACACACACACACACACACACACACACACACACACACACACACACACACACACACACACACACACACCCTCACCCGTATCACCCCAGCCGGTAATATGACAGTTGCTGGCTTGTTTGAGCACTCTCTCTTTCCTCATGGGCAGACAGGCGGGAAGAACATGACGGCTGAATGACACACACTCTCCCGGCATCTGGCCAACGGCCCCCGGTGACAGACGAACCAAGGCCAGGTCATAATCGTTGTTATGGGAGTGGTAGCCTGGGTGGAGGACAATCTGATCGACGCCGTACTCCTCTTCATATTCCTCAGGGACGAGGGAGTGGTAGTCACCCACTCTAACTTTATATTGCTTGGTGCTGTTTCCGTACCTGCAGAGAGGAATAGAGGGATGGATTAAGAGAGGTCATTAGAGAAAGAGTGTGAGTGTGTGTATGTGTGTGTGTGTGTGTGTGTGTGTGTGTGTGTGTGTGTGTGTGTGTGTGTGCGTGCACGCGTGCGTGTGGGTGCAGTATCACACTACTGATATATAAACCATGAGCAATAAAATAACGAGCTCTTACCTCTTACCTCAGCAATAGTTAATCTACAGCTGAAAAAAGTACTGTGTACTGTTACACTTAGCACACAGTCATAAAATCTGCACTAGTTGCCTATGAGTAGTAGAAGAGATTTTTTCCCCATATGTTCCAAAGCTTTTCTACTGAGTATTACGTATAGTGTCCGTGTTCCGCCTGAGGCTTATAAATATTGCATATACTTAATCAGACAGTCCTAAAAGCTTTGTCCAATTAACTCATCAGATACAAGGTCCCTCCTTTTCTCTGCCTTACCTCCTTCTTCACACAACAGTGCTTTTATCAATTTACTATAAATCATGACTAAGAATGGGTTGCAGATGTCCTGCACTACTTCTTGGAGCTAAACAAATGAAAACTTGGACACAGATGGAGTATAGACAAGAATGACAACAATAAATCTGTCATTGTCATTGAGTGTTTATGCTTTATACTGACTTGCTTTCCATTTACTTGTTAGAGATGTTTGGCCTTTTTGAAATGGAGTGGGAGAGGAGGAGAGGTAAGTCAGGGACAAAGATGGGACCAAAGGAGAGGGAGGGAGGCAAGAGAAGGAAGGGGAGAGGAGGAAGGAAGGAGACCTTTCGATTGAGCCAAGTCTGTGTGTCCAGTTACAACTGGTAGAGTGTTTCCGGAAAGATCTCCTGACCTGGGAATGCCAAGACGTTCCTGGCAGAGCACTGCTGACCAGTTAAATGGGTACAGTGCATGCCCACCATGAAGGCAACATCTCAAGATTAGAATGGAGTTTGAATGTGATACCTAAGTTACCTTTCACATGTTGTTGTAGTTGCTAAACGCAGTTACAAATCTACTGGAGTTGTGTTACTGTTGGCAAGCCCCCAGCTGTACAGCTACAAGATATAAACAGGTTTAACATGTTGACAGCATGTGACTACTGAGCTGACGTCAATTTTTATGAACCTACTAATCGGTAGTGTAAGGGATAGGGAAACATGATGGTGTTAGTTACATTTGGTAGTGGCACCTTAACATGTCATTATAAAATCATCTGTGCTTGGGTGCAAATTAGAACAAGAAGAAGAAGTGAGTACGCCAACTTGTTGATGCATCTTCTGTGTATTGTTTGTTTGTTGCGGTGGGTGCTGTATCACCCTATTTTGGTTACCATATAAGAAAGGGGACACTGTTAAGTCGGAAGTCCCTATCTTGGTCTGCATGCTCTGGCTTGCATGCAGCAAATTACTTTTCAAAGCTGTCATAGCTAAAGCTAACAGCTTGGAGCACTGAAGACAGATATGTGACCAAGCAGGCAAGAGAAGTACTTTGTAGTGTCTGACTTTTCTTGTCTGCTTACAATGTTTATGAAAACAAATGTCCTACGTACAGCTAAAAATACCTTTAATAATTTCTGCCACTGTGTTTAGGTGTGCACCTACGGTATCCTTTCAGCAACATCTATCAGAAATAATTAACCGTTGTGCTGTACATGTTTCTGTACAAATTGTGTGCCAATGTGGCTGCAGTCAGCAAAATGTTACTATTGTAGGAATGCCATCAATCTGAACATGGCAGATGAATTCCACAAGCTATGATGAATTATTAAGACCCATTCAATATAAATAAAAACCAAAGCCTGAGGCAGTAGGTGAGTGAGCACCTAGGTCATTAAGCACATAAACATATAATTACTTTGTTTTGGTAAAGCCTATCATTTATTTACTCCTGCACAAGCAACCTAAGCCATTCAACCACAAGAGCAATCACTTAAAGACAGTGGTATGTTTGAGGCTAACTAATATGGCTACTATAGTGCCTACTGTGCAGTTTTAAATGACTTACCATTGTTAGTAAAGAGTCAGACAAACAAACATTATTTCAATCTGCAATTACACTGGTGGTCAACTATGGGCACTGTTTACATTAATCAGTCCTAGAAGTCCTGATTGCTACTTCCCAAGTGTTCCTAATTTGCAGCAAAGCACAGCCGTAAATTTCCAGTGTGTCATTTAAAGAAATTACGTACAAGTCAAATCGCAGAGTAGAGGTTACTGCATTAGGAGTACAACTCTGGCAGTAGAAAGGGCCTGGGAATGGCTGGATAAATGGAACTGGAAAAGATTTAGTGAATGACCACTTCCTCTCTTTAATGTGGAACAATCTGGATTTATAGTGGCGGAGCTGCTGGGGCCTGTAAGGAGTTCTGGTTTTCCCAAACCCAAATGATGAATACTTGGTAATGCAACCAAAGGATAGTATCCTTAAAATACAGTCTGACAACCTTACATGTGCTGTCCAGATATCAAATGCAGACTCTAGGGTTAGTGCCCTCACAATACTCAACTTTCTTCACAAATTTGCTAAGTCTCTCTCTGTTCAATTCATTTTCTTTCCTTTTCATTTTTCTTTCCTCTGCCTTCTCTGCTGTATGCATTAGGTGATTGATGACAAGTTGGTGGTGCCAGGTGGAGGCCCCCAGACCAGATGACGTTGAGATGAAGTAACTCTGGCTGTCTCCCTGCCACCTGCACCACAGCCAAACCACCACTGATCACTGCTTACATCACTGAGGTGCTCATGCCTCTGTAAGACTTGAATATACTGAAGTAGTTAAGTAGTGCAGTTCAGGTGTAGCTCAAGCTGGAGGGAAATGTATGCATAAGCACACCCACATTTTCATGAATAAAGATAACTTCAAAACTGATAATTTCCTGGCCTCCATACTACATGCTGTACAAGATGAATTGGCTTTCAACGATTTAACATAGCCTTTTAAACAGTGACACATACATATGTGTGTGAGTAGATGTTGTGGTGTGTGTGTGTGTGTGTGTGTGTGTGTGTGTGTGTGTTTGACCTCTTGAAGCAGTGTGCTGAGGTGAGGACCCAACAGGTGTCAATGAGAGTTGCTCCACACACCAACCTCCCGTCTCCTCGAGATCCTCGCAAACGAACTGCAGCCTGCCATGGCCAGCCACCCCTACACACACACACACACACACACACACACACACACACACACACACACACACACACACACACACACACACACACACACACACACACACACACACACACAAACATAAAAACACAAGCAATTATAAAAGTGCAGGTAGTCATCATAGCAACATGTATATTCTATCCAAATATGATTTATGTGATTTTTTGGAGAACACTAAACATTAGCTTACCTAGCAGAATGAGTTTACATGCGGCTATGTAAAGCGTAAACATGCAGGATGTCATCTAAACATGCACACACACACACACAAACACACAAATACATACTCAGTATGAAAAACGTTCTTTGGTTTCACATCTAACCATAAATGTGGCCGCACTCACTCGGTTGCATTCAAATATGCATAAATGTTGCTTTTCTCTCTGTTTATCCAAACCTCTTTCTGTCTCTCTCTATATCTTTCTCACACACACAACACAAACACACACACACACAGAGCAAGACAGAGAAAGCCATAACCACAGGATTTTCTTGTTTAATTCCAGTGAGTTTTTTCCTGTCGGCCAATGCTTGCCTGTGTCTCTTCAATGTAAATCGTTGTAAGTGACAAACTTGTGTTTGGAGGAACTACACACAGTTGACATTTCTTTGCCTGTAGCTTCAGATCAGCTGTTTTCCATCTAAGACTTATTGTCTTGAAAATGTGTCCAATATTCTTTATTCTATATGTCTCTGGCAGGAGCTCTTTGTGCTGTCATTATTCCCCTCCTGTCTCTTCCAGCTTACCTCAGAGAGTTTTCTCCTCCTATGATTCGCCGCTGGCGGGTGTGTATGAGCCGCAAACCACAAATTGAGCTGACAGGATCTGACAGAGACAAAAGAGGAACCATTGGGAGTGTATATGTGAGGGTGTGTGGGAGGGGGATGATTGTTAAACCATACATTTTGGCTCAGATGTCGCTCATATTAAATATTTAGACTGATTGAAAAAAATAATAATGTTTTAAATCCATCTTTCACTACTACACATGAACCTGAAATAAATTAAATTAAATAAATGAGAGGTCATTTTTCATAGTCATACAAACAGAAGATGTAATTTGTCATACTGAAGAGACAAAGGACCCTCCTGCACTGGTTTGACTTGCAGAAGAATGTGCCCTTGCGAAATCGAAGTAATAGCATATGTGCAGGTAACGAATAGCATTGTGTGAGTCTGCCCTGATGTGTGACAGACAGGGTGAAGTAATAACATTGCTCTTTCCCTTTTACCATCTGGATACACACACACACACACACACACACACTGAAGCCCTGCCTGCTTTCCTCTCAGAATCGTACCTCCTGACTTTTCTTTAGTCATTTGTTTCTCATTAGTTTTTCAGTGTATATGACATAATGGAAATGTTTGCTAAACACACTTTCACACATGCTTAATGCACACTCAGATGATCCAAATAAATCACAAGAGCTCCATAAAAATCAGACCTGACCGACCTTTGACCTCTTTGTAGCTGGTTTGCGATTCACCATAGTCACAGATGACCCCAGCGTCCTCACTATGGCGACAGTTGTGAGTGCCAAGTGTCTGTTTGATGCAGTCTGCTAACAAACGCTCCTCGCCGCCGCACTTAACATTGTCCACATGGATGGGCCCTGACCCCTCCCCGAAGTACGCCATCACACGGGCCTTTGCAACCCCACTGTAGTGAAATGGACACAGAACACAGACACTTCATTGCGATTGCCTTATACATTGTATTAAACTCAAAAACTGCCAAAAAAGGTAGTTCATATTAAGGCTGGAGATAAAACAAAGTAATTCTCACCAAAAAAAAAAAAAAAAAAAATATATATATGTATATATATATATATATATATATATATATATATATATATATATATATATATATATATATATATATATATATATATATATCCAAAAGGCAGGACAGCAACAAATTCAAGAGCCACAAAATTGAATATAACATCAACATGAAAGCAAAAGATCAGTTTAGAAAAGAGGGAATATAAGTAAATCTTGAGAAGCCTTTTTAAAAAAAGTCAGTTGAATTGGATGATCTACTGCTATAGTAAGAGGTACAATATTCCAAATGCTTGGTCTCCCTTCCTTTTAAGCTGAGCTCTTGGAACACCAATTCAAATATGTACTCGAGCTTCACCTAAAGCTCGATAGGTAATAACTAAAATCCTATTTTAAAGTCTAAACTCCTCTGGCGGGGAATGAAAAGAGGCCAACACTTAAGTACTGTGTTCCCTACACTTTGTTTTTGTTAGAAGACAAGCTGAAGCATTTTTAACCACTTCCAGATGAGCTCCTGTCAGAATTTGAAATGTAGAAATGTCTGTTTTTAGTAATAGTCTGATGATATTCTGAAAGTGTAGAATGTGTAGGACATACAGTATTTTATTAAAAAAATACCTTCTTTGATTTAGTGATAAAAACTCAGTTATGTATTTTTTTTAACCATTCACAAACAGAAGCATTCAAGCGTTGAATGCTTGGTTGCCACACCTTTTTGTACGTGAACATCCGTACGTGTGTGTATACGCATGCAGACGGTGATGACGTGTTAGATGTTATTGTTTGACATTCTTTGGCTGTGACGCAAACCAGGTCAAAGCACTTTTATAATCTGATAACCGTATTTGTATTACTTTCTCACCTCTGACTTTAATAAGCAAACAGCTAACACACAGAGGCCTGTAGGTTGTGGCTGCGTATAGGCAGTAACTGTGATTTTAATTAAGATTGATAGATAACTGACTGAGAGGATCTCATGTTGCGTCCCTGGGGTTAGATGGGTGGCAGGTCTTCTATCCCCACTCATCCAAAGGGAATCTCATGTCTCTTTTTGAGACATGTAGCATTGTGCCTGTGTCTCCAATAGCTCCCTGAGCGGCACTTAGCATGCAAAGGGTGAACCTCCAAGTCACTTGGAACTAAGCCTGATATCAAACCTGCTTGGTGTGTTTCTTTGGAAACACACAGTAACACAACATCAGTCAAAAATGCAACACAATCTGCTTTGGATACTTCATGCTCAATTTAAAAAGGAATGCCAATTGTTTTGTCAGACATCATATTTCATACACTGCCCATGTACCATGAATTATCTTTAAGATGTGGATAACCATATCTCTTGACTTGGCTGAATTTTTGTTGGATCAGTTTTAAATATCGCAAGGGAGGATGAAAGATGGTGACTGATGTATCACAAGCTGCAGGTAACAGGCGCGTGATGCAGTTTGGACAAACTTCAAACAAGTCCTCAATTTAAGCAAAACCTCTTACTAAAATAAAATAATTGAAAGTAATGTTTCCCCTTTTTGCTTGGGAACCCCTGGAACTCCCTCAACTCGACCAAATTAAGTTGTTGCCAAAATATGTTTTCAAGTATTATGCTGGCAAACCTTTATTGTTTGTTGTCCAGTTTCATGTAGATTCTTATTTAAGGTGACTCTGGGTCATACTGTTTGATTTTTTTTATAAACGTTGTGTGAAGGTGTATGTGTGTGTGTGTGTGTGTGTGTGTGTGTGTGTGTGTGTGTGTGTGTATGAATATGCGTATTTTGTTTTATCACTCCCTGAGCAACCTCTAACCCTTGGGGACCTGCTGTGTATGTAATGACCTTTCACCACACCTTGTGTGAGACAGAATGATGATCCTAAAATGGCTTTTACAGTCCTGCAACATGCTTCCTCTCTCTCTCTCTCTCTCTCTCTCACACACACACACACACACACACACACACACACACACTTATGCACTCCAGATGTGGCTTTCATCAACACCCAGATGTGTCACAGAAAATTAGGTGGCTAAGGGATGAGTGTCTCATGCTGAGCTGTGATGAGAGAGAAAATGAAGACAGTTTGTTACGGTACAGTTTTCCCTTGCCATCCCATTGCCATTGTTTTGGAAAACGGGACAGTGTCTCAGGGGGAAGGGATAATGGGACACAGAGAGGATGAGATGACGTAGTTTGCTTCGCCTCAACATATCTGTCACTGTGAATGTGTCATATGCATAATTGGCCTGCTCTTTAATTGGATGTTTATCTTGGCCCTGCAAAAGGGCACAGCTAAAACCCCTAATAAAAGCAGCTGGCAGCACAGCAGAGGCTCATGAGAAGTACTCGAAAGACTTTAGTGCACAATTTGTAAAGACTGATTAATGAAATATAGTAATCTTAAATGATTAAAAACATAGTGTAGTTTCTCCATTGTTAGCTTGAAACTCGAGACGTGCGTGATGAAGTGCAAACTGAAAACAGAGAAGCGTTGAGAGATGGAGAGATGGAAGACAGACAGAGAAAGTGGGAGCATGCAGATGCCAAGTCTAAGAAGTAGTGATTGATTTTGCAAACAGAGTAGGCAGTCTGGATTCACTTATGTAAGTTTATAGAATGATCACACTGCAATGCCACAGCTTAAAACTGAGCTTTTCTCCAACATGTTACCTCCTTTCAAACATCCTGACCATGACTGAAAAGGAAATGATCGGCAGAAATTGTCAACTAAGTTAATTAACTTTTCATCCTTCCAAAATGTACCACTTTCTCAAAAGTGAATATTTGCAGGTTATCTTAGCCTTTTATTCTATTTTGAATATAGAATTATAAACTGAAAATCTTTGCATTTTGTTGCATTTTCACTTCTTTCTGACATTTTGTTAACCACAAAATTAATCGAGAGATTTTTCAATAGTTAATCAATGATGAAAATAATCATTAGTTGCAGCTGTAAAATGCACCCATCTCTCCAAACTTCATAGGCAATTATCCCTCCTCCCAATTGAACCTGTAAGTGCTGTGTGGAATTAGCCACTTCCAACAGCTTCGTCTGCCCTTATGGGAAGCAAAACATTCTTGTTGCTCATGCTCCATGCGAGTCATTGTGCTTGTTCTAGTTTTTATCATGTTACCCAGAAACACATGGCTATCAATGAGGCTTCTCCAACACACAAGCACATACATACATACCTGTATCCCAGCTGTCGGCACACCACCTCAGCGTCCCGATCAGTCCATCCATCATCACACACGGTCCCCCATTGTCCAGCCAGATAGAGCTCCACCCGGCCTTCCCTAGGGCTCTCTCCTCCCACAAGCCTTACTGGCACACCTGAAGAACACACATGCACATAGACGCAATTTAAAACAACTACACAGACTCACCCTGCTGGCACAGATTTATTTCTGTTCTCTGAAGTTGCCCAAGTCTAGAAATACTCAAAGGCACTACACACACATTCCCTAATATCCTCATCCTCCAGGCTAGCATGTCTCCTAAATGGGGCATGTGCGCTCATGTTCCCTACAAAGGAAAAAGCTTGAACACCTGTCTGTTTTCATGCACATAACCACTTGTGTGTCCAGAAGGGGAAGTTGTTAGACTCCTGTCGCGATGAAAAGATCATTTATTTTCATTGCCTCTCTCTGTTCTTCACACACTCCCTCTCTTTTTCTTTCTCCCTCAAATGGTATTCACCTATACTATTAATCAAATCAGTCTGGGCTTTAGTTTAAACCATCCATCATCATTTGTCTGCACACAGATGCCCAGACATGCGCACACACGCACGCACGCACACACACACACACACACACACACACACACACACACACACACACACACACACACACACACACACACACACACCCTAATCTCATTTAAGTGAATGCTCTTGTGAATGTCTTTTCCATGTGTGAACAGTTTCAGGATCAGTTTACACTCTTGCCAAGTGTCAAGTCTTTTATGCTATGATATATAAAGTTGGTTGTTGTGTTTTGTAGCTGAAACATTGTATACAGTAACATAATCATTCTGTAAATAGCAAATACTAGAACGACTTTGTTAGCGGTCAGTTTAGCCTGGAATCTCTGTGACTGTATTACTGTAAGTTGAACATTGTGTGTGTGGAACATAAAAATTGTAGGATGGGGAGATTTAGATAGGGAGAGTTAATTGTGGGAATGTTTACCTCTTTGTTGGTGGGTATTTAGGAAATGTGTATTTTTGTCTCACACACACACACACACACATCGCTGCTCTGATACAACACTAATGTGATGATCTCTCAAAACAGAGGGACAGAGGGAGAGAGAGAGAGAGAGAGTGAGAGTAGGAGTTCAAAGCACAGCCTGGCTTATCTGCTTTTCCTCCTTTTCCAAAAACAACATAACAACTTAAACCAATCTGCCTGTGGCATGTTGAGTGGGAAAGAGGGATTTGCGTACACACATAAACACTCAAGCAAATGTGCACAAACAAGTACACACACACAAATGCTATGTAGTAATGACACAATTCTTTAGTGGGCGTTTGTGAGGTGAGAGTGTCCCTCAGGCTCTTGCCAAAATAACTTAAGCTACCTAAACCCAACTTATCATCACTGAGAGGACATTAACAAAAACACATGACGCATCCTTTCTGTGACATTCACGAGACTTATCTGTTACATTCAACATCATGACAGATGGCAGCGAATGAAACAGTTGTATTAGGTGAAATCTGAGCCACTGCTGGTTCCATCCAGCACTATGCTTACACATCTTTATTGGTGTCTGGAGGCTATAGAAATAGGCTTGATTAATGGTGCAACCATCCAACCCTTAATCCCTCGTTTAGCAAGTAGTAACACTGCTGAACCCTTCTGTCTCTTCTTATAAAGAGGTAAGAAGTGCCGTGTTATGTGTGTCTGGTGCCTGATAGTTAGGAACAGTGAGGAATAGTGGCATGAGGGAGACTTACTTTAGGGAAAGGTTTGCAGTAAGTCCATTTAATCATGACAACTTTACAAGCGGCCCAGTTATTAAGCCAGGACAAGCCAACTCACAGCTGTGCCTATTAGAGTTAGCATGACTTACATCATCCTCTATCTGTCTGTTGGAGAGTGTTGGCTTTTCTCTTCTCAGTTGGATGAGATCACATTGAATGCAGGCAGAGATCTTAAAGACATCAGCTTGCAATTCCATTAACAGGTATTATGAAGTGACAGGAAATTACATAGAGGCTTTCATCCTTAGGTTTCCTGTTCTTCAAAGCCTATACGTATGTGTGCTCTTAATGCAAAGCTTCTACAGTCCTTGTTTTAAGCTAACATTGTTATGGATAATAATCTTAATATATCATATTTTTATTAATTTGATCCAGTCTTATTTTTACAAAGCGCTATTCAGAAAACAAAAATGTATAGTTGTTTACAGATCAAAGGGAAAAAATATATATAAGAACAATCAGCAAATAAAGTACAGGAGTCATTTCAGTAAAATTCCTTCTAGAATAATGTCTTGTTATTGTTATTTAAAACAAGATTTTTAAAAATTTGCTAGTCTGATCTCATCCAGCTATCATTCCAGAGTTGAGGGGCCCAGATGGCAAACACTGATAGATTTTAGTCTGCACCTAGGAGTCACTAAAAGGGAATAACCAGAGGATCAGGTCAGCAGTCAGGAGCTTACCCCATATGAGCTCTAAAAGTGATTAGAATACGCATTCAAGGCAACCCTAAAACGCACCGGTAACCAGTGTAGATAAAGTATGCACAGTATTGTAATTATATATAATAATACATTATATATATATATATTAATATATGATATTAGAAAACAGTAAACCAAGATGAGAGAAGAGTCTACCTCTGGACCTATGATAATTTATTGGAATGAACTACAACCCCAAATCAGAAAAAGTTGGGACAGTATGAAAAACACAAATAAAAAAAGAAAGTAGTGATTTCTAAATGTACTTTGACTTTGACTTTGACTTGAATTTCATTGCAGACAATGTGAACACTAAATATTTCATGTTTTGTCCGGTCAACTTAATTTCAATTGTAAATCCTTTCCTGCCATTCAGACCTGTAACACATTCCAAAAAAGGTTGGGACAGGAGCAATTAAGGGCTAGTAATCAGGTAAATTGGTTAAATAATGATGTGATTTGAAACAGGTGATGTCAACAGGTGATTGTAATTATGATTTGGTACAAAAGCAGCATCCAAGAAAGGTCTAGTCCTTTAGGAGCAAAGATGTGCCGATGATCGCCAGTTTGCCAACAAATACGTGAGAAAATTATTGAAATGTTTAAAAACAATGTTCCTCAAAGAAAGATAGGAAGACATTTGCTTATTTCATCTTCAACAGTGCATAACATAATTAAAAGATTCAAGGAATGAGGAGGAATTTCAGTGCGTAAAGGACAATGGCGCAAGCCTAAGCTGAACAACCGTGATCTCCGATCCCTCAGGCGGCACTGCATCAAGAATCGTCATTCATCTATAAGCAATATCACCACATGGACTCAGGACTACTTTGGCAAACCTTTGTCAAGTACCACAATACGTAGTTACAGCAACAAATGGCAGTTAAAACTGTACTGTGCCAAAAGGAAGCCCTATGTTAACAGTGTCCAGAAGCGCCGTCAACTTCTCTGGGCTCGGAGGCATCTGGGATGGACCATCACACGGTGGAAACATGTACTGTGGTCAGATGAATCAGTATTTCAGGTATTTGTTGGGAGAAATGGACGCTGTGTGCTCCAGACTAAAGAAGAAAAGGATCATCCAGACTGTTACCAGCAAGTCCAAAAGCCAGGGTCTGTCATGGTATGGGGTTGTGTCAGTGCCCTTGGCAAAGGTAACTTGCACTTCTGTGATGGCACCATTAATGCTGAAAAGTGCATAGAGATTTTGGAGCACAATATGCTGCCTTCAAGAAGACATCTTTTCCAGGGACGTCCATGCATATTTCAACAAGATATTGTAAAACCACATTCTGCACATATTACAAAGTCCTGGCTGCGGAGGAAGAGGATACGGGTACTTGACAGGCCTGCCTGCAGTCCTGACCTGTCTCCTATAGAGAATGTGTGGCGCATTTTGAAGCACAAAATGTGACAACGAAGACCCCGTACTGTTGCCCACCTTAAGACTTGTTTGCAGCAAGAATGGGACAAAATTACACCTGAAACACTTCATCACTTGGTGTCTTCAGTCCCTAAACGTCTTTTAAGTGTTGTGAAAAGGAATGGCAACATTAAAAAGTGGTAAATGCGTTACTGTTCCAACTTTTTTTGAAATGTGTTGCAAGAACCAAAATAGGAATTTTGTTTTTTTGAATAAAAAACAATAAAAATCATGAGGAACACATTAAATTATGTGCTGCTGTAGTGTCTGCAATGAAATACAAGTCAAAGTACATTTAGAAATCACTACTTTCTTTTTTTATTTGTTTTTCATACTGTCCCAACTTTTTCTGATTTGGGGTTGTAAAATAAGTTTTCAGAGGTTGCTGCAATCTTAAGAGAAATAGATCTAGTTAAAAGTCTGCTTCTAACAGACACTTTTGTCTTTCAAATATGAGGCATATGAATGGAAAATATAGGTTGAGGACTGAACCCTGCTGCTCCCCATAATTCAAAGGGGATGGATGATTTGTATACACCAGTGTCAACACAAAAGAGAGATAAGAGTGTAACCAATCTAAAGCAATACCACCCACTCATTGTTTAAGATGTCAAAAAAATCAAATGATCAACAAAATGAAAAGACTTAACATTGACTAAAATAAGCAAAAGAGAATATTACAAACAATCATTAAGGGCATTGCGAGATGAGTTTCCCTCTTGATCAACTCTAAAACCACAATGGGATTTTTGAGAAAGACCATTACCATTTATGAAGGCAAATACCTGCGTCACAACCGATTTTCCTAAAACACTGGCCAGAAATGTTTAGAGATTGCCCACTTGTGCGCTTGCTAACTTGCAAACTTTCCACATCTAACCTCGAGCACAACCCACACAGACATGATGTTTCCATGTGTGTTGTTATAACGACCTTTAATTAAGCTTCAAGTAGCACTGCTCTTTCTTTTTCAAAGTCTAAAAACAGTGACAATCGACATTTGCACATAATATAAATAATATCAGTATCTAACCACATACATAACCAACATGTTAAAGGTTACATTGAGCCTTTCTCGCCCATTAATGGTTTCTATGCTATCTGCATCCTTTTGAAGTCTTACAGCAAGATAAAATTCTGACTTACTCGTTGGAAGACTGTCTCCATTGCGATCAGCGCTGCATGCAATGTTCACATCTTCATGGTGTGTGCAGTCATGGCGGAGCCACTCCTTCCTGTTGCACAGCAATAGGCTAGGCTCTTTCCCTGTGCAGCTCACATCATCCAAAAGAATGGGACCTGACCCCACCCCGAAGCGTGGGACTGAGGTGATGTCTAGTCCTTCAGAAAGGAGAGTCTCACCTAATCTACAAGGTAGACATGTACACACACACAAACACACATTTCTTTTCACTTCTTAATAAGTACCGAGAGTGCATGTGTATGTGCCTGTCTTCTAAATACTTCACCTACCTGTAACCAAGTTGTCGGCACACGACTTGTGTGTTAGAGTCTGTCCAGCCGTCGTCACACACTGTCCCCCACTGACCATGGTAAAATACTTCCAAACGTCCCTCATAGCTGCTGGTGCCCCCTACCAACCTAACAGAGCCATCTGGAGAGGGAGAGAAAGACAGAGAGTTAGGCAATGTCCTCGCAAAGGAGGATACATTTTCATAACCTTGCATCCACAAGGATGACTTATTTCTGAATAAATACATAAATAAATTACAAATAGATATTTGTATGGCTTTGTATATGTTTTAAGTTATTGTTTTGATCACAATATAGCAACACTTTTTTTGTATTATTCAGACAAAACAGTAATGATAAAACAGCAGTGGGAGATGCTGTTCGGAGCCAATGTCTATAGCCAGAATTTAGTCCTTAAGACTTCACACTTTGGTCACCTGGCAACCCGCCAGACTCTTATCCCTCTCCTTGTGTGTGGTAAAACCATACATAACCTTTCCTGCATTGTTTGCTCAGGCTGAGCAATAGTCAACCTCCATATTTCTGGGCCTGGCCACCATTAACTCTCCTAAAAGACCGCACTGGCTCCAGGAGCGAGCTCATGTGGGAAAGAGATGTTTTCACATTGCATCCTCTTCATTAAGGGACTTTGATTTGTTTTTTCTCTCCTATAACCAATTTTTTTTTTTTTTAAAGAGAACATTTTGACTTGTCATAGCAATAAAATATATCTTTATACGTAAACTATGTTTGCATTAAACTTGCATGTTTTTATGAATATTATAGATTGCTAATGCTGAGTCTGGTGTTGTTCTACCTGTAAGAGGGTTGCAGGACACTCCTGCATCCTCAGAGTGCAGACAGTTGTGTTCCCCCCAGGCACTTTTTGGACACTGCTCCAGAGTGAGCTCATTGCCTGTGCAACGCACCTCATCCAGCCAGACACGGTCTGAACCCTTGCCAAAATGTGCCTGGCCCCATGCCTTTGCCACACCGCTGCAAAGAAAAGACAGGGTACAGAAGAATAGAAGGTTTGGTCTGCAGTAATACTGATACAATTAAAAACAGATGTACAGACGGGCTCTGTTTGACTTACAAAATATGTGGTATAGGATGCAGTATTTGTTTAATTTGGAAATTTAATTAAATAAACCTACTGTATTTCAAATAGATTTTTGAGAAATTGCCACGCATATCTGTGCATACTGTAATGGCAAAATTATATTATGCCTAATTAACTTTGACTTTCTGTATGTACTCTTCTTATTTATTCCACAAGGAGAGTTATCTACATTTGTCTGTAAGAAAGCTTATATTGTTCTACTGAAATACAACAGGAGTCACAAAGTCTACAGCTAAAAGACACGCCCTGGGTGAACTGATAGAGGTCAGATTAAACTGTTAAACTATCTGACAGACTTTTAGGCACCTCAGCTTGTCTTTATGATTTGCATTGTACGTCAAAGGCCAAGATAGGCTGGAGACTTTGTGAAGAAACAGATGTCATTATGCATGTGTTGATGTCACTACTCTATGCCTTATCTGTGTAGGCCTATATAAGCCTGTGATTTTCATGTTTACGTTGAAGACTCTTTCACAAATTGCTGCGTGCGGTCTGTGAACCAGTCCTCCTATTCTGCAGAATATTTACTTTAATAAATTCCAAAAACCTAAATTGGTTCAGTCTGCGACTATTTCTTGTATTTGTTTCATTCTCAATTATTTTAATTCTTAATTAATCTACACCTGCTGCACCCTGAATAATTATGGAAACATAACAATACATAAACATTGCAACACCAACACCACAGTGGCATACACAAAAAATGCACACGCGAACATTTGCAGAGTGTAGTGTTGCTAAATATGCATATCTCTGTGGTACTAGAATTCATGCAGGAACAATGAGCCTGATTCATTATCTGACCCCCAGATGTTCTTTACTGCTCGCTTCTCTCTCTGTGTGTCCGAATGGAAAGAATACTTCTCATACTTTTGGAGATAAAGAGTGACAGACGAGACACCCACAATTACTCATCTAAGTTTCCTAGTCTATATTTCTGTCAAACTTTTTTCCTCTTACTCTCATACTCACAATGTATTTCCTTTATGCTAATTACCAGTTGGAATGAATGTAAATATGAACATTAATATGTGTGTGTGTGTGTGTGTGTGTGTGTGTGTGTGTGTGTGTGTGTGTGTGTGTGTGTGTGTGTGTGTGTGTGTGTGTGTGTGTGTGTGTGTGTGTGTGTGCCCTATCACCTCAGCCCCAGTTGTCGACACACCACCTCCGCATCACTGTCGTCCCATTGGTCGTCACATATGGAACCCCACTGCCCTGCATGGAAGACCTCCACTGTGCCCTCTGACCCTGATTGACCCCCCACCAGCCGTACAGGGAGCGTCACTACTGCTGAAACGAACACAAGCATGAATGCACACATTTTCACAGTCTACTTAAAGAATCTATGCAGGCTGACACAAAATGCAGGGACTTTTCTTTTATTACATGTATTTAGCTGATGCTTTTATTAAAAGAGACTTACAATAAGTGCATTCTACAATTTTGGTACAACCCCAAAAAGTGCAAGAATCATGCAAGTACATCCACTTCATCAAGTATGCTGATCTCCTGCAAGTGCTACATTTAGAGGATAGGATAATAGGAGATAGAGATTTTTTGTTTATTTACAGTTTATTTTCAGGACACCTCTTAAACTGAGTAGGGGTTGTAGAATTGTTGAAGGTTTGTTGAGCTATCAGATCGTATTAAATATTCATCCAAACCTCTATCCATCCATCACAGACCTATAATTCCCCATGAAGAGTGCCTACCTTGCTGCTGTGTGCATGTGATGGCTGCAGCCAGAGAACATTCTCCTCCATTCCAAGCAGTCTTAGGACACAGGAGCAGGTCTGGCTCCTCTCCCTGGCAATGGACCGCCCTCCAATGGAGCTTGGCCATGCTTGGACGAAACAGAGGAACTGCACGTGCACGACCTGAGATCCTGGAATGGGATCAATAAGCAAATAAGTTATTTTTACTAATTTGAAATACTTTTTTAACACACAACTGACATCAAACAGCAAATGTGATGAAATTTGAATTTCATCACAGCAGCCGCCTGGCAGCAGTAACATTGAGCCATTTGTATGTTCATGATCTGCCATTCCAGGGTCAATGCGGTCAGCAGTTTTACACCCAACAGCTTCAATAACTGGCCACGTGAAAGTCATCACCAACAATACCGGCTGACATATGGCTGACATTTGCCCTCTTTCCTTTCCGCTGTGGACTTTCATTGACTGACTCCTGTGTGAATATGCAGACACAGGCATGTGTTCATGTCGGCATGCGTGCCAGCGCTGGTGTTAGTGTTAACATGTGTAGTAAGTGCACAGAATGCCTCTGTTCTCCAGAGAAATAATACACTTTCTCAACTATCTACACCCCAGTTTATGAACACTGTCGATATGTATGATCTGTCTACAGGCTCCCTCGAGACCCAGCAGATCTGTGGCTCTTCTAGCATGAAAGCATCTTAAAATGCAAGACCAGAAGACACAGTCGAAAGAGAAAGAGAGAGGTGGTAACAAGGTAAATAGCTGAGCACTGAAGGTATTTAAATGCCTCTGGGGAATGGGGGGGGTTGGAATGCAAGGGTCACACAAGAAAAGTACAAATACTGTGAAGAGAGTGCAGAGTGTATGTCTGATGTCTTGTGAAATTCTCTAATATTCCCACTAAATTTCCATCTCACTCTTACTATATGTCAGACCTCTGTAGCTTCACATTGCAGATGGTTATTGTACTTGCACCTGTGTCTGAAGACGTATGTAAGAGGGGGAGGCAGACGGAGAGCGGCAAATAGTGCATGCCTGAGCGCATGTGTGTGCATGTGTGCTCTCTCTCACCCCTTTCCCAGCTGTCTGCAAACCACTGCAGCGTCTTCGTCGCCCCAGTCATCGCTGCACACAGACCCCCACACTCCTCTCAGATAGACTTCCACCCTGCCATCTAGCTTGGAGCGACCTCCTTGCAGACGCACAGAGCCTGGGATGGAAAGAGGGTTGGAGAACAGTAGATGTGTAGTAATCCAGCACATACAAAATGGAGGATAGAAGATAACACAAAAAAAGATGTGTCACACCATATCAAAATATATAAGTAGGATGTTACAGTAAGAAAAACAGAAAGAGAGTAAAGGGAGCAAAAAAATAAAAGGGGCAGAAGTGGGTGCAAAGCGAAAAAAGAGAAACAGCTCAATCCAAGTTGAAAAAGAAGAGAATGGAGGGGGGGGGGGCAGGCTGTATTTGATTTTGTAAAGATGACAGGAAATAAAGCACCTATAGAGGCGTACAACTGTCTTATAAATGATCCAATGAATCTGTCAGCGTCAACACGGCTGCATGTAGAAGGTCTCATTGCACTTCAGTTCCTGCAGGAAAACATTATGTCAATGGGTGTCATGACACCCATTGACATAATGTTGTATGTGTGTGTGTCGTGTCGTCACATTACAACTAGACTGTAAAAGGAAAACAACGATGAAGATAAAAATATAGCGCTGTTAAAAATAGTACATACACTATAGGACAATAAAGCAGCTGTTTGACTATGTACTGGTTGTATTTTTTATTGTCACAGCAAATGATGACATATTTAGCTATCCACACATCATTTTTTTTGTTTCTTTCCCCCAAGAATAAAATATATATTCACCCTGTATGGCCTCATACCTCACTACCATACAATTGAGTCTATCACTGATTAAATTCCTTTAGCCACAAGCTAATTAGGATTTGGAATTGAGTGTTTCACAGATGGTTACAGTGTGTGTGGGTGCATGTTGTTTATTGTTGGAGTAACCTGATTGCGTTAGTTGGTATATTTGGGTTATAATGGCAACAAAGATTGTAAGAGTGCATGTTCACGCACACACACACAAACACCCACGTCTGCGTCTTACCGCCATCAGCATTTCTTAAGTTAAATTAAAACATTCACTGTGTGGCTGTCTTTTTCTCGCAAAAGGTCATAAAAATAGAAAGAACAGAATGTGGCCACCCCTTCAAAAAGGTGTGTAATTGTCCAAACATCTTTAATAGCAGGACCAACGTATGTCAATTCCATGTAACAATTACAAGAAGATAATTTACCCATGCTGTGCCCACACACACTACAAGACTAAAAATAACACATATGCTGCTTGTGCCAGATGGAAATTGCACACTATTCCTTTCACCACTCTCTCTTACTTCTACCTTTCATCAATCCAGAGATATATGGCCCACTTTGCCTTTACTTTTGATTTTAGCAACACTTAGTAGTCCAAGCCTGTGTACTTGATAGGTGTTATAGGTGATAATATGGTGTTCCCCATGTCAAACTATTTTGATGTGACAAGAGAGATTTTATTGAGCCTATACTCACTTTGCTCTCTCTGAGTAGGCCTATATGGCGTACTTATATGGCGTATACAACACACCAAGCAAATGCCTGTGCACTCATTACAGCACAAATGTGCTTAGACATGCCATCTGCATACACTGTACTCACACCTGGGACACTGAAGGTGTGTCCTGTCTAATTACTTCAGCATGGGCTTCCTGAGTTGAACACAATGGAGTTAGAAAAGTGTTAACAAAGTGTCACACCAATTTAAAAAACACTGTAGCTATAGTCATCTGCTCTTCGTCAGCCCATATAAAAAAAATAGCATAATAGGCCTAAGTTACAGGGAACTTATTAGGCTACTGTTTTATATTTTAAATTAATATTCAGTTCATTTGGGGATTTCGACGAACTATGTTCATAATGTTTTTTTCGACATATCACATTTAAGATGATGAATCCCAACGAAATCCTATAATGCTGTGTGTCTATTATAGGTCTGCGTGTTTACCTTGTTTACAGTCGCAGTACCCCCAGTCCACTCTGCCTTTATGGTTCCTGAAAAAGCACCAGGGTCGGATCCTGCCGTCCGGGTTGCGACAGTGATTGTGTTCTCCTATTCCTTTTCCCGGGTAGCGCTCCTTGAAGCCGGCCACTTCGGTCCAGTTCATGCACCGGGTGCCGGACTCAGTGACGTCTATAGCTCCCCGGTAGAAACCGTCTTTCCCACGGCTCTGGACGCAGTCAGTAAACGGCAGGATGAATGGAGGGACGCTGCTGGAATAACAGAAGCCGCTATCCGCAGCCAAAAGCGCGGCTGTTAGAGCAAGCAATGCCAAATTCATGTTAGGTCTCTGGGTGGAGGCAGCGAAGACAGTGCTTCTACCATCAGTATAGCTATCATCAGCAGAGGAGACGATTTTCAGTCAGCCTCATCGCCCTGCCGTGGGACGAGAGTGAGAACCGGGAAAGGAGAAACGACGCGGATCAATGAAACTCCTATTTGCTTGTGCTAATAGCAGGCAGCCCCCAGCGAAAATTGAATAACATACAGTAGGCCTAGGCTATAGGCCATATTCGCAGTAAATTTCCCCCATATTGCGATTTTACACCATTTAATTATATGTGGAAATTGTATACCATTAGGTCATGCTATTAATCAAAGGTCAAATTTACAGGGAGTAGAGGAACCCATCCTGTATAATAAAATAATAACTTTAGGTCTAAATAATATGTATAATCCCAAATAATCCACATAGGGCTCCCATGCAGAACGTTAAGACATGGCTTTTTGTTTAGACAACATCCATGACCAAAATGCTTTATTTGATTGCTTGGGTTTACTGAAAAGCAAGTTTTATTAAGACGTATCGCTTGACCTTTGGTGCATTGTCATTTTAAGAAATGTCCTTTAACACTAACCTACACTATATGTAACCTCTCTTATCATAGTCTACTTTATCTAACGCAAGTCATACATCCAAAGACGAATAGAGCATCTTTGATGACATGCAGACTGAAATGGACTTCATAGCGCCTCTAGTGTCTAAAATATAGTAGTTTCCATGGTATTATCTGATTGGAGGAGGGATTTGGAAACGTCAAACAGAAGCGTCCTATCTGGTGACATAATCACGCAGCGTCTATTCGATCACAAAAGTGTTCACTCTTAATTAACACCGGCGTACGCCAAAACTCGCCCAGGTTGGCGGAGTTACTCGATACGCCGCTCAGTTGATCCACTCAAACCGGGCTGCCATGACCGTTGCGGATGCAAAAAGCGCCTCGGTATCATGCTCGGTATACATTAATGAGACAACAGCCATTGAGCAGTCGCAACCGGGTGTATTTAACACTTTATTTTAGCGGCTAAATACATTTAAGTCGCCAAGGCTCCAAATCGAATCCGAGCGCCCCGGTGTCCATAACGAGTACACCCATTGTGACCTTAGCGGCTACACTGGCCAATTGTTTTGTTTAATAATATAAGTTACCGTTATAGATATCTAGCTAATCACATTTATATGGAAAGCTGTAATGTAACAACGACCAAGACTACTAAGACAGTTAAACATTGCAACTAAAGAAATGAACAGCCGACTGCAAGAGATCCGCGAGCGACAAAAACTTAGGCGGCAGCTTTTAGCTCAACAGGCAAGTGGAATGTGAGCCTCTTGTTGTTAGCAAGTAACGTTAGCTAGCTAAGTGAGCTAACGTAAGCTATAGCTAGCTAGCTAACTTATCTGTTGACCAACTGTGGTGCTGCTAGATTACATAATTGTTGTAATGAAAACTAATTTTCGACTGTGCGGTGAACAAGGACGGAGTACTGTCGCATACATAACGTTACACACATGGGTGATGATAATTTAGCTCACATATCCGCATGTTTCGCCCTCGAGTGGACTGTAGGCGCATAACGTTGTTAGCACTCAACATGTTGATGTTGACGTTTATTTATTTACAAATAAATGAACGTAACATCAACATGTTGAAGCTATTTGAGCTAACGTTAACCTGGGATACATATAACGTTACAGGGAAATCTAGCTAACAACATTAATTTAGAGTAGCGTTAACGTTATACGTAAAAGATGTAAGATAAGATGGAACTTTATTAATCTCGAGGGAAATTGTTAAACCTGGAGCTTCATAACAGCAGTACAAAATACTTTGACAGAAAACGTTGAGTACAACAATACATTATATAATAAAGGAGACAATAGTAGAATTTGAAAATGTGTGACTTTGCACTGACTTTGTCATTCTTGTCTGACCACAGTTGGGAGCTGAAAGCGCAGACAGTATCGGAGCTGTCCTTAACAGTAAAGATGAACTAAAGGAGATAGAGGAGACAAGAGAATCATGCAGGTAAGATATGCCCCCAAAACAGTGAACAAATGTTCAGGATGTTTACAGGAAAACGCGTATCAGAGCACGATTGGGAGACATTAAAGTGCTCATATTATGCTCATTTTCAGGTTCATAATTGTATTTAGAGGTTGTACCAGAATAGTTTATGTCGTTTTAATTTTCAGAAAACACCATATATTTGTTGTACTGCACTTTTTGACATTTAACAACTCCCCTCGTTTCTTCTTTAACATATTTACGTAAACATTTGTCCATCTTGCTTGCCAGTTTTGTCTTGTCATTGTCAGTGCTGAAATGTTGATTTTTGTGCTTTAGTAAGCCACAGAATCAGGGAATGTATTTCCGCTGTTTGTGTTTTGCAGAGCTTCATTTGACAGTTCTGTCGCACCTTCCAAAAGAAAGGCACAGACGGAGGGAGAGGACACAGAGGAAGATGTGGAAGAACAAAAGGTGATCATTATGAATCTGCATGGGTTAAAAAAAAGCTTTCACCTTATTGTAATGATAATAAACCTGATTAACATAGCACTTTTCAAAACAAATGTTAGGGATGTAAAGTATAAAACCACAATTACATTGACAATGAAATCAAAATACGTGAATAAAACATCAGTAGGAAACAACAAAAGCAGATAAAACAGAGAACATATAATGGATGAAACTTCAGGACAAGATGGGGAGTGAGTATGTATGAGGCAGCATTTCAAATGACACAGACTGAACAAACTGCATCTTCTCAGGCAGTTTGTTCATCAGGGCAGTGGAAACAACAGTGGGAGAGTAAATAGGGCCGTTGCCTGAGGATCTCAGGCTATAAGCCAGGTGTTTTGAAAGTAGTCTTAGTAGTAGCGCTATGATCCGTTGTTATTAGCTCCAAAGATTTGCCAAAGGACACGTACATATATTGGCTATAGTCTGGGTAAGGTCCTCTCTGCAAGTCAGTATTTGTGGCTTTGCTCCATTTGGCAGGTTGTAGTTGCAGGCTGTCAACATAAATCTGGCCACCATCCAAATGACTGTGTTTCTCTTTTCTCAGCAACAGAAGTTGTGAACATATTTCAATTTAATCGTCATGCGGGTTAGGGTGTAGATTCTATCAAATTAAATATTTCAGCATATTGTGAAGCTTCAGATTAACTATGACTGACTTTGCGGTGAATACGACATGGGCAGAATAAGGGGGGTGATAATGTCTCTGCTTACTCGTTTGTTTTCCGGCTGACTAATTTGAAACTGAGAATCTTGACTATTTAACTGTAAGCCCTTCAATATGTTTTATGTTTTTCCCTCTATTTGTTATTATAGGTAGTAATGTTCTCATGATTTTGATTCCACTTGTACTTTTTAAATTGCTTTATGATCAATTTCTTTTCAGTTGTAGTCATCTACCAAATACATGTGCCTCTCATGCAGATAAAGATACTGTTCATAGACAAACATATTAACCTCGTTGTGTTGTTGTGTGTTAGGAAGAGGTCGAGGTGCAACAGCCGGATGAAAGCAACCCATATGAGGAAGTGTACAAGGACTCAAGTACTTTCCTTAAGGTTGGAAAACTTGCTGTCTCTTTCTTTCACACACGCAATGACTACTATTGTGTCTCACTAATTATGCTGTTGTAGCCTGTCAAGCAATGTTTTTATTTTCCATTAAGGTAAATAAACTGGTTCCCCAAATGTAGAAAGTAGCCACATTAGAAATTATCAAGAAAACCGAAGATTGTTTGTGTATTAATATTCGAATATATTCAAATATTTATTAATAATATTTTGACCATTAAATGCCTTCAGTAAAACCTATATTGGTATCAAACTTACGTTGTATATGTTCTGCCCAGTGTCCACCAGAGGGCAGTGTATGTATGTCAATGGGCAGGCATGTTTGCATGGCTCCAGCTCGTGGACGAAAGCTTGAAACCCGCTCCCATATATCACGATAATGGGCCTCATATCTTCGCAAACGAACCGTGTCAGCAAATCTGTCGCTCTATTTTGACGGGCATAGGGGAGGCTAATGGCCTCGTGAAGGAAATAGCATGGAGTTGATTCTGGCCTGCTTCGCCCCCGATCCCTCCTCCTCTTCCAGCTTGCCGGGATGTAGTGTTAACAGGTGGGCTCTCAAGTGGTTGCTGGTCGTCCCGAGGTATGTGAGTTGGGCCCTACATATTTTACATATCGCTTTCTCCTTACTCGTGATTTTTCTCCGTTTCTTTGGGAGACCAAAGTAGCGCCACACGTTGCTTTTCAAATTGTCAGGAGTGTAGCTAGATTTCTAACTCCTCGTCAGGCGTGGTTGCATAGACAGTATTGCTGTAGGCGTTGGCGCGGCCATTGTTTTAGTAAATAGGCGCTAACCAGGACACTAACGTCAACTACAGGGGTCCGTTTCAGGTAGGAGGTTCAACAAACTCTGAGTCTGAGCCTGATCTCTGAGTTGATTGAGCCTGAGATGGGGAAACTCTGAGTTTTCGGTTTCACAACGGCTGATTCGAGTTGGTTCAATCAACTCGGAGTAGGTTGACTCAGGGTTACGCGCGTGCACCAAAGACAGCATGAATGGAGCCATGATACTACGATTCACCATGGTAACAACCACAAACAAACGGGTCGGCGGACATACTCATGCGCACATACAGCGAGTTTGAACATGTATTTCGTTAAAAAAGCAACACAGCTGCAAAGAGAGAGAAATTGCCCTGGAAAAAATTATAATTAAAATATATTCCAATATGATGTATATCATATTTAATCATAAGCTAATATTACTTCAAATCTATTTCAGGTAGGTGCAATACTGCGGGCGAAAAAGTCCTAGGCTACTAATCCCATTCTGAGGCTGCAACACCATCATTAACAGAATTATAATTCATAATCTTTCATTTCAAAGGGTTTACATCATTCACCTGCAATACTGTGGAACTCCTTTTTAATGGCTCTGACTGGTCTGTGTCCAGGGACACTACACATGTTTAAACTCTTTACTTTCACTGACCCGTAGACACTCACACTCAAAGTGGACGCTGCTTAAACTTTGTTATAAATTTGACGCATTAAATCTTCAAAATATATGGTCATGCAGCACATCTATTGAAAGCTTAGACTGTCAGGATTTAATTAAGCCCAAACACAAAGCTAAGATGATTGATAGCAGTTATACAACGTTTCAGAGCGATCTCTTCTGACGGCGCTTTATTAAAATTATTATTATCACCAAGGTTGTAGAGACAACTGTAATGCAAGAATGTGCAGGGATGTAGAGCATGTCCATGATGGGTGACGGTAGTGATATGAGGACTGATAAGGTTATATAGCTTACATAACTGATAGACTGGGAAGAAAAGCCATAGCGCTGAAATAGATAGTTATCTGGAAATTAAAATGCGTCAATATCATCTTCCGACATATGTTTAACTCCCTGCCATACAGCGTCTTCATCAACGGATCGTCGATAAAAGGAAATGTCATGTTTTGAGAAAAAAACAATGTTTTAAAGTCTGCCTAACAGTTAATAAACCAACAATGTTTTATTTTATTCACGCCAATATAACAAACTGCGCTGAAATGCGCCTGAGACACTGAATGAATGAATGAGGAAATGAAAGAGCGCTGTGTCAGGGGGAGGAGCGTTAATTCCCTTCATACATCCATGGGGAGGAGTCTTCAAGAAACTCGAGGTGTTTTGAAGAAAACCTGCTCCCGACCAGGTTAGGTTCATAGGCTCAGTTACCATAGTAACTGACTCTGAGGTTAAGTTACCTCTCTTTCTGAAACGGAAAACTCAGTTTCCCTCATCTCAGGCTTAACAAACTCAGAGTTTCCACTAAACCTCCTACCTGAAACGGACCTCTGGAGCCCAGATGACCAATAATAGCCTTGCTAATGAGCTCGCCATTCACAACTTCACCAGGTGTGAAAATACCTCGGAATCTGAATTGAAAAAAAACGTTTACAAGCAAACACATTTACAAAAAAATAATGCCCATAACAGGTTTGAAATTCGAATATTAAGGGCTGCCTAATATTCGTTCGAATATCAATATTTTTTTTATTATTCAAATTATATTTGAATATCGAAGTTCGGAGTCAAAGCCCTACTCTGGAGCAACTAGGGGTTAAGTGTCTTGCTCAGGGACACATTGGTTGATGTATCGCAGTGGAAATTGAACCCGGGTCTCCCACACCAAAGACATGTGTCCTATCCGCTGCGCCATCACCACCCAGTATTGGGCACGTTGGTATTGTTTTTGTGTTACCAGTTGTGAGTACATAAACCATGACCTGATAAGCAATCTACAATTGCAGTGGTAATACTGTAACATTTGTGGGAAAGCAGCAGGAAGAAGAGACTCATAAATCTCACCGGTGTTCAGATGGGTTATACTGCCATTCAGAGCCTTTTTGTAACTGGAACTAACCGGAATGAACTGCTGTTATATACGAAAGGGAGGGGCTCGCCCCCACTCACACCACAGCTGTGGGTTCACAATACTTACGCGCAGATTATGCTTTTAGCTTGTGAATACTTTTTCGTGGCATTGTGATTTAATGTGGAGTACGTTGTATATTTCGATTTGTATTGTATTTAAAGATAGTTTAATTCATAGGTCTAGTACTGTGCGGTTTTAAAAGTGAAGATAGATTTCTGTTTTTTTATTGTGTTCAGGTGCAACAACAATTTTGTTTCCATAGAAACTGTATGTGTCAACAATTACTAAATAAAGATTGTACTGTATTTTATTGGGTGTGCATCAGCCATCAGCCATTCATATCTCAAACCATGGTAAACACGTCTGTTAAACTTATGATCCAAAGCTAGAAAAACAAGTTTGAGGCTGGTTGTCAGCCTATACTTAAAGGTTGACAACCTATGTACGGTAATGACCAATGTAATGATGGACATGAGCCAGAATTCCCGGAAACTAGTCATGCATAACGAAGAAATGGGTGACTAAAAGCTTCTGCCACAAAACAAGCAAACATAACATGTTATTACAATACACATGAACTGCTTTTGTTGAAGTTGAGTTAGGGATTAAACTAGTGATCAGTTACACTGGGAAGCACACAAAATAAAAGCTTTAGAAAGCAGCCGCAGTGTCATGATTGATTCAAGCTGAAGGATTCCCACTGTTGATGTGACATTTTTATTTAGAAAGTTTTTTTTTTCTCATATAAAAAAAAAAAGATTTAAAGTAGCTGTACTCAATAGTCAGAATATCAATATAGCAGCAAACAAATATATATTTGCTATGTATAGATAAAGGGTAGTAATGGCGTTACATTTGCTCTGTTTTAATAGCCGGTCCGGTCGTGTGTGCATGTTAGTGTTTATGGCTGTGAAAAAAACGTAAACTTTCATGAATTGGAATGGTTTGAGAGCCATGTGGAGGTAATCCCAGCCCGCTGTTTTTTTTTATTTTTTTTATTCAATATTTCAAGTTCAGCCCCTTTCTTAAAAGATATTTTTAGATATTGCAGAAATTGTATTAGAACTTGCAGTTTCGATTCGATCTTTTCCAATTTCATATATCAAGTGTGTACTTAAATGCGTCAACACACATCAAGCTATTCATTTTTATTTTGTCTCTGTGCAGATACATTTTTCTGTTTACCCTCACTCCTGCTCATCCTATTTATCTTATTTCATTCATTTTCAGGGTACGCAGAGTTTGAACCCTCACAATGACTACTGTCAGCACTTTGTCGACACAGGGCACAGGCCACAGAACTTCATCAGAGATGTTGGTAAGTGTATGCTTGTGTGTGTGTTTGTTTCATGTACATGTGCATGCTTGTGCGTAGTTCTGACCTGGTTGTCGTCTGTGGTTCAGGCTTGGCAGACCGATTTGAAGAATACCCAAAGCTTCGAGAGCTGATTAGACTGAAGGACGAACTCATCTCCACCACCAACACCCCTCCCATGTATGTTAAATGATGATGTGAATATTAGAGTAAATGTTTGCCTGAATGCCAAAGTGATTACACCCAGAGATAATAACTTGACTTAAAGAGTTGAGATGAAGTTGGCATCAACTACTTTCAAACAGGTTTTCTATTTAAGGTGTGTGTGTGTGTGTGTGTGTGTGTGTGTGTGTGTGTGTGTGTGTGTGTGTGTGTGTGTGTGTGTGTGTGTGTGTGTGTGTGTGTGTGTGTGTGTGTGTGTGTGTGTGTGTGTGTGTGTGTGTGTGTGTGTGTGTGTGTGTGTGTGTGTGTGTGTGTGTGTGTGTGTGTGTGTGTGTGTGTGTGTGTTCAGGTACCTCCAGGCTGATCCAGAGCACTTTGACCTGCAGGATTTGAAGTGCAAGTTTGATGTAATTCTTCTTGAGCCTCCCTTAGAGGAATACTACAGAGAATCTGGCATCAGCCACACTGAACGCTTCTGGACCTGGGATGATGTATGTATGCTTCTTATACTGGTTTGCATTAAGCAGTTTGTGCTAGTATGATGTGTATGTGTATATATATGTATATAGAATTCAGTATTGTTGCGGCTGTAAGCACTCCAACTAAGTGCTGCCGTGAGGGGCTAAACACTGAGAGATGCATAAACACACTGTGACACGCTCAATATTGCATTGCATTGATCTATTCCTCCACACGTAAAATACAACTAGCACTGCAGTTACCAAATGTAAAGTTACTTTGTGAGTCGAAATAAGTGCATTAGTGCAGCGGTCAACAGAAAGCGTTCGCTCCTAGGCTCACCCCCTCTCCGTCAGTCCAAAACACCCAGGTGAACAGGTGAAGCAAACAAATGTTATCACTTCCGCTCAAACCGCGATGAAAACGCCCACCACCTACAATATAAGTGCACAATATAATAATCAATAAATAATATAAATGAGACCATAAACAACATACAATATGTGGCTCCTACACGTATGATGTATGAAAGTATGAATGTACTGCTGTGTGAATGAATTAGGGTCGCACAATATATCAGGTTTTTTTCTGTCATCACAATTTCAGCTGGCCTAATAAACACATCGCGAAAGGCTTTAACATATCGCGATAGACACAAAGCAGAAAATATCAGTAGAAAACTGCACTTTAAAATGTAACTGTTCTTTTTTTTTTTTTAGTGGTGCCTTTTGTATTCAATATAATAGCAGCCCTAGAATGAATGTAGTCCAAAGAATGCAGAGAGTGGTAAAGAGATCTGCACACTGGCATCTTGGCAAGCGGGCTTAAATAACTTCAGGAACACTGTGTACAAGTTTTCCCTCATACAGATAAGAATCTGCAACACACGCACACACCATTCTGCATGAATGATTATGGCATCGTGTTCACTCACCCCTCTTTTCCTTCTCTGCTCTCTGCTCTTTTAGATCATGAAACTGGAAATTGAGGAGATATCAGCTCCACGTTCCTTTGTTTTTCTCTGGTGTGGCTCTGGTGAAGGCCTGGACTTGGGCAGAATGGTAACATGATCCCTCATTCAGTCAAAGCACACCTTTAATTAAAGACAAACTCTTACTCGGTGTCCAATATAGTACATCTCATATTCTTCAGTGGTTTTCCAAGGTTTTGCAAATCAAGGCATGAAAGTTATTTTTAACACTGCCATTTTCAAGTCATTCAGGAACTCACTGGTTCAGTGTGCGTTGGAAAACTGAGATGGGCAATTGTTTGTGGGATGTTATGACAACAGCTTTGAAAACCTTATACGTCTGTTCGTACCAGACTATTCAAGGCGTAAGTCTCTCCACAGAGACGACATTGTTCAATTCCAGCAAGCTGTCAAGCAAATCATATTATTTACTTTGTTGTATTGTTGCTGTCAGTGGTGTGACGTACGTCCTCTTTTGACCTTGTCAATATCACTGTGTCGCAGTCTGTCTCTCTGTGTTAAAAAACATATTTTGTAGTAGCCTTTACCACTTTATGATTGACATTGGGATTATGTGGACGGGTTTTTCCCGTTGTCTGTCCATTCTTTGGAGTCACAAGGGCTAGTGTAGTGAAACCAAAAATAGAAATTTGTATTGAGGCCAGCTGATGATGTTGGTGTCCATTTTTACATTTGAGTTTTCTATATTAAAAAAGAAAAAAGTAGAGACAGCGTGTTACTGCAAACTGCTAAAGAAATTTTGGTCTAATATAAAAAAAGTTGTTCTTGGGCGACCTCTAGCTCACCCAGTAGAGGGTGCGCCCCATGTAGGCTGAGTCCTCGGCAGCGCCAGGGTCCGAATCCGACTCGCGGCCCTTTGCTGCATGTCGTCCCCCCTCTCCCTCCCCTTAATTATTTTTAAGCTGTCCTATCAATTAAAGGCCATAAAAGCCCCAAAAATATAAAAAAAGAATTGTCGTGTATGTTTTCCTAGTGCCATTATCAAAATACCAAAAAGCGAAGCGTAGACAACTTTAGGAAAAAAGGAAGACTGATCTTTATTTTTATTGTAAGATAAATGTACAATGACTGTTCTGTGTTCTCTCAAATAGCATTCAACTACTACAAACAAAGAGCAAGATACCAGCTAAACTAGGAAGCCAAAACGAGATGTTTTGTGCAGATTACTCAGAAACTTGTTTGTACTTAGTCTACGTAAAACTGAGAGAATCAGTGGCATTATTGCTTTTAGAACCACAGAGTAGGTCATGTACTTTTCAGCAGTTAGAAATATGTTTGCCTGGAATCACCGGATTTTTTAATTGAATTTACATTTCTGATTTGCTACTTGATGTTCCATACAGTAGATGGGAAGGAAAGCCTTACCGTGCATGCACTGTGTTGCATGTCTGCATTAATCCTCTCAGAGTAATACAAAAAATCAACCTGTAAATTTTAATAGCCACAAAAGGAGTTAATACTTCCCCTATTACACCCATTTCAGTGTTTGAGGAAGTGGGGCTTTAGGCGGTGTGAGGATATCTGTTGGATCAAGACCAACAAGAATAACCCTGGGAAGACCAAGGCACTGGACCCAAAAGCAGTATTTCAGAGGACCAAGGTACAGCAGAAGTGTCAAATATATGTTCATGTTAATGTAAATATTGTATTACATACTGGTAATCTAAGTGCTTTGGGATATGTTTTCCTTTCAAATCGGTTGATGTAGATGTAAGATACACAATTTAACAAGAGTCATCTACACATGATAATTGTAAAGTCGAATCAGTTCAAATTGTATATCATGATGTATACAACATATTCCCTCTAGGAACACTGCCTAATGGGAATCAAAGGAACAGTGCGTAGGAGTACTGACGGTGACTTCATCCATGCTAACGTGGACATTGACTTGATCATCACCGAGGAGCCTGAGATGGGAAATGTAGAGAAGCCTGTGGAGATCTTCCACATAATTGAGCATTTCTGTTTGGGCCGCAGGAGGTTGCACCTGTTTGGACGTGACTCAACCATCAGACCAGGTGAGATGGATGTGCTCTTTCCTTTCGAAAAGTTCAGTAATAACTGCATGTTGTAGTTTTGCTTTTAGTTTTGTCTTCCTCTGTGCCGCTGCTTGTTTCTAAATACCCTTGTTGTTGCTATTTATTTATTTTCTTCTCTTTCTAGGCTGGCTGACTGTGGGTCCTACTTTGACAAACAGTAACTTAAACCCAGAGTCTTACGCCTCGCATTTTGTCAACTCCCACCTATCTGGCTGCACCGAGGATATTGAGAGGCTGCGGCCTAAATCTCCCCCTGCTAAGCTGAAGTCGGACCGTGGTGGCGGAGCCCCCAGAGGGGGCCGTGGTGGGCCAAATGCAGGAAGAGGCGGAGACAGAGGCCGGGAAAGAAACCGGCCAAATTTCCGTGGGGACAGGGGAGGGTTTAGGGGCAGGGGAGGGCCGCATAGGGGCTTTCCACCTCGCTAGAGAAAAGAGCTCATGCCAACCAGACTGATGCTAGGAATCCCCATCTGCATTATCTGCAAACACAAGCTCATCTGTAATGCAGTCGGGGTATAGTATGATATTGTTATTATGTGACAGCTGAGTAGATTAGCGAATTTGATCAATATTTTTGAATATTTTTGTTTTGTTTATATTTTTTCATGGATATACTTAAGATTGAGTGGGTATTGTCTGAATAAACATTCCTTTCACTTTTTGTGTTCATGTGTTTTGTGATTTTTGTATTAGATTCTGTCTTGTCCTTGAATATCTATACAGTTATGGATGTAATGTCAACTGTTACAGTTCAAAGAAAACAAAAACTCTGGCACTCACAGATAACTTTTTATTCAGTGTGGGCAAAAGTGAATGTGTTTCAGCTAGAAGCCGTCATTAGCGTAATTAAAACTATCAGACAAGGCAATTAATATACCCTACACAGTTAAGGTTCAAACACCAATCAAAATAGAGGATACATAATTAAATAATAGGATTCATACATGTATGAACCGCCCAGAAACGTCATAATGGGATCATCTAGCTCTTATACTAATTCAATTTCACATGCCAGTTTTTGTTTTCTTTAATCGTTGTTACTCCCGGGCACCTGATACACGGTATAAGATTTGAAGCTGTGCATTAAATGTAACAGTTCACTAATATGGAGAGTGTGATTGCAAGTCAAATATGAGCAAATTGATCGTAAAAAAAAATTGTAATTTTCAAACAGACAAAATATGTCATTTCAGGGGGCTGTTACACTGTCGCTGGAACAATTGATTTATTTGCTTGTCAAATACTGTAAATCAAACACTGATTGTTCTCTTATCACATCTTAAGAAGGGGGACCATTTGAGGAATGCCATGCATCTTTCTTAACTGTTACTGTACCTGTACATTCCTTTGGATTGTTCTGTTGGCTCTGGCGTTGCATAACAGTTTTACCAAAGGGTAAAATGGCCTCCTGAAGCTACGTGAGGTCGGCATAATAGTGATACCAATACATGTTGTACATTTTATAAAAGTCTAATGACCTTGGTGTCCTCTGACTTTTCATATTGAGCAACACAGAGGTTGACCTATTCTTTGGTTTTCAGTAAAACGTCTCACCAACTGTGGATTGATTGTCATGAAATTTGGTACAGACATTCAGCATGTTTAAAAATGTCATTGTGAGCATGTTTGCATACGTATAGCTAACATTTAGCTCAATGTACCACTGTCTAAATACAGCCGCAGTGAGCCATAAGCATATCTATTTTTTAAATCTTGGATCCTTGAGTTACTTGGGTTGTTTTCATAGGCGTTGTTTTAGGGGGGGACGGTGGGGACGTGTCCCCACCAGATTTTGTCATGAGTCATTTTGTACCCACCACTTTTTTTTTAAACCTCAAGCTCAATTTAGTTAAAAAATAAAGTTTATAACACAGATACCGGCACTTACTGTACATGAGGAGCAATATGAGAGAGAAATGTGATCATTGATCTCTATTTAGGGACATTAAACCACGTTAAGTTTTTTCACGTTATATTAAGCCCATGAGAACCGTGGGGAGTCAACCCACAGCCGCTGCTGCTGAAGATGTGAAGCAGAAACAACGCTTATAATGTCAGATAACGTCCATAATAATTGGACTTTTGGTTCGATTTTTTCAGAGTTTTCGGTGGTTATAAGGAGCAATATGAGAGAGAAATTATTATTGTTAGGTACATTAAACCATGTCATATTGTCAACATGGTACGAAGCAGAACATATCGGGTCTTGCTTTTTGAAAACTTAAGGCTTTCTTCTTCATAAAACGAGTCGGACATCATCACATTTTTGAATACATTTTTATTTATTTACATTAGTAAGCTACAGGGGCCTGTACTGAACCCAGGGTTTTCTGTACCACGACGGTGGATTAGTTGTTACCGAGTTCAATCGCCGTGGTAATTTATGCTGAACACCTAACCTGGTCGGGAGCAGGTTCGGAGATTAGAGATCAACTGGTGTAAAAGCACCGCCTACTGACCAATCAATAGGCCTACTCCATTGATAACGGCATCACCGTTCTTAGAAGATCCATTGACTGAATGGGTGGAGTTCAGTGAGAAAAAAAGAAGAAAAAGCTCGAGAGAGAGAGATAGAGAGAGAGAGAGACGGAGAGAGAGAGAGAGGTGCGCTCTTAAAAGTTAAAACATTTAGAGACTGACAACCCCGTTAACATTCCCTGATGGGTATTTTTATGAATGGTAGCCTAGGGCCTATAGATTTTCAGTGGAGGGAATAACGTAGGCCTATTGTAAACTTCTTGAGCCGTGTGTTGCCAATGCGCACATCGGTTTGAATTATGTTTTTATATTTTTTATTTGCTCACGATCGCTTCCCACTGCCAGGGTTGCAACTGAATAGACTAACGACAGTTTATGGAAAGAACAAGTGTAATTATGATCAGATCTTGTGCCTGACTGATTGATAAGCCAGTCCCTCCAGACAAATGTGATTGCGATCGCAGAATTCAATGCATAATAAGCCAAAGTCCGCATATTTATGTGGGGGCCGCATTTTTTCAAATAGGCTACGCCGCACTTTCGCCGCATAAATTGCCAATTTTCTCGCAAAATATGCGGGGCTTGCATGATTTCATAATCCCCTCATTTTCGTTGCAAAAAAGTCACATATATCTCAGCAGAAAGTTGAAAAATGTTGCGTTTACTTCACACAAGAGCAGCCATTTTCCCATGTTGCCATGGGAACGTTATGTAGTGACGTAATTTCGCCTACTGACAACATGGTTGGGGGAATCTCTTTTTCATCAAACCACAGTTTTTGCAAGTTACTGCAATTTCATCGCATAAAATTGCACAAATATCCCACATATTCCATCGCATTTTTTAAGAAAACGTGCCGCATAATCAAGGATTTCTGCCCGCAACAATCACAAAACTCTGCATTTGTCTGGAGGGACTGATAAGCGTTGTGACTTACACATTTACAGCGTCGGCTTTTTTGCCAGTTTTTCTTCCTGTTTTAGGAAGCAGCAACTGGATTGCCTTTTGCTTGTAAACCGTGTCTGTGTTCTTCATATTTATGTAGAATTGCTCTTATGTAAAATATGTGGCTCTGGTAGATTGACTGCAAACACCGCCTCTTTTATGTGAACGTGCGCGTCTCTAGATTGGTAAACCCTGGGTTGATTCAACTAGTTGATAAACGTTGTGACACAGTTTAACCGCGATTGTTAGGGTTAGTGCAACCGGGGAACTGAAAGGAATCCAGGGCATGTTAAACTTGATTTGTAGTAGCTACAGGCCCCTGGACAACGTCTTTCAAAACATGACCTGCGCGAAAGAGAAAAAAAATATGAATGCGTCGTTGTCCCCACCACTTCTGGAAATGCACTTCCGAATGCGTCTCTGTCCCCACCACATTTCAAACCAAACTGACGCCCATGGTTGTTTTATGTCTTTTTTTAGCTTCATTCTCAAGACTAAAGGAGTTTGCTAGTTTGCTTTCAATCCCCTGCCAGTTCCTGTTGTGCCTGTTAGGGCAGAACACCTCACCCCTCCTGCCTATTCAACATGGGCTTTGGTGCACTACTTCCTCCAACCTGAGCACAAGAAAGATAAATTAAAATATAGCCCTGTGGGTGTGCAAAACATTGTGTGTGTAAGTTTCTCAGTTGTCTAGGTTGCCTCTTGTGTTGCCAGTGTTACTAGGGATGTCACTTGTAAATGTGTTATAACAATATTTCCCTCTATTTTGAAATTATTTAATTTGTTACATGCTTTCAGATTAGGTCGCGCCTCACACTGCTGGGATAGTAAAGAGGTTTTACACTTAAAAATGTGTTAAAAAAGGTATTATGTATTGCTTTATTATTAAATAGTAAGTAGTCTATGAGATGTCACAAGTTCTGAAAACTATATCTCTATAACTCTATCTCAACCACCTACAACAGCCGGTTCTATAGCCGGTTAGGGTCATTAAAAAGTCATCAAGATGAAGTCCTGGAAATGACATCAAAATGGCGCCCATATTGGTTGTGATCTGGGCCCCATTTCAGAAAGCAGGTTTAGTGAAAACTCAGAGTTAGTTGACTCAAGAGTTGACTGAAACTCTGGGTTTTCGGTTTCCCAAAGCTAGTTTAGCTTAACTCTGAGTTAGTTACTATGGCAACATATTCTGTGAACCTAACCTGATTTCTAGCAGGTTATCTTCAACTAATCCTGAGTGTCTTTCATTGTAAGTCATGGGCCAATGCTGAACATTTTACAGAGACAAGTTGGGCTGTGGAAGTGGATGGCCCCCTCTTCCTTGTAATCCCCACCCAGCATTGCTCTGTTAAAGAAATACGGTGCAAGTTTTGTCATGATACACCATTAGTTAGACTGTTAGATGTAAAGTATAAACCTCGGCCTCTCAGCTAACGATGTGTCTTTGTCATCATCCTAAGGACAACATTATGTGTTCTACTCTAACCATCTCAAGTATTAAGTATTCATTTAGTTGTAATTTCACTGAAAAAAAAAGAAAGAAAAAAAAAAAAAAAAAAAAAAAAAAAAATATATATATATATATATATATATATATATATATATATATATATATATATATATATATATATATATATATATATATATATATATATATAATCCCCCATGTTCTTTGTACCTCACTCTCACTTTTGGAACAGAGGCTAGATTGGTGCTGCTGTATCAATTTTGTGATCTGAGAAAAGATAATGCCACCTGATTGGAACTACCACTTAAACATGAAACATGATTGACACTGAAACCAACCTTTTGTCTTGGTTCCCATGGACTTGATGAGGTCAAGCAGATTCCAGACAGATCATATTCCATTTACAAAAATGCATTTATCTTTTCCATAAACAGACACCAGACTGAGACAAAATAGTGACACTGCATTGTTATTTACATCTCTTAACTTACATCTGAGAGAATTAGATCAACTAAAAGGTGGAATTCTACTGTCAACTATGATGGAGTAGGGACACTGTTCCACAATGTTGGCAAACCTGATTCATTGATGGGGTGAATTACTGTACTTTTTGAAACTACCAAACTATGAGCATGAGTCTGTGTGATGTGTCATACATACAGGAATTAAAGAGGAGGACTAAACAATGGAGAAACCAGTGCCTTCCATTGTATTCTTATTCTATTATGTTCTTTTTTATTACTTTTAAAATGTTATGATGGGATATTACAAACATTACTGTGCATATTGTTTGTAAAGATACAGCATTGGTTGTTTCTTCTTTTACTTACATATATTAACATTGTCTTAACACCTGATTTCTCTCTCAATCCCCCATGTTCTTTGTACTCTCACTTTTGGAACAGAGGCTAGATTTGTGCTGCTGCATATATCAATTTCATGATCTGAGAAAAGATTATGTCAACTGATTGGTCCTAATTGTTTAACTACTTTCAAACATAATACTTGTAACTTCATAGAGTGTGGTCTAGAGCTACTCTATCTGGAAAGTGGCTTGAGATAACTCCTGTTATGACTTGATACTTTAAATAAAATGTAATTGAATTGAATTAACTTAGTTAACAACATGAAACATGATTGACACTGAAATCAACCTTTTTGTCTTGGTTCCCATGGATTTGATGAGCTCAAGCAGAGTTCAGACAGATCATATTCCATTTACAAGAATGCATTTATCTTTTACGTAACCATATAGAGGTGTTTCAATGTTCTTCTCAAAAAATGAAACCTAAAAAATAGTTATTTAGTTCTTTAATTATGAGTAAAATGTAGTTTTACTAGAAACCTGTAGTCTTTGTATAGAATGCTTTCTATTGTTTGGGCACACTATCATTCCAGCAATGTTAAGAAAACATTTTTATAGAAACAAAATAACAATACTACACTACATATGCGAATGTCCTATTTTTTTAGTTTGTGATTTACTGTTAAGCATTATGTTATGTTTCCAATTATTAATATCATTTATAATGTATATCAACATTGCCATTTTTGTTACAGCAAGATTGAATTCAATAAATAACAAATAGTAGCAAACTATATAATTATCAACAATATATATAAATGAATATTGGATTTAAAATGATTTCATTTTATCTTTGCTTTCTTTTTGTTTATTATATCTATTACACCAAGTAGCATATGTTTTGTTGCGATCATTTATTGTGTTCTTTTATCACCTACTCAGTTTGTGTATATGTTGGCTCTTATAAAGAAAAGATAAAAAGAACAGTAGAGATTTGTTTCACTTTGGCTGTCTAAGATGTGAGAATGTAGTCGAACTGGTCACTGTCAATGGAAACTTTATAATTATCCTCTCATCAGGAACACCGCATCGCATGACGGAATTATTCTTGGAAGCTATGTGACATTTTACCGATTAAATATTGTCAACTTCCTCCTTTAACCTGTAATGCAGATACCTCCCTTTCAAGGAGACATTCTTCAGTATTTGTTGTCGGCCCACACCCATGTCTGATCTGTTACTCTTCATGTGTTTCAGTACATCTTCCATACAGAAGTGTCATCAGGTACATTACAATATGCAGAGACATAGACATACATGTGCCAACCAAAAGGCAAAAGATGATACTCCTACTAGCATTGTTTTATTCTCTAGAGATACTTTGTGTTTTTCTTAAGGAATACAAAAACAATTATATATCCTCCCAATCACATTAACTTAACTTTCTCAGTCTTAATACCGCTTTACATGACTTCCTTCTTTGCTCCCGTCTTAATTACTACAGCCACTAGACATTAGTTTTACATGTGATTCTCCTGATATGACAAGTCAAGATGTCTGCTCTGAAAACGTTTTTATGAAAAAGAGGCATTACAGAAAAGGCTTTGGGACAGCTAGGTAACATTACAATAGCTTTTGTGCAAAATGATTCCAGAATGTGCTTATTATCTTTTGGATAAAGTAGGAGGTTATCTAACCTGTTATTAGGTACTGCTATACAAATCATCTTAATGTTGGTTAATAAATCCATGTGTTTTAACAGTTAAACAGTGCATTAGACCTATGTAGAGCCATCTTAGTCATACAAGAAAAGTTCAGAACCTGAACAATCCACTGGACTTGTAAATGTCCATGTGGAGATAATCAGAATGATATAGAAATATAGTCTGTCTACTTACCTACAGTATCTGTCTTTTCAAAGAAAGGTGCAGCATATAGCATGCTATCAATTTCAATTGCTTATGTTAGATAAAGTGTTGTCCCTTTGTCATGTTTAATGTCATGGCAGGTAGAACAGCATGTAGAAACCAACTGTCACTTCCATAGTTAGCATACTCAAGGATCCTGTTTTTATGTAGGTCTAGTTTTATGTAGGTCTAGTTTTATGAGGAGTTGAGTAATTTATGTGTAGATTGTGTGTCTTTTCCAAACAGATAGTAGCCCTGTGCAAATATAGTAATAATGTAATGTGTTTGATAAATTGATTTTTGAAAAAAAATGAGGATTTTAAATATGTTAATGTTGGAACTACCACAGTACAAAAGCACAGTATGTATGAAGGAGTGACATTAAATGCTTAATAACTGAATATGAGGCAGCCCCTGTTGAACACAATGAAAGATGTGACGCTTTCCCGCTGGCCGCACAGAAGAAACGGCACACAACTTGCTACAGCTGCAAATAAATTAGGTAATAATTTGCCTAGACTCAATAAGGTGTCCCAGGCTCACTCCCTAGATGCCACCGCTCACTGCAAGCTCGGTGACATGAACGAGATGGTGTAGGCTCTACCATAGCACAAGGTCTGTTGAGGTTGTTTTCATACAATAATATTAATGTATTAATTACAGACAAATCAGCTTTGCAAGACTTAGTAACAAAATTGAGACTTGGCAGTGTACGCATGTTTGAAATAGCAAGAAGGCTTTATTTACTCACACAGTATTGGTATTCACGTTTGTCAACTCGTCATCAACCAACCCTCCTCCCCTCTAAGCATTACATTGTGCCAGGAGACCCACTTTTTCTTTCTTTTTCATGTGGAAATAACACAACAGAACAGGTCCTGCAAGTTATGAATCAGGTTTGAAAAAGAAAGAAGTTCTTGTCTCTCTCACAAAGCCCTCGCTGAAAAGTCTTCACTTCCATCTTCGCATCTTGAAGGTGACAGATTCCTTCTTAGTGTCAGCTTGTACCATTCATTGAACAGATGCTGTGAATATAACAATATTGCTGCACAGTTGAACTCGGGACTCCACCAAGGTAAAAAAACAAATATTTAAGTTTGACATGGCTATATATAACTAATATATCATACCACATATTTAGCAATTTATTTCAATGTTTAATACATATGTGCTTACATAAATGTAGTATATATGTAGAATTGGTGGTAACTATAATTCGCAATCTATTATTGTCCTTTTCTTCTATGTGTATTGATTTCATATTGCATGTTTTTATTGTCTATTATTTTCTAGTTATTTGCTCAGACACACCTTTGTGTCATACAGCATCTTCTCAAACATAAGACAAAAAAATCCTGAAGAACAATGCATTATTAAAAGTAATGCATATTATTCTGAAGGCTGTAACAGTTAAACAAACAGTAGCCTGTATACTTAACAGTAATGGATTGCAATGCTTGGCTTGTCATGCATTGCTGCTCTATGAGCACCTAAGTGAGCGTTTTTTTATGCTAAGGCAGCTAAGATCGTCTAATTCAATGACTTTAACCCTTGTAAATATGCAATGCAATATAACAGCCTCGCAAACTATAACCTCTAAGTGACCATTCACTTGAATCAACACCTCTCTAAACAGTTAATATTAAACCTGAACATTATAACCGGGCTTAATTTGAGGCGGAACACGCCGGAACATGTTCCGGCACCTCCGACGTTGGATCCGAAACCTTTTTAATTGGATCTGACACCTTCTGTGTCACTATGAAAAATGAATCTCCTAAACCAATCAGAGAGTCATCTCACATTCCCTTTAAGAGCAGGCGCGCTTGTTCCACGGCGGACTGCTATTATGACGCCGCGGTTTATGGCCGAGGAGACGTTCTCGTCAGGGCTGGAGCGGGAGTCCATAGGGAAAGTAATAAATGCCCGTCTTGACCGGGTGGCGATGTTGCTGCGGCCTCTCGGGCAAATCTCCTCAAGTCTGGAGAGGATTGCTTTTTGAGGACTGTACTGTAAAGTGCCTCCTGACCTATCCAAACACCTGAAGCGCATTTTCACTAATATTATTTTGTAATTATGTATGGTTTGCAAAAATGGGAACTGCTGCGTCCATGTAGATGAGACAAGCAGAGTGTGCGCGTTGTGCACACGCTACATTATGGCCAAGCATGCGCCCCTAAAATAGCATCTGAATAACGCGCCACTGACTTTAGACTAGGTTTTTACTGGTCTGTGGCGGAATTGTTTTCTGAAACTGTAAAATAGCACCAGGGAACGTTTGCGTCGGAACACGCCTCCTCTTTTCACTGAACTGCCCCCGGGAGCGCAAATTCATTCCTTAATTTACCAACATGCGTCTGTGGAGGGAAAAGTCAGCTGTGCGTCGGGTGCAAAATAGGAATGACACGCGTCGTCGTCGGTGTACAAAGTCAATTGCGCTGGGTGCAAGATAGGGCCCATAGCCTCATTTCACTCAGGGGAAACATGTCAAAAAGACAACAAAGTTTGCTTAACTCTTTCAAATACGCTGGCCAGTCGGATCCCAAACAAGCAAAATCGTTTCTGCCGATCAAGAATGTGGAGACCATGGTGTTTTTTTTGGGTTAATTGCTGCTTGTGAAAACGATTCTTGCAGTGTACCTTTTTTTTTTTAAATTTCGCACCGATGCAGTGCATGTTCTGAAATTAAAATAAACATTGCCCTGATGTACACACAGCGTTGCTTTAGTCAGAGAAGGTGTAGGCAGTCTAATTTGTTTTTTGTTCCATCCACCCCCCTCTGCGCTCCGGGACCTCCCACTTTACAAATTAAGCACTGATTATAACCTTTATGAAGGTAGGATTTACTGCAAAGCTAGAGCAGCTAATCTGACAACAGAATGTATATTAGAATGGCATCAGTGTGTATATTTATTCTGCATATTAAAATGTATTGAAAATGTTTTTATACTGAATTGTTGATATTTCACAGGAACGAGAAAAAGGGAGGATGGATCGTCTTATATTCCTTCTATTAGCAGGTATTTCTTGGAATAAATGCTGTGAGTGAGTGTGTGTGTGTGTGTGTGTGTGTGTGTGTGTGTGTGTGTGTGTGTGTGTGTGTGCGCACGCGCATGTGTGTGCGCGCGCGCGCGTGTGTGTGTGTGTGAGAGAGAGACAAAGAGAGAGATATTATATATAATTTTATTTTTAATTGGACTGAATTTAAGTTTGATCATTGTCATTTTTTTCTACAGGACTGGTGAGAACACAGTCAACATTAGATACAACAACTATTGCAACAACAGGTAACATGATGATATTAGCTACTTTACTTTCTTTTAAGACAACATTTCGGCAAACAATATGTGCTGGAGAATACTCTTAAAGCAAGTATTCACATGGTTCCACAGGCGACCTGTTAGTTATCATTACTGACCTGTCATCAAGTGTAGCAGGAGTCCGATTTCTTCAGTGTCTTTCTTTTTATCTAGTATACGAGGAAGCAAATCATGCAATAGGCTATGTTTTTAAAGATTATGTTTTGGGCATTTTAGGCCTTTATCTAAATAGGACAGCTGAAGACATGAAAGGGAAGAGAGAGGGGGAATGACATGCAGCAAAGGGCCGCAGGGCGGAGTCAAACCTGCATCGAGGAGTAAACCTCTATATATGGGCGCCTGCTCTACCAGGTGAGCTACCCAGGCGCCCATCATAGGCTATGTTAAGAAGTAAACTCTGCCTCTGTAATAAAACAGCGAGAAAAAGCCTGGCAGACAATATAGCGGACCAACTGAATGAGTCTAAAATATAGCTACATTTACGAACTACTTCTCTTAACTACAACCATTTAAGGAGTTACTTGTCTTTTGCACAAACCAAAAGTTGTACGCTTTGCCTTTAAAAGCGAGCAGTGGAAATGAATATGTTACGCAGGAAATGTATATTATAGGCTGGCCCATATGAGAGAGAGAGAGAGAGGAAGAGATATTTGCTCATTGTACTCTGGCATTGTGGATCAGTGTTTCTAATCGTTTCTGATCATCATGGTAAATTTCACCACCAGTCACCGTGACTTCACCATCAGTCAACATGACCTCACCACCAGTCAACGTGACCTCACCGCAAATCGATGTTACCTCACCACCAGTCAACCTGACCTCACCGCCAATCAACGTGACCTCACCGTCAGTCAACGTGACATCACCGCCAGTCAACGTGACATCACCGCCAGTCAACGTGACCTCACCACCAGTTAACGTGACATCACCACCAGAAAGCGTTAACTCACCACCAGTCAACATGACCTCACCAACAGTCAACGTGACTTCACCACCAGTCAACGTGACTTCACCACCAGTCAGTGTGACCACACCACCAGTCAACGTGACAGAACCACCAGTCAACGTGACAGAACCACCGGTCAACGTGTCCTCACCACCGGTCACCGTGACTTCACCACTAGTCAACGTGACTTCAACAGCAATCAATGTGACTTCACCGCCAGTCAACGTGACCTCACCACCAGTCAGTGTGACCTCACCACCAGTCAACGTGACAGAACCACCAGTCAACGTGACAGAACCACCGGTCAACGTGTCCTCACCACCGGTCACCGTGACTTCACCACTAGTCAACGTGACTTCACCAGCAATCAATGTGACTTCACCGCCAGTCAACGTGACCTCACCACCAGTCAGTGTGACCTCACCACCAGTCAACGTGACCTCACCACCAGTTAACGTGACATCACCACCAGAAAGCGTTAACTCACCACCAGTCAACATGACCTCACCAACAGTCAACGTGACTTCACCACCAGTCAACGTGACTTCACCACCAGTCAATCTGACTTCAACACCAGTCAACGTGACATCACCACCAGTCAGTGTGACCTCACCACCAGTCAACGTGACAGAACCACCGGTCAACGTGTCCTCACCACCGGTCACCGTGACTTCACCACTAGTCAACGTGACTTCACCAGCAATCAATGTGACTTCACCGCCAGTCAACGTGACCTCACCACCAGTCAGTGTAACCTCACCACCAGTCAACGTGACCTCACCACCAGTCAACGTGACAGAACCACCGGTCAACGTGTCCTCACCACCGGTCACCGTGACTTCACCACTAGTCAACGTGACTTCACCAGCAATCAATGTGACTTCACCGCCAGTCAACGTGACCTCACCACCAGTCAGTGTGACTTCACCACCAGTCAATGTGACCTCACCACCAGTCAGCGTGACCTCACCACCAGTCAACGTGACCTCACCACCAGTCAACGTGACCTCACCACCAGTCAGTGTGACATCACCACCCGTCAACTTGACCTCACCATCGGTCACCGTGACTTCATCACTCGTCAACATGACCTCACCACCAGTCAATGTCACCTCACCACCAGTCAACGTGACTTCACCACCAGTCAATGTGACTTCAACACCACTCAACGTGACTTCACCACCAGTCAATGTGACCTCACCACCAGTCAGCGTGACCTCACCACCAGTCAACGTGACCTCACCACCAGTCAACGTGACCTCACCACCAGTCAGTGTGACTTCAACACTAGTCAACGTGACCTCACCACCAGTCAATGTCACTTCACCACCAGTCAACGTGACTTCACCACCATTAAACGTGACCTCACCACCAATCAACGTGACCTCACCACCAGTCAACGTGACATCACCACCGGTCAACGTGACCTCACCACCAGTCACCGTGACTTCACCACCGGTCAACGTGACTTCACAACCAGTCAACGTGACCTCACCACCAGTCAACATGACTTCACCACCAGTCAGTGTGACTTCACCACCAGTCAACGTGACCTCACCACCAGTCAATGTGACTTCACCACCAGTCAACGTGACTTCACCACCAGTCAGTGTGACATCATCAGCAGTCAACGTGACCTCACCACAAGTCAGCGTGACCTCACCACCAATAATCACAACTATTGGCACTTCAACTACAACCCCATCAGCTGTCAGAACAGCAGCGCCAACAATTCAAATGGGTTTTAAGTTACAGCAAAATTTTACATTACAACTTACAAACAAATCCTCACCAGCGTTCAAGCAATTAGAAGACATAGTAACCAGAGCGGTAAGTTTATGCATATTCTTTTGATTTTTTTGGCATCTTTCAACATAAATAATGCATGAAAAGTTTTGATAAAGAACTTCAAATGACAGCGTTTTCTGAAGACATTTTTTCACAGGTTTTTCAAAGTAAACAACACTTACATTTTTGTAGTGGGAATGAGTTGTCAAGACACTGTAGCAGGTAATATCATATACAACATTAAGACAAATACAGTGATAAAATAGCTTTTGTAAAACATTAACAAATTAATGCATGGTATTATATTTTTAATACTTAACACTGAGATGGAGGTAAGACATAGGCATACTAATAATGGTGATTTTCACAGGACCTACATGCTTTTAAAAATAAAGAAACCATGGCTGGTATCAGAAACAAATGATTATCATGACATATCAGGAGTAATTCAACTTTTTTTTTAACAGTATGGGTGAAAAAGAACTCAAAGCACAAGAGGAGAGGAGAGAAAAAGATGGAATATTTGTTGAATAATATCAACTTTTTTGCTTCTTACGTATTTTTATATTTGATTTATTTTTTAATAATTCATTCACAGCTCAACACCGTTTATTCACAAAAATATGGAGCTAACTTCAATCGAACTGTCATCAACAGCTTCAGGTATGAAACATTACTCACCATTACTTTTTTTAAAAGTTTTTTATTTGTTTGGTAATGTTTTGATTTTTTTGGGTTATTAATTAAAACAGAGGAATGTTGTGCTTTGTTTTTAATTGTCTGTTATATGGTTTATCATACATATTATAAAAGTTTCCAGAATCTTATGAACAGATTTAAAAAGTTTTTTTTATTATAAATATAACATCCATCCATGGCATGGACCCTTAGTTAAACGACAATGGGCACAATAGCTAAATAAGATTGCAGCATTAAAAAATGACTTTTTAAAAATATTTCTGTTACAGTCAAGGTTCCGTTGTGGTTGATGCTGAGCTGATATTCAATAATGCCAGTTCAGTGCCGGAAACTAGCGCTGTGGCAAATGTGCTGGTACAGGCAACGTCAAACAGTTCCAACTTCTCCCTTCCAGTGGATGCATCAAGCGTTGTTGCAACACGTAAGAGTTGTTTAATATACATTTATTCAATACAGTATACAGAGTTGCATTTGTTGCTGCTCGTAAAACTTCTACAACTACTACAATGATCAGAATGTTGTTGTTACAGAAATAAGTACAACAGCTGCACCTACAGTAGTCATGACTTCACCAACAGTCAACGTGACTTCACCACCAGTCAATGTGACCTCAGCACCAGTCAACGTGACTTCACCACCAGTCAATGCGACCTCACCACCAGTCAACGTGACAGCACCACCGGTCAACGTGTCCTCACCACCGGTCACCGTGACTTCACCACTAGTCAACGTGACTTCACCAGCAATCAATGTGACTTCACCGCCAGTCAACGTGACCTCACCACCAGTCAGTGTGACCTCACCACCAGTCAACGTGACCTCACCACCAGTCAATGTGACATCACCACCCGTCAACTTGACCTCACCACCGGTCACCGTGACTTCATCACTCGTCAACGTGACCTCACCACCAGTCAATGTCACCTCACCACCAGTCAACGTGACTTCACCACCAGTCAATGTGACTTCACCACCACTCAACGTGACTTCACCACCAGTCAATGTGACCTCACCACCAGTCAACGTGACCTCACCACCAGTCAACGTGACCTCACCACCAGTCAGTGTGACTTCAACACTAGTCAACGTGACCTCACCACCAGTCAATGTCACTTCACCACCAGTCAACGTGACTTCACCACCATTAAACGTGACCTCACCACCAATCAACGTGACCTCACCACCAGTCAACGTGACATCACCACCGGTCAACGTGACCTCACCACCAGTCACCGTGACTTCACCACCGGTCAACGTGACTTCACAACCAGTCAACGTGACCTCACCACCAGTCAACATGACTTCACCACCAGTCATTGTGACTTCACCACCAGTCAACGTGACCTCACCACCAGTCAATGTCACCTCACCACCAGTCAACGTGACTTCACCACCAGTCAATGTGACTTCACCACCACTCAACGTGACTTCACCACCAGTCAATGTGACCTCACCACCAGTCAACGTGACCTCACCACCAGTCAACGTGACCTCACCACCAGTCAGTGTGACTTCAACACTAGTCAACGTGACCTCACCACCAGTCAATGTCACTTCACCACCAGTCAACGTGACTTCACCACCATTAAACGTGACCTCACCACCAATCAACGTGACCTCACCACCAGTCAACGTGACATCACCACCGGTCAACGTGACCTCACCACCAGTCACCGTGACTTCACCACCGGTCAACGTGACTTCACAACCAGTCAACGTGACCTCACCACCAGTCAACATGACTTCACCACCAGTCATTGTGACTTCACCACCAGTCAACGTGACCTCACCACCAGTCAATGTGACTTCACCACCAGTCAACGTGACTTCACCACCAGTCAGTGTGACATCATCAGCAGTCAACGTGACCTCACCACAAGTCAGCGTGACCTCACCACCAATAATCACAACTATTGGCACTTCAACTACAACCCCATCAGCTGTCAGAACAGCAGCGCCAACAATTCAAATGGGTTTTAAGTTACAGCAAAATTTTACATTACAACTTACAAACAAATCCTCACCAGCGTTCAAGCAATTAGAAGACATAGTAACCAGAGCGGTAAGTTTATGCATATTCTTTTGATTTTTTTGGCATCTTTCAACATAAATAATGCATGAAAAGTTTTGATAAAGAACTTCAAATGACAGCGTTTTCTGAAGACATTTTTTCACAGGTTTTTCAAATTAAACAACACTTACATTTTTGTAGTGGGAATGAGTTGTCAAGACACTGTAGCAGGTAATATCATATACAACATTAAGACAAATACAGTGATAAAATAGCTTTTGTAAAACATTAACAAATTAATGCATGGTATTATATTTTTAATACTTAACACTGAGATGGAGGTAAGACATAGGCATACTAATAATGGTGATTTTCACAGGACCTACATGCTTTTAAAAATAAAGAAACCATGGCTGGTATCAGAAACAAATGATTATCATGACATATCAGGAGTAATTCAACCTTTTTTTTAACAGTATGGGTGAAAAACAACTCAAAGCACAAGAGGAGAGGAGAGAAAAAGATGGAATATTTGTTGAATAATATCAACTTTTTTGCTTCTTACGTATTTTTAAATTTGATTTATTTTTTAATAATTCATTCACAGCTCAACACCGTTTATTCACAAAAATATGGAGCTAACTTCAATCGAACTGTCATCAACAGCTTCAGGTATGAAACATTACTCACCATTACATTTTTTTAAAGTTTTTTATTTGTTTGGTAATGTTTTGATTTTTTGGGTTATTAATTAAAACAGAGGAATGTTGTGCTTTGTTTTTAATTGTCTGTTATATGGTTTATTATACATATTATAAAAGTTTCCAGAATCTTATGAACAGATTTAAAAAGTTTTTTTTATTATAAATATAACATCCATCCATGGCATGGATCCTTAGTTAAACGATGATGGGCACAATAGCTAAATAAGATTGCAGCATTAAAAAATGACTTTTTAAAAATATTTCTGTTACAGTCAAGGTTCCGTTGTGGTTGATGCTGAGCTGATATTCAATAATGCCAGTTCAGTGCCGGAAACTAGTGCTGTGGCAAATGTGCTGATACAGGCAACGTCAAACAGTTCCAACTTCTCCCTTCCAGTGGATGCATCAAGCGTTGTTGCAACACGTAAGAGTTGTTTAATATACATTTATTCAATACAGTATACAGAGTTGCATTTGTTGCTGCTCGTAAAACTTCTACAACTACTACAATGATCAGAATGTTGTTGTTACAGAAAGAAGTACAACAGCTGCACCTACAGTAGTCATGACTTCACCACCAGTCAATGTCACTTCACCACCAGTCAACGTGACTTCACCACCATTAAATGTGACCTCACCACCAGTCAACGTGACATCACCACCGGTCAACGTGACCTCACCACCAGTCACCATGACTTCACCACCAGTCAACGTGACTTCCCCACCAGTCAACGTGACCTCACCACCAGTCAACGTGACCTCACCACCAGTCAATGTGACTTCACCACCAGTCAGTGTGACTTCAACACTAGTCAATGTGACTTCACCACCAGTCAATGTCACTTCACCACCAGTCAACGTGACTTCACCACCATTAAATGTGACCTCACCACCAGTCAACGTGACATCACCACCGGTCAACGTGACCTCACCACCAGTCACCATGACTTCACCACCAGTTAACGTGACTTCACCACCAGTCAACGTGACCTCACCACCAGTCAACGTGACCTCACCACCAGTCAATGTGACTTCACCACCAGTCAGTGTGACTTCAACACTAGTCAACGTGACTTCACCACCAGTCAATGTCACTTCACCACCAGTCAACGTGACTTCACCACCATTAAATGTGACCTCACCACCAGTCAACGTGACATCACCACCGGTCAACGTGACCTCACCACCAGTCACCATGACTTCACCACCAGTCAACGTGACCTCACCACCAGTCAATGTGACTTCACCACCAGTCAGTGTGACTTCAACACTAGTCAACGTGACTTCACCACCAGTCAATGTCACTTCACCACCAGTCAACGTGACTTCACCACCATTAAATGTGACCTCACCACCAGTCAACGTGACATCACCACCGGTCAACGTGACCTCACCACCAGTCACCATGACTTCACCACAGGTCAACGTGACTTCACAACCAGTCAACGTGACCTCACCACCAGTCAACGTGACTTCACCACCAGTCAACGTGACTTCACCACCAGTCAGTGTGACCTCACCACCAGTCAACGTGACCTCACCATCAGTCAATGTGACCTCACCACCAGTCAATGTGACTTCACCACCAGTCAACGTGACTTCACCACCAGTCAGTGTGACATCAGCAGCAGTCAACGTGACCACACCACCAATAATCACAACTATTGGCATTCCAACTACAACCCCATCAGCTGTCATATCAACAGAGCCAAATATTCGGATAGGATTTAAGTTACAGCTAAATTTTACATCACAACTTACAAACAAATCCTCACCAGATTTCAAGCAATTAGAAGGCATAGTAACCACAGCGGTAAGTTTATACATATTTTTTTTGCATCTTTCCACAATCAGATTCCAAATATTGCATGAAAAGTTCCAATAAATATCTTCAAATGATGGTGTTTTCTGAAGAAATATTTTATACACGTTTCTAAAATTAGACAACACTTTCAGTTTTTGTAGTGGGAATGAGTGCTCAACACTCTGTAGCAGGTAATGGCATATAGAAGCGTTAATACAAATGCAGTATTATAATAGCTTTCATTAAACATTACCAAATATAATTCAAAACAGTACACATATGTATGTCAAGCATGGTATTATATTTTCAATACTCAACATTGAAATGGAGGTACAACATAGGCATAATAGAATAATGGTTAGTTTTCACATGGCCAACATGATTTAAAAAAGATTATCATGACATACAGTAACATGAGAAATCTAACCTTTTAAATAAAAGTAATAAACCTGCATGAAAAACCTAAAACACAAAACGTGAGTAGACAAAAAGATGGAATTTTTGTCATATAATTTCAACTTTCTTCACTCTGTATTTTAAATTTGACAATTTTTTTAAATAATTTTCATTTACAGCTCAACACCCTCTATTCACAAAAATATGGAGCTAACTTCAATCGAACTGTCATCATTACTTTCAGGTATGAAACATGGGTCATTGTTACAGTTTAAACATTTGTTCATGTGTTTGCTAATATATTGTTTTTTTTGGTTAATAGAAACATAGAAAAATGGTGTACTTTGTTTTTATTTGTCTGTTATGATATGGTTTATCATATGTATTATAAAACAGTTTCCAGAATCTTATGAACAGATGCAAATACTTTTTTTCATTATAAATATGTCACCTTTTCCATGGAGCCTTGGTTAAACAACAATGGACACAATAGCCACAGACTACAGCATTAAAAAATGACTTTTCAAAAATATTTCTGTTACAGTCAAGGTTCTGTCGTGGTTGATGCTCAGCTGATATTCAATAATGCCAGTTCAGTGCCAGAAACTAGTGCTGTGGCAAATGTGCTGGTACAGGCAACGTCAAACAGTTCCAACTTTTCCCTTCCAGTGAATGCATCAAGCATTGTTGCAACAAGTAAGTTTTTCTATATGTCTTGTTTTGTCACTATCATTAAATAAAGTCTACAGAGCTGCATTTATTACTGCTCGTAAAGCCCCTGCAAATACTACAATTTTGTTGTTACAGAAATTAGTACAACAGCTGCACCTACATTAGTCATGACTTCACCGTCAGTCAACGTGACTTCACCGCCAGTCAGCGTGACCTCCCCGCCAGTCAGTGTGACTTCAACACTAGTCAACGTGACTTCACCACCAGTCAATGTCACTTCACCACCAGTCAACGTGACTTCGCAACCATTAAATGTGACCTCACCACCAGTCAACGTGACATCACCACCGGTCAACGTGACCTCACCACCAGTCACCATGACTTCACCACCAGTCAACGTGACTTCACCACCAGTCAACGTGACCTCACCACCAGTCAACGTGACCTCACCACCAGTCAATGTGACTTCACCACCAGTCAGTGTGACTTCAACACTAGTCAACGTGACTTCACCACCAGTCAATGTCACTTCACCACCAGTCAACGTGACTTCACCACCATTAAATGTGACCTCACCACCAGTCAACGTGACATCACCACCGGTCAACGTGACCTCACCACCAGTCACCATGACTTCACCACCAGTCAACGTGACCTCACCACCAGTCAATGTGACTTCACCACCAGTCAACGTGACTTCACCACCAGTCAGTGTGACCTCACCACCAGTCAACGTGACCTCACCATCAGTCATTGTGACCTCACCACCAGTCAATGTGACTTCACCACCAGTCAACGTGACTTCACCACCAGTCAGTGTGACATCAGCAGCAGTCAACGTGACCACACCACCAATAATCACAACTATTGGCACTCCAACTACAACCCCATCAGCTGTCATATCAACAGAGCCAAATATTCGGATAGGATTTAAGTTACAGCTAAATTTTACATCACAACTTACAAACAAATCCTCACCAGATTTCAAGCAATTAGAAGGCATAGTAACCACAGCGGTAAGTTTATACATATTTTTTTTGCATCTTTCCACAATCAGATTCCAAATATTGCATGAAAAGTTCCAATAAATATCTTCAAATGATGGTGTTTTCTGAAGAAATATTTTATACACGTTTCTAAAATTAGACAACACTTTCAGTTTTTGTAGTGGGAATGAGTGCTCAACACTCTGTAGCAGGTAATGGCATATAGAAGCGTTAATACAAATGCAGTATTATAATAGCTTTCATTAAACATTACCAAATATAATTCAAAACAGTACACATATGTATGTCAAGCATGGTATTATATTTTCAATACTCAACATTGAAATGGAGGTACAACATAGGCATAATAGAATAATGGTTAGTTTTCACATGGCCAACATGATTTAAAAAAGATTATCATGACATACAGTAACATGAGAAATCTAACCTTTTAAATAAAAGTAATAAACCTGCATGAAAAACCTAAAACACAAAACGTGAGTAGACAAAAAGATGGAATTTTTGTCATATAATTTCAACTTTCTTCACTCTGTATTTTAAATTTGACAATTTTTTTAAATAATTTTCATTTACAGCTCAACACCCTCTATTCACAAAAATATGGAGCTAACTTCAATCGAACTGTCATCATTACTTTCAGGTATGAAACATGGGTCATTGTTACAGTTTAAACATTTGTTCATGTGTTTGCTAATATATTGTTTTTTTTGGTTAATAGAAACATAGAAAAATGGTGTACTTTGTTTTTATTTGTCTGTTATGATATGGTTTATCATATGTATTATAAAACAGTTTCCAGAATCTTATGAACAGATGCAAATACTTTTTTTCATTATAAATATGTCACCTTTTCCATGGAGCCTTGGTTAAACAACAATGGACACAATAGCCACAGACTACAGCATTAAAAAATGACTTTTCAAAAATATTTCTGTTACAGTCAAGGTTCTGTCGTGGTTGATGCTCAGCTGATATTCAATAATGCCAGTTCAGTGCCAGAAGCTAGTGCTGTGGCAAATGTGCTGATACAGGCAACGTCAAACAGTTCCAACTTTTCCCTTCCAGTGAATGCATCAAGCATTGTTGCAACAAGTAAGTTTTTCTATATGTCTTGTTTTGTCACTATCATTAAATAAAGTCTACAGAGCTGCATTTATTACTGCTCGTAAAGCCCCTGCAAATACTACAATTTTGTTGTTACAGAAATTAGTACAACAGCTGCACCTACATTAGTCATGACTTCACCGTCAGTCAACGTGACTTCACCGCCAGTCAGCGTGACCTCCCCGCCAGTCAACGTGACCTCAGCTACCAATGTTACAGCAGCTTCAACTGCAGCTTCTACTGCTACCGCTGCCCCAACAGTGGCTTCAACTGCAGCTTCTACTGCTACCGCTGCCCCAACAGTGGCTTCAACTGCAGCTTCTACTGCTACCGCTGCCCCAACAGTGGCTTCAACTGCAGCTCCTTCCAGCGCTGCTGCAACTACAGTAACCACCACCACTGCCTCAACAAATCCTCCTACATCTAGTGAGGGAACCCTTCGGCTTAAGTTTAGACTCAACCAAATATTTACATCAGATCTTTCAGATTCATCCTCCCCGGCATATCAGACTTTGGCTGCAAAAGTGATCCAAGAGGTAAGAAGTCTATGCACTAAATTTAAGTGTACTTTAAGTTTTTCCTTTGTATCAATAATATCCCATGGGCATCATAAGACAAATAACCATTTTTTTAATTTAACTGCTTATATTTAGAAAACATTGCATTTTGAGAAACAAATCTTATCAGCGTCCACACTGATTATAGGAACACTCGTGGTCACTCATCGATGCAGTTTTGCTTGATGTAGATTAATCATTCAAAAGATGCAAAAAAGCTGATATTATTCTTGGAATTCTTGTTATTCCCTTTTTGCTTTAATTTGACCAATATTTTGGTAATTGAGTCTGGTTCATACAGTGACTATTGCATTATATTGGAAGGTGTTTTTTTTGTTCTGACTGGCTGCAAGTTAGTCATGTTCCCAAGAGTGAGGTTGAGCCTAGATCCCAGTGTGGCTCACTGGCCATTATTTTTAAACATTAGCAAAATCCCTTGCAGGGAAATCAGGTGCATTTGTAGTAAGCTGTTCATTGGTGCTTGTGGTAATTTGTTATATTTGTTATTGGAAATGACAGTAATGTTGTTTTTCAGGTAAACAAAGTGGCCAAAGATTTCTATGGATCATTTTACCAACGCTCCTTCATTAATTCATTCACGTAAGACTAAATTTGAATCACTGACTAATTGTTATACATTTACTTTCACTCTCTTTTAAAAGTGTTGCTGTCTCTCTTTGTCAATGTAGGAGTGGATCAGTGAAAGTGGACATGACCCTTGTGTACACAGATAAAAACTCAGTTCCTTCAGCAAGCACTGCAACTTCTCAACTCAGCAAGCTTACAAGCAGCTTTACTTCTCTGAATATTATATCAGGCAGCGTTTCTATACGTAAGTTATTGGAGACTTAAAAGTCAAACGTTGTGAATTTATGGTTCACATATTTGTGTCTATACAAACAAATGTATGCTACAATGCCGTATTTATAATTCTCTGGTTATTTTTAAATATAACAAGGTTGGGATGTATTTTACTTTTAAGCCTGTATTTCCAACTTTCTGTCAGGAGAACTTCACTGACTACAACCTCTGCTTTTTTATATTTCAGAGTCAACAACATCAAGCAGTCCTCCCCGGGCCACAATTGGCTCTTTGGCAGTCTTTTCACTAACACTGCTGGCTGTGGCACAGATGCTAATAGACTTATAACTGACTAGGCCAATAGCTTTAAGTATGCTAGCAAGTGTGGAAAAAAGCAAAAACAAAAGACATATGTGTGCATAATGAAATTTTTCCAAGATAATGGTAATGGTGGTAAAATGATGTGCACAGTTTTTAAGTATTTTCCACATTTGATGTTACAATCACCTGTGTTTTAATTCCATTTTATTTGAATAACTAATCATTGAGATTGTAAGTAATTAAAAATACCATATATATATTGCCATTTTGTGCAGATGCCATTACATTTTGTAAATGCTTCTTTATATATGTTAAGACATTTTTAACATTTAAAAAATTTAAATACATAAAGCATAGATATTTATTTCCAATTAAAAGCAATATTGTACAATTCAGCAGGACAAAATTTACATCCAATGCCATTGGTAAGTGTGAATGAAGGAGTGTGGTAGCAAAAGCTAGAGTGTGGAGGTAGCATGATCTTGATGCTGAAGACCGATTCATATTACACCTGAGACTAACCATTAAAAGGCATGTGGACATATTTATTCATGAAGACGATCTTTCCCTAACCATTAAATAAGTTACCTTAACAACACTACAGTTGCCATGACAATATTGTAGGAATTGTTTTGGTCATTTAACAATAAGCTGCTATTAAACATAATGTCATGTTTCACAGAATCATTCAGTATATTGAGTGAAAAGTGTGCCAAGTGAATTGCTGAATGAATGTTTAAAAATGTCCAGGTACTATCATAACATTTAAAAAAGATTGATTGTAAAACACTGTAAATGTAATGCTTTTTCTGTTTGTTTTTAAGAAGGGGATGATAACAAACATGTATATTTGTTATCCATTAAGTATTAAAATATTTCTTTTAAAATGACCCTGTTGGTTTTTCAAATTCTTTTTTTGTCTTTTTTTTAATTGATGGACAAATAATCGTGTACTAATAGGTCAGCAGAATGACATATTTAAACATTTAGAATTAGTGGTACGATATATGTCAGTAGTGATGACTTAACTGAACCATTCCAAACTTTTTTCTGTATTACTGTCAACAACACAGATTATGATCATTGCAAAGACTTCATAGCCTATTTTAGGAAAATGCAAGGGGCAAGTTTATAATGTGGAAATGAAACTACCAGTAGTATTAATGAAAGTACCAGCCTTGCAATGCTTCCGTGTGATGCCAACACAACATATAAATACATTTTACAAGTTTTCTTTGTTCTTCTTGCATAGATTTAAATATGTTTTTCCTTTACTTAAAGCGCCCAGTGACTACTTAGAGTAACTATAATCAAATTGTTATAATGTATTAAAATTATGATAATTATAATACACTATGATACTGGAAAGAAAATGGTAGCCAGGGAGTGACGAGCAATGATAGAGTATTATGATACTTACCTTATAAGTCATTATGAAATGGTTTATTATGTGTTATAATTATTGTTATAAAGCATTATGGTTATTCCTGAGTGCTTATAACTACACTTATAGCATGTAATAAGCAGATTATAACACATAACGAAAGAAAGTATTACCGTTTGTTACAGATATGTTGTGCATAAAAACTGAACTGTGTATGGATTAGAGTCACACACGGAAGTGGGGTTTTATTAACACCATGTTGAGTGCAGTTTATCATAAATTATATTATTATTAATACAGAATGTATAATCTAGTTGTTGCTATTGACAGCATCATGTTCATGTACATGCAATGGCAAACCAGAAGAGGGCTGCATTGGCCCAAGGATCATCCGAACCTGTGCATGTGTGTACAGCTTCCATCCCTAAAATGTTTTATTTACAGTTTTGTGTGCTCTATTAGTCAAGGTCACACATCCCTCACATCACCCCTGGCCATTGCCTTGACTTTACATGACAAAAAAAAAATAGCCAGAGAGAACAAATGGAATGGAAATGGAAAATGGAAAAAAAACAGGAATTAATGAAAAGAACAATAAAAACAAATAAATATGTATTTGAATTTTATTGGCAGAGTAATCAAGTCTGTGTGAGGTTTCTTTGTGTTCCCCTGCATAAAAACCAAACAATCATGAATAAATGTAATTACTGTTATGCAATGGCACATTCCTTTTTGTTTTCTTATATGTCTTGTCATTTCAGTGAATTAAGACATGTGGACTCCATAGACCATCTTAATTGCCTTTTACAGTAACTCACTGGTTAATCAGGGATTCTTTGGGGAAAAAGTATGTATAACAAAGATGGCTCTTACCTTCAAAGAAATGGTTAAAAAATAACTTTTTGTATTATAGTGTTTTGTGTCTTATATTTTTTACTTTTACTTGGTTAATCAAAGAGACTGCATACGGTAACTAAGCACAATTTGAGAATGGGACACAAAACTAATTTATTCCACATTAAATTAAAAAACACAAAATACATCGTGTCTGAATCAGTCAAAAATTGTCCACCTGCCAACTGGATTCTGTACACCAGCAACGTTTTGCAACTTTACAGATTTGTTCATTGAAAAGGTTTCCTCATTATGTTGATTACAAAAATTTAAATTTGGGCGGCATTACATTTCTCCTAAAATATTTGCATAAGACGCAAATTCATACAAAGTCCACAATAATAGAGTACACATTTAAAGCATCATATCGAGGTATAGTACCATTAATTAGTATTACAGTGATGATAATGAAATGAGTAATTGCATAAGATAGGTAACTTTATTTGCCACTTAGTAATTGAAACAAATCCCAGGAATCAATATCTGCCCACTACCTTTCCTGAACAAAAGAACAGATGTGTAGCCAGTCCAGCCTGTCTGGAAGGCACACTTGCATTACACATATGAATGACTGGTCTGAAAAAACACTAGCTATTGAGCAAATGTGCCTTTTATTGCACCCTTCATTAAAAATCCCCCTATGTTTAATTAGAAAACATCCGCCACACTTGAGATACATCTGTCACTGGCTGAGGCCCAAGGTATTCAAGCTTGGCAGGATTGGCGGTGCTCTACTGCACACTGAAACACATGAAAGGGATGATAAGACATATGAAGAAAGTGAAGTTGCATTAATGGTTTCTCTCATGATAATAAGTATCCACGCTACCTTCATATGAACTTAATATAAAAAAAAATCATTCAATTTATTCATGACATTTATAATGCAAAATATTAAGAAATTTACCAACATCACAGAACATTTTTGCATATAATTTATATCTGGGATGGACACAGCGCTAAAGTGACCCACAACCAGTGTGTTTTCTACTACTACTTGCTGTCTGTAATCAAACATTTCCGTCAGTGCCAATCCATAGTGTATCCATATATAATTGTAGACCATTTGTTGTAAAGGAGCTCTGGAGAGGCAGAGAGTGGATTTATTCACCTTCCAAGGTGCTTGGAGAAGGGAAAATGATGCTCTTAAGGAATATATAATTGAGCTCTAGAGTCATTCTTTATAAAGATCTGGTACTCACTGTGTGTGTGAAGGACCAGAGTCTACTGAACTTTAGTTAGACTTACTACAAACTACTCATGCCTGGTGAGGTTATTACAATTATTCCTAAAGGGCACATGAATGTCTGAATCAAATATCATGGCAGTATATCCAACAGTTGTTGAGACATTTTAATAAAAAACAAAAGAATGTCAACTTGCTGGTGGCACTACAGGAGAAGTCAGGGACCAACAAAGTCAGCAGGATATACCTTCTGGGGACCATTAATATATGTACAACAATTGTATGACAATCCATCCAGTAGATGTTATTTCAGGACAGACATTGTTTTTTTTAGCCATACTACCAGTGACAGATGCAAAAACATTTAGGTTTGCACTGATGTCTCTGGAGAAATTGAATTGTGTGTTTTACTATATAACACATTGTGTATACACAGCCTGAGCTATCCAGGTTATGGAATTCATCAATAGTCTTCATTACAGGGTTGTCTTCTTACATTGGTCTTTTTAGTATTGGGAAGAAAATTATTTTTCAGGCACTACTGTCCAAATTTTCAAAGTGATACACAGATACAGATTCTGGTCTGCCCTCATTAAAAATAGCACAATACGAATTGAATTGTCATTTCAATGGAGTTGGCAGCAGACTGTATTTTGTTACTGTGATTATTGTTGCATGCCTTCATTACAGCCCACTTCCCAGCTCTCCCATCCCTCTCATCTCTGTGTAAAAGGTGCAGTATGATACAGACATGAGGACAGACGATCATCTCTCTTCTTTACAGGTGAGTGTCACTGTTTTCACATTTTTCTTGTAGTTCCTGATGTGAAGTATTACAATAAACAAGCCTTTTTTTTTAAACTGAATTTCAAAGACCTTGTTTGAAATGCTAACATCTATTAGTAAGCTAATTTCCAGTAACCAAGCTGTTCTTTGTAGGCTCAGAAGGAGAGATGCAGAATCCTACTGAACTTGTGACATTTTAAGTGTGGCTTTTTCAGAGTAGCAGGTACTATATCTTCTCAATGTAAAAACAATTGGACCATCTTGCTTTGATATTTTATATTACAAAAAATATCATCATCAACATGTGTACATCAATATTATACTAATATTAGCATATTGTGTTCTCCAGTATTGCTGCATTGCAAAAGATGTAACCACAGAGGATTAATTTGATCTGTGACATAAATAATAGATGGCTGTTATCTAAAATAATGTTATGGTATTTATATTATTACCAAGCATATAGGCAGAATGTTGTACACACTAAATTACAGTTTAATAAGCATGACAGTAAAAGTTTTCTCTGTCATGTAAATCACAAATTGACATTTGGAACTAGATTGTGTGGATAATGGCAAAGAAGAGGTATTGTACAAAAATGAACAGACTCCAATACAACTGTATGATTCCTTGCAGACGTGATTTTTCTAACATAAAAAGTAAGATTAGAAGGATGGAAGGGAATAATGTGTGCGGAGGGAGGAAAGGGAACTTTCACCTGCTTTCATCGAATAGATGATGATGTTGTGAATTCAAATTAAAACATGTATTAGTCATGGTGATGTGTGTTGGTTACACTCAACACGTCTACAAGCCAAACAAGAACTTACATTTTCACTCAGCATCACTTTCCTGTCACCACTGCACGGTCCCTGTGGTGTTCATTTAAATCTATTGAATCTATCTATAAGTCAGCTGGAACATCTGCTCCCTGTTCACACCACTGGCACTGGGAATTTCCTATTATTCTGTTGACATAATGTAACATTCACAGTTTAAATTCCTCAATATCTCTCGCTGACGGTAGTGACAACTTCCACTTTAACAAACGTAATGACTCATATAGAGAATTCCCTGCTACCTCAAGCTACTTAATGTATTATCTGACAGCATTTCTTGGTTTCGAAAACACATGCAAAAAGTAATCACATCATATATCATTCTCGTTATTATATCAAGATCTGTGTTGATGACAAAAACATCTGGTTTTGCTCTCCACACTAAGCAAAGAGATGGCATTTTAGATAAAGAACTACAGCAGAATGAGGGCTTTTTGGGCCCACAGTGTTTTGTGATTTCTATGTCAAACTGAAGTTTACAGCTGAGAGATTAACTAATGAAAAGTTACCATGGAGCACTTATTGGGTCAAAACAAACAGAATTCTGGGTGGTTTGTTAATTTTTTCACCGTTAATGTACCATAGAGGAGTGTAGGCAAACTGCTATGAAATGTCTCACTTACTAAAACGTCAGTCTAAAACCCTCATTACTTACAACTGTATCTGTGTGTTTTGACAGGCTTGATTTGACCATGGATAACAGCAGTTTGGGATTACTCGGAGATGCTAACACATCTCTTCAGATTGAACTTCAATCCTGTACTACATTGAGGAACCAGGCCTCTCGCATTTCACTGTATGCCTTCCTCTCTGTTGGCATAGTCTGCACAGTGGTGGGCAACTTCCTGGTGGTCTTGTCCATTGCCTACTTCAAGCAGTTGCAGTCACCCACAAACTCCTTTGTCATGTCCCTGGCAGTGGCTGACTGTCTTGTTGGCCTGGTAGTGATGCCATATAGTATGATTCGGACCGTGGAGGGATGTTGGTACTTTGGTGTCCTTTTTTGTAAGCTACACTCTAGCCTAGATGTCATGCTCTGCACTGCCTCTATATTTCATCTCAGCTGCATTGCCTTTGACCGCTACTACGCTGTCTGCAATCCGCTTGTTTACTCTTTAAAAATGTCCCGCAGTCGGGTAGCTCTCCTTATTGTTGTATGTTGGGCTGTTCCCATGCTCATTTCCTTTGGCCCCATAATGCTAGATCTCCATGTTGCCGGTGTAGACATCCTGCTCCCTAAAGATGTATGCGTGTTCTTGGTCAATCGCATTTACGCTGTCATGGCTTCCTTGGTAGCCTTTTACTTGCCGATGGCTGTCATGCTAATAGCCTACTGGAAGATCTTCAAAGCTGCCAAACGCCAGGCCAGGCAGATCAGCGCCATGGAAAGCCAGATGGCTGCTGGAGTGGGCAAAGACTCAAGCAAGAAACAAAGACACCGAAACACTATGAAGAGGGAAAGAAAGGCAGCAAAAACGTTGGGGATAATTATGGGAGTTTTCCTAATCTTTTGGATGCCCTTCTTTACAGTCAACATTGTGGACCCGTTCATTGAATACAGCACGGGGGTGGTCGTCTGGGATATATTTTTGTGGCTAGGATATATCAACTCATCTCTAAATCCCTTCCTGTATGGTTTCTTCAACCGTTCCTTCCGTAGGGCATTTCTAATGTTCATTGGCTGCAGGGTATGCCTGCCTGGATCCTCCCCTGGGATGGAGCTGTCACACACTAAGGAAAGAGGCAAATGAACGTGCAGTTCAACCGTGAAATAAAGATAGTATCTGTATATTTTTTGTAGGCATATAAAGCTCACTTAACAGCAAGTGCTGCATTTTTGTGAATCAATGGCACTATTCAGAGTGCTCCAACCACCTTTTGTCAACATCATGGAAAAAAATAGTTTAAATCAGGAAAAATTATGATTAAAAGATAAGAAATATTAGTGATGTGGGACCGCCTTCAACCATGATGTATGAAATCAGCTTTATTACTTCAATGTAAAAGTAGTGTGTTTTATGGCACAAATATTTTGATTTTGTAACTGGTTTGACTCTACCACAAAAGATTTATCAGTTCCATTTTTCAGTAAATTAACTTTGGATTACGCCGACATGTTTGTCCATGTTTTGTTCGATATTAGAAGAAAATTCAACCAGAAAGTGGTCAAGAACTGCAGTACAATCATTCATGTGTACATAGTTACAATCAAAACTGTAGTATGTTCATTATAAAATTATTTCCCTGAAAAACTATTTCAATAATAATTAGAGATACTTCGAACAGATCCAAGAAGATGGCAGAACAGATAGGGCTTAGAAATTGCTACGGCTGGAAAATAATTTTTTTCAATCTATATACTAGTGAGGAAGGAGAATCAAAATATATCTAAACCACAGATAACAATTCTTGAGACCTTCACAAAAGGGCAAAGGTTTGGAAGATGTGCAAGATGTTTTGAAGAGGCCACATCAAAGGTGTTCATGCAGCTTCACTAGATGACGCAACAGTGATTTACATTTCAGGTAAAACCTTGTTGATACTTATAATTCTGCTCTTCCATAGCACTTTGACTCAATCTAAACCAAAGTTGATCTGTTAAAGTTGACAGCAATGTATTATACATGTCATTATCATCACCTAACCTAGATGTATCTCAAAGATTGATAATAATGTATGTACATATAAAAAAATGTTTTGTCATTATTGATTGTTATTTTTATGTCTCAGTGCCAGTACTAAAAAGAGGTATCGCATAATTTGCAACTTTTGCAGAAGAGTGGCTTCGAGAAACCACAGAGGTCAAGCTGAAGACAGGAGTGTCAGGTCTTCAGATGACTGCAGGACAATAAAAACATCCTCATGAAACCTGCAGATACGAGTGAAGGTGCACGTTTGAAGGTAAGTGTTTAAAGGTGAATTCCGGTTGATTTCAACCCATAGCTCTGTTGTTTGTAAATTTGGAGTGCTGTCAGTAGCAAGAAAAACGAAAACAATCGGTGTTGCCTACACGTGTTATCCCCCTGCTAGAGTTAGCACCCAACAGGTTTAAACAGGGCAGGTTTTAAAAGTGTTCTTAGCCTCTAAACATGTTTGAGATGTCGTTACAAGTGCCTAGCCATGTGCAGTGATTCCTTGCGAGGGAACACAGCGAATCTGACTGCAGTAGATGTGACAAAAAGGCATAAAAGTTGTGTTAATCCATACCTCTGTTTATTTCCTGTTTTTTGGTGAGGTATGGATTAACACAACTTGTATGCCTTTTTGTCACATCTACTGCAGTCAGATTCACTGTGTTCCCTCAGAAGGAATCACTGCACATGGGTAGGCACTTGTGATTCCTTAATTAAAATCAAAGGCTATCTTACACCCAATCAAATATACATAAAATCAACTTGATCCACCAATCTGGCAAATTACTAGTTATATTATATAAATCAAAACCATTAAATACAGTACCCATTACCCTGTAAATAGCACCTCTATCGTTCAAGCAAAACAAAATTATTGATTAACGTAAAATCTGATATTTTGACAGCTGTTGGCCAGCTATTGTTATGAGCTGAAATGTTGCATGCTTGGAAAATTAGCAGTGCAGCAGTAGTTTTGATCTTGTGTATTTCGATGTTGATATAGAATTTTACAGTTTACAGTTTACCTATACCTATGCGCTAATAAACTATTGAATATCTCAAAATTTAAATATACTGTAGATACTGTAGATACTTTAAATGACACCTAATCCCATTGCTTCTTGAGGTGAAAAATTACAATAAACATAACTTAATGCCTAATCTGGCATTGTGAAATACATCTCAGGACAAATAAATGACAAATTATTTCCTTTTGTATTTATTTCTGTCATATAATATTATGATGGCTTACATCTTTATAAGAATGGAATTAATACTTATGAGTCTGAAAAAATTCTGCAAATTTGAAATGTTATGTTAACAATGTTCATGAAATTGCTATTAAAATTCATCATATTTCACTCTAATTTTACTAATTTCATATTAAATGTAATTTAATTTGTTTGTGGTGACATTGACTTACACAACCAGCAAAAAAATGTAGCATGAACTAGATTCTTTTTAGCGTTTCAGTATGTGTGCTATTAATATCGAAGATGAGATGAGGTATGATGGGCAGAAGACAAATGATTAGTACTTTGTAGCAAGACTATCATACTATAATACTCTGTACAGCACCTTGAACCAGCGCTGTGTATGAAACATGCTTTATAAATAAAACGGTCACCTTTTTGCTTCGCTATTGTGATTGTTGTAGTAAACCGTGGTCATTGTGAAATCATAAGGCAGGATTACTTTTTAAAACATACTTGCTAGATGTAGTCATTGGGTAAAAATAGGAACATGAAATGAGGTTGTGTTTTGATTCTTCTTATGAAAAGATTGCTGTCTAACACAGGAGAGACTGAATTCAGGAGTCAAAGCACAGTTTAACCACAGTAAAAATAACAGAAAGTAATATGAGACCTCAACCTGTTGATTGCTGGATAATTGACGTGTGTGTGTGTGTGTGTGTGTGTGTGTGTGTGTGTGTGTGTGTGTGTGTGTGTGTGTGTGTGTGTGTGTGTGTGTGTGTGTGTGTGTGTGTGTGTGTGTGTGTGCGTGCGTGCGTGCGTGCATGCGTGCGTGCGTGCGTTAGTGCGTGCTTTTGTTATTACAAAAATGTAAATACACTAGTCCTACTCCACCTTCGTTTTTAAAGACACCATAGAATGTTATTTATTATGCAATAAACATTTAACATTTAGTTTGAATTTGAAAAGTTTGTTGGGAAATGACCACAATGTGTTTATACTAAATTATACTAGAGACATAAACCAAATGTGTCCCATTTCTGAAAATTTCACTTGCAACATGTTGCTCTTCTAATCTTTACTGCAAAGCATGGGTTATGTTATGGCATAATTTGTCAAGATATTTTGAAGACAGTTTGGTGTAGGGCTAATACATATGTACCTGTAGGTGTTTTGCTTCACATTATGGTACATGAGAGAAAGACCAGTAACATAGGTCTACTATACACCAAATCACACACATATTAGGAACACTGCTATATTGGTGGGATGCTGTGCAGTACTTGTAAATCAGTGTTATTGCCACTTAGTGTTTTTTTTTTTTAAATCTGTTTGTTTTCATCACTTTTTTATCTTCATGGAGATTTTTTATGGCTTGTGTTAGTTTTGGATGATTACAAAAATATAAGTACACATTGCAACACATTCTTACTCTCCCATTGCGTAAAATACAGACACTTGGTCATGTGCCTTTGCCGTTCAGCTGTTTGACTTTCCCCTAAAAACATTTAAGTAAACTCTTGGCGGAAAGAGGCTAATAACAGGAAGCAATTGAGATGTATTAGTCTTAACAGAGTCTCTCCCTCTGTTTCTCTACATTGCCTGCAGCTCCAGCCTTATGTGAATGTGATTGTCACTCTCTTTGAATTCGTAAAATCTTTATTTGCATTTGTCAGTCAGCCTATTCTCACTAACCTGTTCACATTGGGATGCACGCATGCATATCATATGGATTTATTTCCATACATTTCATTGTTATTTTGTCTAAAAACACCATGTTTTGCTTCCCAAAAGCATACGTCTGAAGATGCAAGAGGGAAAACAACCAAAACAATAGTGACATCTACTGGATGGGGCGGCTACAGTAAACAGTAAAGAGTCAGCGATTCAACTGTTTTTTTCTCCTTTTTATTTCTCTTTTCATCTTACATAAACAAACATAACATCATAAAATACCAAAAAGCATGTCATTTCACATTAGCACTCACTTGGCAATGCAAATTACAGTTAGGTGCATGTAGACACATGGGTTTTTATTTTAACAAGTGTACATATCAATTCCAAGTTAACTTATAAATCCAACGGTTAGAATAAATACTGTGCAGCAGCTTTATTCTTAGCTGGCTTCTTATTTTTAACAATGCTTTGTCCAAATATAAAATGCAAGATGACATATCATGATTTATTCTGACATATTACATTTGATTTAATCCAGACATTCTAGCAACATAAACAATTGCACTTATAACTTTTATTTCGCTCTATTAGAGTTTTCAAAATCTTAGTTCTTTGTTTAAAATCAGCTGAATATCAAACAAAGCAGTCACCAGTCATCACATAGTGTCAGCCAGCTAATAGTTGAAGATAGGGACACTGTCTGGTATACATTTTAAAGAAATAAGCAGTAATAATGAGGCTTAAGTTAAATGTCTTGTTGAAAGTGAGTATACCTGTCAACTGTGGCCTGTGTAATGTCGATGCACAGTGCCTTCCAAGTGACAGCAGACAAAGTAAGTCCAAGGACTTTGCTTCTTTTGTGTCCACTTCAAAAAAGTGGCTTCAAGCTGCTCACAATATGTTTCATCTAAATAAACAAGATGGGAATGAGGCTTTGAGATCAAAGTTGAAGTCCTGTGTGTGCTGGGATCAAGCCATCATTCTCAGTCCACAGCTTTAATCAAGCTTTGATTCTCAGATGTTTTGTGAACATAAAATGATGTCCTATCACAGTCTGTCTTGCATGTTGGTCCAATATGCCCCTTTGGAAATAAAAAACAGATTCTCTGGTGGCTCTCTAAATGTCAGTCTCTTTCAGACCATAGCAGTCTGCCAGATCGTAGAGCTGATAACTGCTCTGCTCACAGGAGTTGTAAATCCCCATAGAGACTGTGTCTACTATATCAATCCTATCCACTGCAGGTGTGGTCCCTTTTCCCGGCCCTCCCTTGATTTTATTTGACAGATTGTTCACTTTCTCTTTGAGCTGGAAGGAAGATTTTTGCAGTGGTGGAAACAGGCTCCATTTCTTGAAACCTAGCGAGCGCCCTTTCCCCTTGTGTAACAAAGAGCTGCCACAGGATTCATGCACAGCATAGCCATACTTACAGTCTTCTCTCTGCTGCCTTGTCATTCCCTTGACAGCTGTCCGCCACCTCTGGTCATAGAAGCGACGCAGGACCCTCTTTCTCTGGTGACACTGGCACCTGAGGAGCCGAGTGAACGCCCGCTGGAACTCTTTGCTGGAGCAGGGGTAGATCATTGGGTTGATGCAGCTGTTAAAGTAGCCCAGCCAGAAGACCACCTTGAACACAGTTTCAGGTGGCTTCAGTGCCGGAAAGAATGCACCTAGAAGGAAATGGAGCCATCGGAAAAATTTGTGAGTAAATGCACAACACAAGTACAGTATACTGTTTTCATTTTCCCATTAAAAAAACCAAGAACATTTTCACAAATTATATTTCAAAATCAAGAACAGTTGAAGCAAAATGTAGCTACAGTAAGATCATTTCTACTATCTTTTGTATTTACTAAATGCTAAATAGCAGATCAGGATTTTTGGCAATACTATGCTGTATGCCATTTCGTTAATCTGGACTTTAATCAGTTTAAATATTAAAATAAATACCTAATTGCAATAACTGGATCTTACCAAATCAATTAGTCTGTTTTGAATTTTGCTATCAGTTAGTCTATGTTTAAATGTTTTATGTTTTTGAGGAATAGGAAAGCATTGTTGAAGTGAACCTGAATCTGAAACAAACAATGCATTAAGCATATGTAGAGGTCTACTACGCAGTGGTGGAAGTATTCAGATCCTTTACTTAAGTAAAGGTACTAATACAACACTGTAAAAATACTCTGTTACAAGTAAAAGTGCATTTAACATGTTACTTAAGTAAAGGGTTGTAAGTATCATCATGGAAATGTACTTAAAGTATTAAAAGTTAAAGTACTCAGTGCAGAAAAATCCTCACATTTCAGAAACTGGAAACGATCCAAACAGTTCTGTCAATCAATTAAATGTTTAATCATCTAATCATATCAGCTGTAAGTGTAGGCCTATATATTGATAATAACTTAATTTATAATAAAACATCAGATTTTATAAACTGCTTTTGTGTGTTTTGTGTGCAAATATCTTAATTTGTAAAGTAACTAGTAACTAAAGCTGTCAGATTAATGTAATGGAGTAAAAAGTGCAATATTTACCTCTGAAATGTAACGGAGTAGAAGTAGAAAGTGGCATGAAAAGAAAAGACTGAAGTACAGGTACCTAAAATGTGTACTTAAGTACAGTACTTGAGTGAATGTACTTAGTTACATTCCACCACTGGTACTATGCTTACGCTACATATATATTCATTTGTCATCCCTCTGACAGTAGGGTATTCACAGCATTATTTGTGTGATGCTTTATTGTTCAGCAGTAGCTGTTTGGTTGTGATTAATAATGGGAACAGAGGGAGTACTGACATTGTGTGGACTTTTATTAAAAGTGCCCCAATGCATACAGCTACTTTTATGATGCTTTTGTTTGAGTAGAATCTGTGATGATAAGACAGAGTGTTATTAGTGCCTCAAGTACTTAAATTAAATCTTGAGTGATATAAATTGATGCACATGCACGTCTTACATTAGGCGGACTGCTAACAACGTAAAGTGGATTTAAATGTTACTGTGGTGAATGCTTTTTTCTGAGAGGATGAGGTAGAATATACACTTTGTCTTGTGAGGTGTTTGAATGAGTCAGCACAGACACATTGTAGCAGTACCTGATTCTATGTGTAATGCATTACACTGCCTTGGCTTGGTTTATTCAAACCATGTCTTTGTCATTAGTGTCTGTATGGTGGAAAATCCGGCAATGGACAATTTTAAATATTCCAGCTAGTATCAGTATCAGCTTTCTTTGGGACGATGGAGCATTAAATTATTGAACAGCTAAGACTTTTTCTAGGACATTAATTGCCTAAAGGCATTTCTTTTTTTTTTGGATTGAGGCCTTTTAACATTGTTACATGTAACATTACAGAATGCTAATCTACTATTAATTAGAACATAAATGTAAGCGTTAAAAAGTCAGTTTTCTTCTTTTCTTTCTGCTTACTATCAAACCAAGCCCTAGCTACTTTGCTTATTCCGTCTCTTGCTGTTGCAATTTTGGTATGACATGCAATTACATGCTGTTTTTAATGTAAGGTCGCCTTTTCCTATTGCTTTCTAGTTGTTCTTGTCTCCCCCTGCTTGGATTTGACACAATTGTTTACCCTGGACACGGAGGCAACATGTCACAGTGCTAATGTCAAGTCTGCACTGCCGGGGCCCAGAAGTCCATTTTCATATTTAAAAAAAAAGTTAGTACAATGTGGGAATATACAAAATGGCTTGTATGTGATTTTCAAAGTAATGGTTTCATGCTGTTTTGACATTGACTACCAACAACATACTGTGTACTTGACTGTACCATTAACACAGAGACAAAACTGTATAATAAAACAGAGTTCTCACTCTTACTTGTAACCTTTTCTGCAGCATGTTTGCAACAGTATTTTGAGTGTATAGCATCTGCTACATGGCTCTTTCTGTTAAAAGACACTTCTGTAAACCAGCATGGTAAACATGGTAAAAAGATTAAGATGAATAAAGTGATTAGAAGAAGTAATGGCCTCTATTGATTCTTCTCACTGAAATGACATCACCTTAAAGGCAGACAGCAAGTGATGAACCACTCTGACGCACTACCACAACGCCATGAGCATCAACAAGTAATATATTTTTGGTGTTTTATAGCCTTTTAGATAACAGTATAATTTAAGTCTGATGTTTGCAAGACAATTGCTATTTTATATTTTTTCTGAGGATGTGATTTCTTTAAAGTTCACATTGGCTCATATTGTAGTACATGAATGAATCAAAGAGTCTGGGGACCTGTCCACTTTCTCAGACAAAATGTTTTGACGTGTCTTTTGTGTGAGCAGACAGAATCCTGATCAGTACAGTTAGAGAGCTTAGGGAATTATGTCCTTGACATTTAATGTTCTGTGTGAAGATCAACATGTGAAGGCTTTTTAAAACTCAACCTCAACATACCAAGGACCAAGCCATAGTTCACTGATTACTTGCATAACCACTGATATGCATTTCTAGTAAGCCATATTAACCAAATGACATTGTAATGCTAATAGCAGCCATAGTGTTACTTACATTACCAGAAAACATATTACAGTAGCTATTAGACTATTCTTAATGATATTCCATAAGTTGGTTATTGTCAACTAATTCCGTAAAAAGACCAAAACCAACACTGAATTAGTCGGTCAATACTTTCTGCCCCAAGCCCATTTGTTTCTACTGAAGACATAAATCTTCAAAAACTAAGCATGAATATATACTTTCATTATTTTAAAGGCTAAATCATTTCCTAAAACTGCTACAAAACTAAACAAAAACTACAGCGCCAATGTGCATCGTAATAAAAGAGCATGTGACCCAGTGCAACAGTACGGCTTACTGATGTGTTTTTAATAATTTTTGGACAACAACTTAGGTCTCTGGCACAGATAAATAAACTATATCACACTTTGGCTACACAGGCTACAATACCTGTTAGTCAAATCAATTAATTGTTGGTTTTGGTCTTTTCAAGGGATTTGTTGACAATTAAAAAATATAGAGCAGACTTATCTTTGAAAGAGAGAAAGCCTTGAGTTATTGATGAAAAAGTATAACACACACAGACACAAATGTAAATTGTATGGGAAGAATAAAACATAAAACTTAAGGTTATAATTTTAATCTATCTAAGCATACTAGCTGCAGTAACATTTTAAGATTAAGAAGAATGTATTATGATATTGATACATTTTTCTTATGGACTATAATTCTCTATTTATTAATTTACTACAATACACTGTAATGTCCATGAGACCAAGTGTATTGTTTTATTATTCATAAGTATAGAACACACAACATGCCTTTAAAACAAAGAAAGTCAACTATAAAATATGCCTTTATAATGGTTGAATTTATGTTAGCAACTAATAATGGAAAACCACACGATTATACACATTGTTGAATAATTCATACTAAAAAGTTAACTGTGTGAAAATTAAATGTGAAAGGCTATTGCACTTCATTCCATAATTTTCTAGTATTCATGGGTCTGGTGCACTAATATAAGCAAATCGTGTTGGCTCTCTCTGGAGCTTAACTCAGACTACTCTGTCTAGATTTGCAAGAGCCTGATTGGCACAAGAGGTGCTAAAAGTTACTCATTAATGATGTGTTTCAACAACGTACCGACATCAATCTGTCTGACTGACTACGTATGGGTGAGCAGGGCTAGGTTATGACTATTTCACACTCGTCAATCAGTCGTTTAGGAAACAAACAGCAACCCCCCCATAGGTGAATCCATAAAACATGTTAACACTGTATTGACTTTGTGTTTAAACTAACTCCCTCTGGGAAGTCAAAGATCAGGGTCGGATTGCAGAGCAGCGTTAAATTAGGGAGATAAGATTTACGAAATGTATGCTGAAATGTCTGAGATGTATGAGGTGTTAGCAATCACGTCACATCCATTAAGATACTGCAGATGATGGTGTATTGATTTGTACAATGAAACTCATTATTGTCTTTACTCGTTTTCACAAGAGGAGAAGGAGTATCTATCTTGGACTTCTGGATACAAATAAACTTGCCCTTTTCACTCCCATTGAGTAGATAAAGTGATTAGCAGGTCCCATTTCCTTGCTTGCACCCTCTCTCTGTCCCTGCAGGCTTTGCTGTGATAATTTGATTCAATACATCTGGAGGTGCAGCAAGAATGAGAGTGCTGTAAGTGCTATAGTTGATAAGATACTGGCAATTTGTTCTTAATAGCTTTCACAATCAACTATGTGAAATATATGCTAAATTAAAATGTATGAGGCCACCAAGTGTGTGTGTGTGTGTGTGTGTGTGTGTGTGTGTGTGTGTGTGGGTGGGTGTGGGTGTGTGTGTTGTAAATACTATTACTTGCTGTTAGTGCAGCTGTGTATATGCATGAAGCATTCTTTAGTTTGATTTATGTATAATCCATAAAGACTTGCATTGGTCGTCCCCACTAAAGGGTCTTTTCTCATCTCGTGATTATCCATGTTTCATCCTTTCAGTAATGTGGTCTTACATTTTTTTCTTAGAATGAACACCTACTTTTAGTCTTCAGTTTAAATATTTTCAATACATACAAGTAAAATTGAATGTTATAATTTAGCGGTGAACTTTCGTTGTTACACATGTAGGTCATAAAAACAAAACTCTTAACAAACAAATATCTTCATATCATTTTTTGATGTGATTATGTGAGCAAAACAGGTAGCCTGCGGGAAATACTTGGAGTGGGCAGCTGTGATGAGTGCAGAGTGCAATATACTGGGAGAATTTAGTTTTAGAGTGCTCATCATTAGTGAAAAATGTCAGTCTATTTTGACTGCTCTTTTAAAAATGTGATATTAGCCATCTGAAAAAAAGATATTCTCCCAGAAAAATGAAAGGCATGAAAACAAGTCCCATTAATGGTCACGTTGCAGTTGACCTTTTCTGACCAAAACAACAATTTTGATCAATTCCTGGCATGGTTCTTAAAATAAACACACTGAAATCCATGATGCTATTTTGTCATTTCTGTTATGCCCAAATCTTACTGTACATGTTTTTGTAGTTGATGTTGTACATTTTCTTAAACTGTAGTATTGGTAAAATACTGGCAGCCAGTAGCCTAGCTATGCTGTTGTGTATATACATCTATGTGGTTCTCAGGAGGAGCTGCAGGCTGAAAAAGTTGAATTACTTGAAGTCGAAGTGCAATTGCATCCATTACTCTCATCAACATTCATTCGGCAGAACACATCTCATGTCACTGCAAACGATTTACCACATTATCAGTCCAGGTGACGAATCATGAATTCAAATGCGTTACTAACAGCCATTTAATGTGTAAGAAATTTCAATTTGTTCGTTTGATGTCCATAAGAATAACACATCTGACATGGAGCATAGGCCTACTGTATATTAAACTATAAAATTCCTTTTCTGTACACCTTATGTTAGAAAGTGCAACGAACGCACTGGGGAACATTTTTATGCTGGACCAACAGACATATCAACATACCAACAGACACAGTCATAAGACATACCCATCGGTAGAAAGAAGAAAAAAGGCAGCCAACACAAGATGAACATCCCCACAACGATGGCGAGGGTTTTAGCAGCCTTTTTCTCTCTGGAGAACTTCATCAGCCGCACTGACAGCGAACTTCGAAACGGATGGTTTTTGGTGCTTTTTGAGCAGGTCGGGCGCGCGTCTTCCAGCACGCTGCGACAGTGTATCCGGAGGACCACTTCCATCGACTTATTTCTCTCTCGTTTGACGCCCGCTTCTAGGCTCTTAGTAGTCCTGCGGGCAACCACATAGACCCGAAAATACATGATGAGAATGACCATGAGCGGGAGGTAGAAAGAGAAAAGAGAGGAGAAGAGCGCGTAGCCCGGCTCCTGTGTGATGCTGCAGATTTTGTCGTCCACCGGCGGCGGTTCCTTCCATCCAAGTAGCGGTCCGACAGAGATGACCGTGGATGATACCCAAACTAGCACTAAAATAGCTACTGCTTTCTTCTCTGTCATAATTGTTGGGTATTTTAGGCAGTGTTTAACACCTATGTAACGGTCGATGGAGATGACGCAGAGGCTGAGGATGGATGCAGTGCAGCAGAGCACATCCACCGCTGCCCAGATGTTACAGAACACCCGGCCAAACACCCAGCATCCCATAACCTCCAGAGATGCAGAGAAAGGCAGCACAATAATGCTCAGCAGCAGGTCTGCCATGGCTAAGTTGACAATGAAGAAGTTTGTGACAGTCTGCAAATGTCTATTGCATACCACAGACAGAATGACCAAAATGTTCCCAACAATTGCCACCGAAATAAAAACGGCGAGAAAGATCCCAACCCCGATAACTTGTGAGTCCATCGTGAAGTTATGGCATGTTGTGATGCTGTGGTTTGGGAATATTTGGTCCACAACAGATCCATTGAATGCTTCAGCAAAATAGATCCCATAATTGCTTTCGTTCCTCAGGTTAGAGTCTGTCATTTTGAAACGCCATAAAGAGAACTTTAGAGTAAGTTTCCTGGAGAAAGCAGTGCGTCTGGCATTGTTTTCAGTCTGTGTTTGCAGCCAAGCGGTCGCCCTCCGAGTCAAGCAAATACTATTTGAAAAATAAAATTAACAAAGAAAAGTCCAAATGCAAATGCATGCATGATTGTGAAGCTGTTCGTCAAAAAAAAAAAATCTCACTCAAAAAACAATTGAGGTTTAGATTCTGGAGGAAGTAGAGTTATCATTTGGATACAATGCAAATAAGAACAAAAAGATACTCATAATAAATACATGTAGCTGCATTTCCACGCATTTCTTCCTTGCGATGGTTTTGCACTAGTGGCAACAACTCCGCGATCACAGAGTCAGAGCTGGAACAGGTCTGAACCCACAGCTCCACCCACACGTCACACTGTACTGTTGCGTTCACAGTCTCCACAAGAGATCGTCACTTAAAAGCTGGTCATGAATTCTACGCCACACTAACTGAAAACGCTCGCCACTTTTTTATTACTTTATCTCTGACTTGTTTTCATTTGCATGTGTTATATCTTTGTAGCTATATGCTTCTTATAGTCTTATAATGCCCTACTAGATATACCCAAAACAACCTATCATCATCCATCCTGCAAAGATAAGACAAAGCAGCATCAGTCAGAGCATCTAAACAGCCACCGGGCACCAACAAGCCAGCTCTGACCACTGGAGTTAAAAACTGAGTGCCTTCAGGCAAAGCTGTGAAGTTTTCCAGTGACACTGCAGCAGCCATCCCCATGCCTTGTGTGCATATCTTAAGCAGAAGGACAGGCCTGTACAAACCCACCGGGGAGCCTGGAGGAGAGGAAAGCTCAAGAGGCAGTCACAGAGCGGCCACACAATCAAAACAAAACATCAGTCCAAAGTGAAAAAAGTCCACCCCAAAGGGACTTACCATCTCCAACAGAAAACACTGTTCACAAACTGCTCCAAACAGCTCTGTTGTAGTCCAGCCTTTACTTCTGTGACAAATGTGCGTCACTTTGTAACACACGTTATAATGCATGCCAATGTGCTTGCATGGCACGCCCTCATACTCTGCTTCTGACTGGCTGGTAGTCCTTACCTAGCTACTGCACATGTGCAACTCCCTCACTCGGTAGCTAAAATGGACAGCTCAACACACAGGGTGAAAAGAGGAGTTGCAGCAATGTGCAGTACAACAAAAATATGGTATTTTTTGAAAATGAAACCATGTAAACGTATTCTCATACAACCTCTAAATACAATTATGAACCTGAAGATGTGCATAATATGAGCACTTTAAACCTCAGTGCATCAGTCAGTAACCTCGGTCAGTTTATGACCTTTATTTCTCCCTAGGTTGCCATCCCTCTCTGCCATGTGTGCTGACTAACTGACTGACTATTATAATATGTTGTTTGTGGTTTGCACGTCATCTCTTATTTGATTTTGAAGGAATTGATGTAACCTGAGCCTGAGCGTACACATTGCAATTTCTTGCAAATTCACCTGCAAAATATTCGACCTGTAAAATCAGTTAAAAAGCAGCATTGAATAGCCAGATATGTTTTATTGAGACAAACAGTGGTGAAACTGGTTTTCATATCATTGCACAAAAGATAAGTCTGACAAAAGTTAAGTAATATCAACTATCACCTCTTTGCGTTTGTTGGTCTACATTTATTTCTTTAGTGCTTAAAATAAGGCTTTTATAGATTTGTTGGAGATAAATGCTAGAAGATATGTGGTAGAGCGGTTTAGAAAACATTAGGCTCTAAATCTGATTACACACCAGAAAACATAATTACTGGATGGATAAAGAATGGAGACAATTTTCCTATTCTTGGATCCCAAAAATTGATGCAGCAAAAATATAAAAATGTCGCCGGAGAATGTCGATATGGACCATTTCTCACAACTCTGGATAATGTTCAATGTCAATGTTTATTTTTGAATTCTTGCTTTCTACTATTTGTGAATGGCAGACTGACCGTCCATAAAGCCAACCACTGCGTTAGTTTAGATGAAAAGCACAGACATATTAGAGATATATTAGCAAACTAGTGCTTCCTTTATCAGCTTGTGGTTATATCATGGCATGTCATGTACACAAGTAGTTCAAGTAGTTAAGTCTTGAGAACACCACCGCTAGGCAATGGCAACATTAATGGTACTGGCATCTAGAATCGACTGTGGCTAAATATTTAGCAAGCTAGCTAGCGGGTAACAATGCAGGGAATGCAAAGGCATAATGACAGAGGAAAAAGATGAGGCCATTGGGAATATCAAAATTTTCCTCAGACGTATTATAAAATTAGGAAGAAAGGAAGAAAAAAAGGAAAAAGAAAGGAAGAAAAAAAATTACTAAAAAGACTAAATTACAATATATTACCATTTACCAAAAACTTCCATGGCCTCCATAATTTCGGAAAACATAGACAAACACATTACAACTCGTGAACTCAGGACTTTCAGAAAATGTCCACTTGCGAGGTTGTGAATACCACAACAGAGGGGTGTTTTCCTATAGACTCTTCTTGTGAACACAGTAAACAGGACCCCATTTAAAGGCAGCATAGGTCTAGTATAGAGTCAGTGCTCTGGCTGTGGGTAGCAGCACTTATGTTTCCAGTCACGGTGAGTCTGCTCTACTGTCACAGCAAATCCTCATTATTGGAATTATAAAAAAAACTACAACCTCACAAAGCCCACCTGCTACTTTGTATGAAAGCGCTACATTTACAGTCATGCAGAGCTAACTTTAGGCCACACCAGACAGGAGAGCTGTTTGTGATGTCACAGAGCATGAGCCTGTCAAAAACGAGTGTGTTTCAGATAACGATGTATAGGATGAATAGCAGTTAGAGGTTGTTAATGGTATGGTACAGTATGGTAATGCTAAGGTTCTTTATTAAAGTATTTAATATTTCCACTCGAGTGATTATTTTCTGAATTTATTACTTCAGCTAATTAAAATGAAACGATGACTAAAACTGGCAATACAATTTGTTTTGGCAGTGGAAACAAGCTGTGAACACAACACTGATATACAATAACCGTTTGAGTTGATATGTGTTTTAGGATGTTCAAATCCATATGTAGCTAATTGTGTAGGACCAGTATCCATTTCGATATACAGTCACCCACTTTTAGGACAGTGCACCAAGACAATGATAGTTAACATACAGCTAAAGAAACCAATACAATTTTTGGGAGCCAAATAGTGGAATGCATTTGACAATCCAACTGAGTACTTGTTTTAGTTGCTAAAAGTTGGTAAAAAGCCTCCAAAATAAGGAGGATGTGTAGTTGGCTGCTGTACAAATCTTGCAGGGGACTCAAGTGTCTTCTCATCTCTACGGGACTGCAGGTTGTCCTTGATCATAAATTGATTGCAACCAAATATATTTCAGTTTACTTTACTTTGTCTTATACATTGTGGCCCTCTAAAATTATGGGAATTTAGGGTTGATACTGTATATAGCCCATACATTAAAGATTTAAGTCAGCCCTTTTACCTCATAGCCATTGTTTAGTTTCATATTCATTGTGCTGAGAGCCAAAATAACAAACCGTCGTGCATCCTGGAGGTTGTTTTCCCTTTTTTGTGTGGCTGCTTAGCCTGCATGTGATTGACTGTCTTACATATATTGTTGAAATGCTCATGAAATGCTCTTTTCCTCACTCAGCATATCTTACAAATGGGCTCATGGTATGGCAACACAAGGCTTTCCTAGCCTATGAAAATTCATGACAAAATTGATGTATTCTACGATGTTTTGATGTACTGCTGCAGTAATGAGCAGCAAAGAGCATTCCCACCACTCCACGAAGTTAAACCTTTCTGTTATCTTTACTTGTGCTTGATCACAAGAAGAAAAGTCTGTATCATACACAACCAGATCTTCAGCTGCAACCCACTCACATCAGAGGCTTTCGACCTCTATCAAAATGCCTGGTATTTCCTGTAATATGATGTACAGTAGAACAAAAACATTCTCAGCCTTCTTGCCTATATCTTTCTGAATAAGCATTTCATCTGGAGTCATTTATCAAAGAGTCTGTCATCAATGTAAAAGTGAAAAGTCTTTTGAGGGATTTAGCTACTACTGTGTGTGTGTGTGTGTGTGTGTGTGTGTGTGTGTGTGTGTGTGTGTGTGTGTGGTTTTAAATGTTTGAAATTATGTTGCATGCTGACAAACAGGATGAGGGGCATTCTGTTGCCTACGCATATATTGGGTCCCATTTGTTGTGGTGCTTACCCAGATATTTGTACATTTACATATCCCACACGCACACTTAAACACATCTCCCCCCCCCCCCCCCCCCCCCCCTCCGACCCCCCCAGACTCTCAACATGGTAATCTGCCTTAGACTTTGACTACGTGCCATCTTATCAGTCCTTGGCAGAGCGCTGGGATTCAGTCGGCCACAATTCGTGTTTTGATATCACTTCATACATGACTGTTCAAAGGCTCAAATGAAAAAGGTCAAATGGTCAGAAGTTTCTCATACAGCTTCGTGGTTTGCCACATTTGACCATGTGTTGTATTTCAATTTGGTGTTATTTGTAAAAAAAAAAAAAAGAATATATGGATGCCCTAATACTGCATAGGCAAGCACCTTTTGCTGTAAATAAATAAAATAAAAAAGCAACTTTCCTTCAAGGTCAAACTTAAGTTTTACTGTAAACCAGCAGCATCACATATGTCTCTCACTCTCTTTGCATTCAAAAGTGTTGATTTACACCTTGTTATTGTGCCTCAAAGAGCACTCTATCAAACAGGGTATGTGTTGCATTCACTGCTTTTTTTTTTAACAGTGTGGCAATGGATGCATGTTCCACACTTTGCCAATGCTTAATTAACGCCATTACAAAAAGGCACCTATCTCCAGATAAAGAGGGTCATCCAGGATGCATTACGCTATTGTAATGCTGTATGCTGCACAACATATTTTTCATACTTGCAGGCAAGGTCTTTGGTGCTTTCATCATTATTTTAATGATGAGAGCACCAAAACCTGTCCATCTGATTCCATCTGATTTATATTTGTTTAGGTTTTATTCATTTTTTATTCTGGATGCTTTCAAGGATTTTATGAATTTTGACTTGCAGCAAGCTAGGTAAAGGATACATGCATTTTTGTGTACCTTTTTTGTGTACGACTAAAATTACAATATATTACCATTTACCGAAAACTTCAATGGCCTCCGCCGTCTGAAAACATCGGCAAACTATTACTTGTTACTGTGCCTCGAAGAGCACTCTTATAAAACATAAAAGGAACATGTGTTGAAACTATTAAGTTTGTAGGCAAGTGTGTGTGTGTGTGTGTGTGTGTGTGTGTGTGTGTGTGTGTGTGTGTGTGTGTGTGTGTGTGTGTGTGTGTGTGTGTGCACGCACATCAGCAAACTACTTTAGATGGTTGAAAACAGTATCAAATACGGACTCAGTTATTATGGCAGCTGAGGAATGCAAATCGTATTGTAATTGTCAGTTTGGATTGGCATGCTAGATTATTCTGTTTGTCTAAGGCCATGGCACTGGACCTGAGATAGACCAGAGTACCAGCACGCACACAGGGGAATCTGAATCCCTTGGAATGATAAGCTTTAAGAATAGCAATGAGTTACACTGTTTCAAATATTCTGTGGAGAGTCACATTACAGATGTGATCATTTTCAGGCCAAATTTGGGGGACTAAATATGTTACAATATTGGGAAATACAGGCTATAAGAATGCAAAACCTAGAATAAATTCTTAATAATGACAACATCTAGGCAGAGGCCGATTGTTCTCCTTGTTTGGATGCTTTGGAATCATTCTGATGATTCTAGTTCAGATTTTTTGGGAAATAACAGATATCGACAGGAACTCAACACACAAGTAAGGGATTAGACCCTAGTATTCCTACCATTTATTGTTCAATTTAGTACAATCACAATTGGAAATACTGCATATAATGCATAGTATCTGAAACAGACCTTAGAAAACGTTTAAATGTTTTTAATATGCAGACTATTTAGCAAACTTTCAATATTAAAGTGTCTAGGGCCACAGACCTTGAACAGTCTGGTGGATACTGTAGTATATGGTGTACATGAACAGACTTGCACGCACACTTTCTAATACTTTTATGTATGTTCACGTCTACAAAGAGCTTCAATACTAAACAATACAATCGTGCATTTGTACTTTGTTATATGAAACACTGCACGCCTGAGGGGGCAGATAGCAGCACCTTCTCCAAAATGTGGTCACTGCATGTGTCTGCAAAGACAGCGTAGACTAATGAGACACATCCAAAAGAAACAAAGTGTTTATTCTCAAGACCCCTTGTGTTTGGCCACCTATTGTTGCTCAGACAGAGAATGTATGGAACTCCGTGATGTTAGTACCTGGTGGCAGTCTGCCTCTCATGGATGGTCCGGAGTTGGATTGTGAGCTTGCCAGGATGCTTCCTCTGAGTATGGCTTGCCTGAAAGGAAGCATAATGGTGGTAAACAAACACATGTTGCTTAGGTCGGAGAGGGTATCTCCAAATTACTTCCAAGTAACGGTCCAGCACCTTTAAATGGTAATCATCAGTGTGTGTATGGGAGGGGGGGTACATGTTTAAAAAAATGCTTTGTCCTACTCATATAGTAAAAAGTAAAAAGCACTATGTAAATGCTCTACCATACCGTACCACTTTTATAATTCATAGTGTGTGTTCATAGAGTGTATCTTAATAAAGTGGGGTTTTTTTTGTATAGTGTGCATTTTTCTTATGCTTTTTCTTTAATTATCGTTCTTTGCCTTTTTTAATTTTGAATCTGTGTGTGTGTGTGTGTGTGTGTGTGTGTGTGTGTGTGTGTGTGTGTGTGTGTGTGTGTGTGTGTGTGTGTGTGTGTGTGTGTGTGTGTGTGTGTGTGTGTGTGTGTGTGTGTGTGTGTGTGTGTGTGTGTGGAGTAGATTAAAGATCATTATCTGCCATGATACACACAATACAAATGCACACTGCTCCTGCCAGGCATCTTTCCCTTAAGAGCCGATTTGGGTCTGGACTTTCGGAGATACATAGGTGGGACACAATCTGTTTACTGGAAACTAACATAAATCTACTGACTCAAACTATTCAGAAAGAGGCAGTGAAGCAAAATGGCAAGGTAACAACAGAAAATTGCAACAACGGGGTGGAGTGCTGTCAGGCACTGCTTGACAGATGCTTAACAGATGAAAAGTTGCTTTATGTTCTCTTGTTAAGGTTTACTTTTGTGTTTTGTTGACAGCAATGTGAGTTTTGCATTTTAATGTTTTTTTTTTCTGGAAAATCTCAGTTTGCATCACAGTTTGTAAATAAATGATGCAGTTTTCCTAAAATTCTATTCTGTATAGCTACGTGCCCTTATTTTTAAATGCATGCAATACATTTGTATTTTCTCTTAGATGGAGCTTTTACTATGTGCCCAGTATTGCTAATTGAGTGAGACTATACAAAACAATTCTAGTTCAAGGTCAGGATAACACCAGGGTTGTCTGAATAATCTGAAATTCATGCTGACTTTAAGGCGAGTCGGACAGAATCAAATCTTCCAAAGAATTGGAAATGTCAAATTTCCAAAGTGGCTTTCCACTTAGAAATGATGACACACAGGCAACACAGTTAAATATATATTGAGAGGACACTCCCAAGCCCTTTGGCTAACAGGCTTTGCCAAAATTATGGGTCCAAAAGAAACAATTACATGCTGTGTTTTCTCTGTGTGAGTGCACACATATGGCAAATGTTATTAACCAGTCAAGATATATCGATGAAGGTTGCAATTCTAACTTTCTTTTTTGGCCTGTGTTGTACTGTACAAAGAATGAAAAGGAGGATAAGCATAAGGTGTTGAAATCTGATGAGAAAAAAATACTTACATAAAGTGACATATGTAACATATGTCTACAGAGCTTTGAGAAAAAAAAACTTCTGGTTTAACATCAGAGACATAGACATTCAACCTGTTTTTTGTGTGAACCTGATTTTTTTCTGCTCACAAAACTCTACTATAAAAAATAGAAACAGCACTATGGAGTTCTCTCAGATATCACAGCATGAGATTTTCCATCTAGATTAGACCAGAGCCAGCAGTTGCACAGGTGAAATAGTGCTGAAATTCTGGTATTTGGAGACATGCAGCAATTCTGTGCACTCTGTAAATTACAGTTCAGGGAATGTGTTGGAGATGTACATCTAACCTGGATGAATAACATGAAGGGGTTACAGCACTCATGCTTAGGGGAACAGCTTAACTAAGAAACAAAATGCATTAAGGTGAAAGTTTTCATTATCCCCACTGAGTGGGGGCTTAAGCCCTAATGCTGGATTAGAGCTATTAGATACCTCATATAGTTTGGGAATTTACTCTAGATATTTTGTATGTGGGGGATCTGGTAACAGTTGGGAAGACTGAAAAGGAGGACACAGAATCAAGGCAGGTATGGTTTTGCAGCAGGCAAAACCATACGCTGAATGCTGAATCACAACAGTGAGGGAGTGAGGTGGTCTAATAATGGACTGATTGGGCAGGGGAGTAACACATTACATTTAGTCTTGTTACTTAAATAAAGTTGTCTTTTTGTGCTTATTAGTATTTTTAAAACAATCAGTGAAACAATTGTAGCTAAGGATTAATCATGCATCAAGAATTGTACTTTGCTAAATTTCAAATTATATAATAAGAACATAAGTCAAAAAGTCATGATTAAGTGTATAAGAAAGGAAGACAGGCGCCATATCACCACCCGGCCATGATGGTAGTGACCTATCCATACCTATATCAAACACACCCACGATTTGACAACAGGTGCATGCTGGGTGTAGCTAAAATACTACATGCCAACGTGCTTGGAAACTTCTACTTTCAGTGGGGTGTGTGAGGCCTTTCTGCTGTTTTGGACAAGAACAGCCTCGTCAACTGTGACTAGAGCCTCGTTCAGCTCAAAGTGTTTGAAAATGTCGATGAGTGCAATGGGACAGAGAGGCTAAGTGGACTGGTTATACTGGCAGAGAGACTGATTAAACTGGTTTAAAATGTTGCTTTGAGAATGAACGAGCAAGAAGTTGAACCTGGAGCAGATAGTGAAGGACTTTGTGGTGCACAAAGCTGGCAGAATGATGTTTAGATGGGTGAGTTCAACAACACACAATGTATGTGTTATATATGTAATGTAACTTACTGTAACGTTACAGAGGAGGAGGATTTCAACCTCTGTGTTACCTAGCGTTGCACTAGCTCGCGCGCGTCTAAAACATCATTGCTTTAATGCATAGGCTATGTTTGCTGCTGTCGAGTTTATATTGTTTAGGCTATAGGCACATCTCTGTGTTGTCTGCCTGGTCGATGTTTTATTCTGCTGTTGCTGAAGAAGTGACAGGTTGTTTAATACGTAGCCTGCTATTGCACCAGCCGCAGTAGTGCTTTTGTGTTGCAGCCTATTGTTGATAATTTCTGTGTAATTGTCTGAATACTGTCCTATTTTCTGGATAATTCTAGTAAGGCTACTAGAGTACATTTTAAACTACTACTACTTTTTATTTTATTTTATCTAGGTAGCCTACATTTTTACATTACATAATGTTTTACTTTTACTTGAGTAACCTTAGTTAAAGTTCTTTAATGTTCAGTAAATATTCTAGTACTCTTTCCATCCCTGTGATAAGGTCAGGGGTTTTCAAAGTCAGGCACTCTCCCCTCATATACAAATCAAGACTTCAGAAGTCTAAAAACAAACAAGCATGTCTATCAAACGTTATTTTAATGTGTGTACCATAATGTCAACACAAAACTGTCATTCCAAAAAATTGGAAACCCCCACAGGGAGGAATCTCCCTTACAAACATGCAGAGAGAGAGAGAGAGAGAGAGAGAGAGAGAGAGAGAGAGAGCTTTTCAAATATGTTCATATCCATATCATATAAAGCTGAGACTGCAAGACGAGAATGAAGATCAATCCATACAAAAGTCAGTGAAGCAAAAATGGGTTTTCAGGCAATTCTTGGAAGAGAGAATAGAGTTTGCTAATTAGATTCTCCCATAGTTCCAGTGCTGCTATAGAAGAAAAAGTCTTATTACTGCAATTGTTACAGCTAAGACCTTGGGATATGACTAACAATGTTTGTTCGGTGGATCTCTGGGGCCTCACAACGCTGTGGTGGGTCAGAAATTTTGAAATATAGCCACTAGCCAGGAGGAAGGACATGCAAAGATTGGAAAACAAGCTAAAGAGAATCCTGAAATTAATTTTTAGGCTTCGTAGTTAACTTTATGATGCTGAGTCACTCCACATAACCTATAGCCTATATTACGTTGCCTAATATTCATGGGTTGTTATTGCTGCTTTGTCTTTACATCAAGCAGAAATGCCATTACATGTTAAAAAAGGTAATTCAAAGACAGCTGAAACTAGCAGTGTCAATGGAAATCTCTGCCCCTTTTTAATTAAACACATAGGCATCAATTTACTGTAACTAAAATAAAACACTTAACACTTTCCATCCGCATGTTGGTTCTGTTGGCCTCTGTCCGACACTGTGTAAATCCCACTTAATTATGAGCCACCGACTGAGTTTACTGAGACAACTCTCATGAGGTCTGCTCTGTGTACTCTGAGTGTCCTCCAAAACATAGGGACCCTGCAGCGCCTTTCTCACGCTACATGCACTTTGGTGTGTGTGTGTGTGTGTGTGTGTGTGTGTGTGTGTGTGTGGACAGATGAAATCAACACTTATCCCCTGTAGAATACTGTTAAACACAACACACACATCCTCTTGGTCTGTGTTTAGTGTGGTGTGAATCTCACTTGATTGCCCACCACAGACCCATTTACCATGACAATTCTTGTTGCACTTCTCTCCCCATCAATTAATTGACAGCATTCATTTAATATAAACCCAAACTTTTGATTCACCAGTGTTGCGACCATCAATTTAAATTTAGCTTTGCAACCAAAAAGCTGTTCAGGAGATTTATAAGTCTGGAATCTTTGTTGTCAGTTATGACAGTGCCTTTGCATCATAGTAGGGCTGGGCGATAAAACGATAACGATATGTCTAGCGATAGACACGTAGTCAATATCAATAAAAAATGCATTCGATAAAACGTTTAATACATTTTTTGTTTTTTTCTTCGACGGAAGAAACCAGAGGTTGCAAAGCAAGTTTGTTTGCATGAACAAAGGCACTCACTCTCTGGTAACCTAGCAACGTAGGGAGTGACACGCTAACAGCCAATCATGTTTGGCTGCACCATATAGCTGTCTCGTGTTGGCTTCTTCAGTAACAGAACCGGCATGGAGTAGGGCTGAAACGATTCATCGAGTTACTCGAGTAACTCGATTACAAAAATTCCTCGAGGCAAAAACTCTGCCTCGAAGCCTCGTTAAATTCCTATGATGTGCACTATACACGCAGGGATCTGATTGTTCCACACAGACCGTTGTTCAGGAAGCACACCACTAGCGCGTGATACATTTTAAATTTAGTTGGCGCTTTTGAGAAGCTGAAACAAAATAATGCATTTATTCATGCATCAAACAATGATTAGGCTAGAAGGGTTGTCAAAAAACAAAAGCAATTCAGCAATTTCTGCGCTTTACACTTGGATATACAAAATCTGCAGGGCATTTGTGCCATGATCTGCTTACTTTGTTACACTTATTCAACAACACCTACTCTTTACTGTGCCTCATGAAAGCAGAAATACAATACGTGATTTAGAGAGCACCGAAAGGAGGGTGTAGATTTAAGACAAAATAGAGAGAAGGGTGACAGATTTTAGTACACAAAGTGTACAGTATGTTCATATCAAAGCTGCATAATGCCTTGACTGAGACCTTGACATACTGTCACAGTGATTTCTGATCACCTGCATAGCAACCAAGCAGGAAACACAGCAGATACAGATCAATGTTAAGCTGGAGGGGACATGTTTAGCCACTTGTCTGACAGAGGATCAACAATTAACATGTAACATTTAAATCTGCGCTTGCCCATTGTCCTTCAATCATAGTCATACCATTAATAGGGCTGGTTGCCATGACAGCAGCGGCTTGACATTTTTCATAATGATTTTGGACAATTATGCTATTACGGGTAACATGTTAATCTTTATAACATGTTTCTCTGTCTGGGACAACAGACAGCTTGAGAGCCAACATGATGGTGATTCTACAATTTTAACCCCAAATTGAGGCAATTTCCCAACAAAACGATTGTACTCTGGCTCTATTTGAGGAACTCAGTGACACATTTGCTACAGTAGCTGACTTTTTACTGTAAATACAAAGCTTGAATAGCAACGGCACTGGGATTAGAAGTGAACCAGTTTTCCACTCCCCTGAATGTAATATGACGTTTGTTTTTTAATGACATTGGCATTTTCTTCTGTGTCCAAACTGTTGGAACTCGGGCATATAGCAGCCTTTTGATCTCTGGTGCAGGATAACAGTGGTAGAGTGTATGTGATGATGTGATGTGTATGTGCAAATATTCATCTTGGTTTAAACTGTGCAGTCTGTCCTGCGGTATCAAGGAAACTTTAAGCCCGGAGCTATATAGAACTACGTGAACAGGAATTCCATACTGCCAACTTGTCTCTAAAGCTTATGGAAATAGATAAGCAAACTGCACAGAGTAAGAGTCCTTACCAAGCACATCCTTCAGTTCTCAGCTGCAATTCCTCTACTTCTTCCGATATTTTTTGTGTAAATAACCATTGCAAGAATAGCTGAAGAGCAAACTCCCTCATATGCAATGGAAACTCCAATGACAGTTTGAAATAGATTGTATTCTTCTCACATGCGTACAACTTGCATGCAGAAATAAAGTGTTGCAGCAGGACATCTTTTTTTTCTCTCTCAACCTTGAACAAACGGACTCTGTTGTGCTTATTAAAAGCAAATACCCAGTCAGTATGATTACAGAGATGCAGCTAACAAGAAGTAAAACGCAAAAAAATAACAACTGAATTTTGATATCTTTATCTCTATAACACAATCAAATTAATTACATACTGCAGCTAAATGGTATCACACAAGAGAGATCAGCAAGTGCAGGCAGGTAACATTCAGTTTATGTCATTTACACACACATTAGATACAAGGCCCTCATGTGATTGGTCGACACAGCCAGCAGTCTGAAAGCAAAGAAGGCAGTGGCTAACAGTAAATTAATGCTTTTGATACGAAAAGATGACCAAATAACCATTCAGTTGTGAATTTATCATAATCATAAGTCTCTGCATATTAAATATGACTCATTATGCAGATAATTTTTTTTATCTTGGCTATAAAGCAGGATGAAATAAAACATACAGTACCATACAAACATAGTGAAGATGTCACTATAATTAGGGGAAAAACTATTTCTGATTGCCACTGATTGTGGCGCATATGTCGCTCAGCCTGCGTCTGCTCTTTCAGAAACTCTAATGATGATTGACAGGCCTGTCTGATTATTTCTGACGTCCAAATAATGACTGTGAAGCCATAAATTATAGCTGTGCTGTGTAGACAAGAAAGATGAATTTATTATTCTAAATTTGAGGGTAGAAACATATCTGTGCCATATATAACCTATGGGCGGACAGGTTTATGTTTTCATCAGATTATTAAATGTCCCCTTTAGTCCGTGCTGATGGCCTGTTTGGTTCTGGTGATTTGTGGTAATTACTGAAAATACTCTCTCTCCTACCCTCATGGCTGACTAAGACTGAAAGTGTGATGAGCAGTTATCTGCTTTGAAATGTATCCACTAAACGATTAAACCTCCCAATTTTCTTGTTAGTCACACGTTTCCCCAAACTTAGGTGCATGCTCAGAAAACAGATGTAAAAACAGACTGACATGTGCATTGCGGGTAACATTGTTTGTAAAAACTAATCAAATACTATCAATACAAACTGTCTATTTGATTCTTATCATCACACTAAAACAATAAAAAGCTGTTATAATAAGGGCCCATACTTAAAGCTGTAGGGCGTAGTTTCTGCCGCCCCCATGAGGAAGAGAGTCCACATGATGCAAGTCTTCCGTGATCGCGTGAGTTTAGATGTGTTGAAACCACATTTTACAGTACATGGCTAGTGGTATTTTTCTTATTGTCAACAAATAGAAAAGACTAATCTCATCTCTTATCCCTAAAACTTTCCTACTTCCCTACACTGTCTGTGTCTCTCAGCCTCAATGGTCTCATTTTTTTCTACTGAAAAATGAAAACACCTCACAAATAGTTTATTATTATTTTTATGAAAGGTTAAATAATTTACTAAAACATCAGGCCACTAGTTTCTAGCAACCATTACAAAAGGAGTACAAAGTGCATCTTGGGTACTTTTTTCAGTCGCAGATTAATACACATTTGGTGCTCTTGTACGGCAGTAAGACAGTGTTTGTGGTATTGCGCTACAGTTCCCATGTTCATCATAATGAGGGAACATGGCAACCAGTGCAGCTGTGTGTCTCAATAGGCTCGTTTGAGATGAGCGAGGCCTGCGCAGAATCGGTCACCTCCGATTGCCGCCCAATGCATGCCGGTTAGATTTGTGTCCGACTTGATCCCGACTTGCTCCGACGCCATGCACACGGTAACCTCACAAGATCAAGGCGGCCGCAGGTTTGAGACGCAGGCAGTGCAGTTTCTGTTCACCGACTGCAAGACCCAGGCAGACCCAGGGCATGCTGGGAAACGCCTGCCTCTCAGCTGATCTAACCGCTGATTGGTTCAGAGTCGACTCAGCAGGATGACATTTTATATAAACTTTTTATTGTTTTTGAATTGGAGGGATTCTAATTGCTATTTGTCTGATTTTAAAGGCTTATTCTGTACAGAACACATGTAGTGTGGCTGATAGTTACATTTGGAAATCAGAGAGACTAAATCCATTCAGATTAAGGCTCATCTACAGTCTGTTGTAAACATCAGCAACAGATCGCAGAGCATTTTTACAGTACTCTGTCATAATAAAAACAACTGGAGACTGTGTACAAGCTGATAGATGGCTCTGAAAACATTTTATTAAATCGGAATCAGACCTAACAGGATGTGAGTGTTTCTGTGACTTCCTGTTCAGCCTAAAGGCTGCTGGAAGCGGCTGGAAACAGTCCGACTTGAGCGCTGCTTTTTGTCACCGCCCCCTGCTGCTGCCGCCTGCTCTCGTCTACTTAACAGGCAAGGTGCAGTTCATCTCGAACGAGCCTATTGATGATCTTCAGCCTTATCCTTTACCAAATAGTATTACTTCCATTAGATACATGCTGTGCACCTAATGGGATTCTGATTTTTGTGCATCATAACCTCCATCTACCGCATATGCTAATCCTTTTTAAATGTGAACCTGAACAGTTTAATATTGTCAGTGTCAGGTTTATTTGAGCAAATATGATATCTTCTCATCAACAGATGCACGTGCTGTGGATTGGCCCACAGGGAAGCATTTCTCATAAAATCCCAGTTTATTCTTTGTTGGTTAGCTGTGACCCCCCCACTTCCCATCTTTCCCACTTTCAGTTTGGGAAATCACCACTTCTCTCTTTTCATTCCTTGCTTTTATCTGCTGTGTAACATTTTTGCTGTGTAACATTTTTGCTTTTATCTGCTGTGTAACATTTACAATAACAAACACACCAATTAGCCAATCTAACCTCAGCCCACAGAGGAAGAAGAAAGCCTCTGTGGTCGCTGTATCTTGGCCTCAAAGTCTTCACACAGGTCGGTTCACACAACCTTTAGTTTTGTCCAGAGGAACTCAACAGTAATGTTTTGCTTTCTTTCATAGCCGCATGTGGTTTCTGGTCCGAGTAGTTATCTATGTTTGCGTCCGTTTTAGTATTTGGCATTTGGTCGTGAGATTTAGTTCGGAAATCTTGGATAAATTTCACCTTTCCATTACAATATCCATACATCTTTTGCTGAGCAGAATTACACAGAGGATAAAAGGAACATCTGTCTCCTTGGTTTAAGGCACTAGTGTCCTCTTGACTTAAATCCAGTTCACTTTACTGCAGACCTGTAGTCCGCAGTAGGAGAAGATTACAGGATTACATATACCGCATGACTGCCTGACTCTATCTGCTTCATAAATTGTGACGGGTAATTGACAATGTAGCATTATGCCTTCTACCTGTAGGCAATTGTGAGTGTGATTGCGTGTGTGTGCGTGCGTGCGTGCATGCTTTTATAATTCTTTAGCGTTATACTTAAGTGGTAAAGACAAATCAGTCAAAGTGTACTTAAAAATAGCACAGGTCTTTCATTGAAATTCCACATGGCACAGCTCCAACTGTAATGGACATGTAGAAGAGAAATTTATGTACCAAGACATTTCATTTCTGCACCAAAAAAAATAAAATAAAACAGCACTTTGTATAATTAGGTATTCTCAGTCAGTGAAGCAGAGAGATATGGCCAAGAAAAACACTCGGAAAAGAAACTTTCAATTTCCTCACTACTTCTGTTGAATAATAAGATGCTGTTATGAGACGGAAGAGACAAGAGTTTGCACAAAGTGGTGGTTTGTGGAGGTAATAAACACAAATCTCTGAAATCGCTTTTTAGGAAACACAAGAGCCAGTTGAGGCTCAAGCTCACTGTTACAATATGAAGAAACATGGCCACTCTGGAGTGTTGGAACATCGATTTTGGGTGAGAGTGCAGAGAGACAGAGTGAAAGAGAAATAGATGGGACATTGTTTGACAGTGACATATTTGTTGTTCTCTCTTTTTTACTTTTCTTCTCTTTGTTTTTTATTTAGGCAGGGCCCAAAAAAAATGTTACATGAGTTGTTGTTGTTACGGTCATTTTTAGGTTGTAAGTTCTCTTTAGGTCAGACCCCTGATTAAGGTAATGTAGTGTTGGCTAATAAAAGAACGCCGAAATGTTCAACAAGTGTTGTTTATTTCAACAGAATAACGACAATAAAACATTAGTTCTTATCGGACTCTGGATTGTTTCTGTTTCTTTGTGTGAAAAAGAAACAGAACCAAGAGAAGTGTTAGAAGTGATTGGTGTGACAACGTCCTTACTCTCTATACTCAAGTATAGGGTTGCAAAGGGGTGAACAATTTTCGGTAAATTTCCGGAAACTTTAAATGGAAAGTTAAGCTTGAGAATTTTGGAAACATTCCGATTTGGAAACTTTCATGGGAATGAATGGAAATTCTGGGAATTAATGGGAAATTATGGGAAAAGAAAGAAAAAAACTAAATGTTGTAAGTATGTATTGGCCGGTGCTGATTACTGCATGCGTCATTGATGAATATAGGGAGGACACTCAACTGAAGTTGCATTAAATCAAGTTGTTTTAACCAAGGTTATGCTGCAAAATGTTTTTTTTTAACTACATTTAAGTTCCCTGTTATAGACTAACAGTATTATAACCAGCAATATTAAAAATATCCAGTTTAATCCCATTAATTCCCTTATATTCCCGTTAATTAAAGTTCCCAATTTTGAAAATTCCCAGAATTCTGCAACCCTACTCAAGTGTAAAGAGTGGTTTACCAGTGGTATAAAGCAGCAAACATAGCACATAGATGATATAACATGTCTCCTTTCTCTGGAAAAGATGACACTGTCAAAAAACAAAAACAAGTTTCAGTAGTAAAGAGTATATATCAAAATAAGTCCTACAAGGGTAATATCAGTAATATACCAATATTCTTGTGGTAACATTGGTCATAATGTGAATAAGCTTTATATAAGCTTACAAGCTATAAAGCTCATACTTTGAATATGTCTAGTGCATAGGGCTGAAACGATTAAAAAAATTCCTCGAGGCAAAAACTCTGCCTCGAAGCCTCGTTAAATTCCTATGACGCGCACTATACGCGCAGGGATCTGATTGTTCCACACGGACCGTTGTTCAGGAAGCACACCACTAGCGCGTGATACATTTTGAATTTAGTTGGCGCGATGGCAGAGAGTAAAGATGTCCAGAAACGGCAGAGAATCATTACATACTAAAAAAGGAAGAGAACAAGGTGCAATGTGTCTACTGCAAAGTAGACCTGGCATACCACAGCAGTACGACTTCAATGATTCAGCATCTGAACCGAAAACATCCACTCCGTGCTGTTTCACCGAGCGTCGCTGAAACAAGGTAACGTCGCCTAAGCAGCCGCTGATTTTATTCGCATACTGTATTTGTAGTGATGTCGTGATGCGGTTTGACTAGATATGATGTTTAACTTGGATGTTTTTAAGTAGTAAACTTATTCATGTTCAATTGCAAGAGAGTATAGCCTAAAAAAAGAACCCATTCTCACACACACACACACACACACACACACACACACACACACACACACACACACACACACATGCACCCTCGTCTCTCTCACTCTTCCTCACACACGGCACGCGTACACACACAAACACACACAGGTTGCTAGGTTACCATAGCAAATAGGCTCACCCCAGAAATTATATATTATTTGTTAGTAGCCTAATGGTAAATGCTGCAGGTGTAGAAATCTACATAAAACAGATATTTACTTTGATGTCAGGGCTAGATTACAGCATCAAACTTAATTAAATGAAATTGCCAAATGTTGGAGTTGGAATAAATACCTCTCTTCTTTTGAGAAATAAAAGCCAAATGCTTGATCATTTTACAGCCACATCATTTTCGTTATGCATTATTTGTTTTGGTTGTTTAAAAACGCAAAAAAAAATGTATCCGATTAATCGATTAATCGATCGATAAAGTGCTAGATTAATCGATTACAAAAAGAATTGATAGCTGCAGCCCTACTAGTGGCATAACCAGTAATACTTCAAACCTTGTTAACCATTTTACCTGTAACATCCAAGTCACCACAATCTCAAGTTATGGTGTGACATGGTCCTTATGCCACTTAGGCTTGTAATTAATACGTGGCTGTTTGTCAGAGGGGTGAGGATTGACACAGGCGTGTAGCAGGCTAGATGTGTCATAGTCTTGTTCAGCCACAGAGGGAAGATGCATTCCAAATCTTTCCATCACACATTTTTCTGCTGTAAAGGAGGTCATGAGTAGGGATTTTTACGATTCCGATGCCAAACCGGTACTTTTAAAACAATTCCGATTCCTAAACCGATTCTTGAAAAACTGAAAAATGGCATCAAAGAAAGGCTCTTTTATAGATGTGGTAGTCGTAATATGGTAGACTACAGAGAAAGTGTGATATTTTAACGTCCGTTCTGGAGCGACAGAGTGAAAATATTTCAGTCGACGCGTTAAGTGGAACCGAAATGAGGAACCAAAATTTGCATTCTAATCCAGTCTGATTCCTACCGGTTGCGTAGGAACCGGTTCCATAGTGGAACCGGGTTTCGGTACCCAACCCTAGTCATGAGGCAAGGTGGAAGTTGTAGCATGTGGTGTTACACTGTACACCTGAAGTCACAGCCTCTTGGTAATGGATTGAGGTTTGAACACAGCTTCTGTAGGTGGATAGATCTTTGAATTGCTCCGTCAGCAGCTGGATGATACATTGATGTTCTGCCATGATGTATACCTTGGTCTTGAAGGAAAGCTGCAAAATCACCATTACCTGTGAATATGTTCTTTGGGTGACCATGAAGACTGAAGACAGGTCAGGAACTGAATAATGTCCACAATGGTAGCATTATGTGAAAAGGCAAGCTCAGGCCACCTGGAATAGTAGTCAGCCAGTGTATTGGCATACCAGTCAGTGTAATGGCAATGGCCTCGTGCGGAACTCGGAGTAGAGCCACTGCTCCTTAAAATATAAAATATAAAAAAATAAATAAAATACCATACATGGATGTAACATTGACAGTTATTGCACCTATTGCATTAGCAGTAGCAGTTGCACTTAGGGCCAGTTGTAGTTGTTTTGGAGGGGGAAGGGGGGGTGTTATGGGTTCAGTAGTCTCGCACTGCCAGACCTATCTCCAGGTACGGTGCCGTTGGCAAAATAGTCTCTGGAAGGAGCTTGTTTTGGTGGAACATGTGTACGTAGGGAGGAAAACTCTGATGAGAATTTTTCTCATAAGATAAATATAATTTGATTCTCTGTTCCAATTAATTTTGGGAGATTGTAACAGGCATAATGTTACCGAAATGTTATTAGTAATGCTTTATATTACTGTGTTAAAGCAAAAAGCAATACATTACTGTAATTGCGTTACTTTTTTAAGGCGTTACTCCCAACACTGGTGTAACACAGATAATAAACTATGATAGCTTCCTCAGTTTTGGACTCTCTGGCTTATTTCTTAAAGGCACTTTTCAGGCAATTTGCTATTGGTCAACAGTGCAAATCTGCTTGTAAAAGTTGACCAAAGTTGAACCCAATTTGAAAGATTCACATGGATGTACTTACCCTCCGCAAGCAAATCTGCTGATAACCTTTGAAATGAAATCATTTCACTACACAATTTTGCTGTTTTTAATGCTGGTGTGACTGCGTTCTAACTTTGACCTTGAGGTGACATTGGCTGTGAGTGTGCATTTTGTTGATGTTTCATTCTTAATGTATTGCTTGTCGGTGTTTTGCACCCTTTCCATAAATCTCTTCAATTATTTTCATTTTTTCATTGACAGTCATTTTAACTTGCTGTTTCATTCCGTGAAGCCCTCTGATAGTTACTGTGACATAACAGTAGACTGTATGATCATTCAGTGAATATCACGTATCCCTGCTGCTGCAGGTGAAGTTTAAATAAATGATGTGAAAATAGCAATTGATATTCTGTGAACTTTTCTGCTTCAGGGGCACTTCAGTGAACTTCAATCTCACATCCATGCCAATGAAGAATAAATAACACAATAAAACTATTGCCTTTTTTCTTGTTTTGTACTTGGAATATATACTGTTTTCTTACTGGTAGTGTAAACAATAATATATATACATATTTTATGTATATACCTCCAGTTTGTTTGTACTGTAAGTTTTGTTTGTATTAGTCTCGCATTGCCAGAACTATTTGGCTGCACCACAGATACATTCTAGGATAGTAGAAAAAAAACGCTCTGGGTTGTTTGCATTTCTTTAAACCAATCACAATCGTCTTCACTCAGGATGCAGCGACGGTACCTCTGCAAAATGTTCTCGGAAGGAACTTATTCTGGTGGAACATTTGCACCCCCGCAAAAGAAACCCGCCGCATACAATATTAAAGGAAGTTAACTGTTCACGCAAAACATGAGCTATTTAAACTAGCTGGGTAAACGTAATTTGCTCTTACCAGTGTCGCCGTGTGTACTTCGTTTACAGCAATCCTCTCCATCTGTCCCAAAACATCCCAGTTAGAAAGTAAATGCCATAAACGTATTGTTAAGTCTTTACAAACACTCACTGAAAGAACCAAGCAGGCCTGCCTTGTTGCACGATCCAAATTTTCTTCAAAACTTGCCATTTTGCTAGCTCAAAGTCTGTTGGGATTTGGGGGATTTTGAGAACAGCAACACACAGAGAGCGGATTCTTTTTTATTTGCTAGTAAATGTTTATTCACTTATTGGATCTTTTTATGGTCTACCCTACAGACATTATAAACATAAAAGGCGGCATTACAAGAATACGAACAATCTTAATCAGACTTTTTTGGGGTTAGCATACGGACCTAAAATGAATTGCTACACATTGCTATGCTTTAGTACTGACAAATACACTCTAAAGTGCATTGCAGAGTGCATGCACATGTCTTTGAACTGGCTTTACTTCATTTTTTTTTCCCTCCACTGTTTTTACTGACTTTCTGTAATTGTATTTCATTCCCCTGAACAACCTCCATTTCCGAGAGGTCAGCACAAACAAGGGTCTGCTAAATCATGCTTTGATGAGTTCATCTGTCATATTGGCAGACTAAGTGCTCTGTCTTATACCAGTTCATTTCAACTTGTGTGTGTGAGCCACGTGTGAGTATTATGATGCGCTGCCAGCAGTGATTAGTGCTGTGCAGAAGAGGATATGGTTCAGATAAGGTCCACAGCAGCGAGTGAGCCGCAGCCTCAGGCAGCTCTGCAGGCAGTCGGTAGCTCACCCAACAGAATAGCTTCATGTTGATTTTCATCATCTAGATAAATGCAGTCAGGCAAACCAAACATTTGCCTGAGATGCAGAATATATTAACTGTCACATCAGCGGTCAAAGCTGTCAGTAAAACCAAGAGCTATTTGTTTGCAAATAAGAGCAAAGTTCCTCAGATTCAGGGGACTGAGGCGATGGATGCCTCTCGCTGGAATCAGGAGAATGAGGGTGGAGAGGTTTCCAGGGTCTGTGGCGTGATCCATGTGCATCCTCACAGATGCTGTGCAATTGAAAACGTTACAATGGATCTAACAGGGCGTCAAATTGTTTCGTCTGAGATTAGTACCATCTTAAAAGATTCAGTTAAAAGAATCACAGGTTGTGGACAATCATTTCCTTAATCATCTGCCCTTTGCTATTTAAATAAATCCCTGTCTGTGTTCAGTTTCTGTATGGTAGCCCCTGACCTTTAACTGTATACCTCACTCACACTAATAAGATTGTAACCTATATGAATAGTATTAAACATATATGAACCCAGATATTATACAGTATACAGTAAGAGAACACTATAGTATAATAGTAGACTACAACTAACCAAGCCTATGATGATTTGAATTGTTTATATGAAGGGAAAGCCTTTATTCCCGTTCAACATCTGGCACAGGGCTGAACACACTAAAGCAAGCCAGTGAGGCAGTTCAACCGATCCATCTGTAGTTAGAGTGATACCTGAAGCATGAAACAACCTCCCTATGTGCTTCATTTAGTCACTCCACATGTTCTGTTCCTCTTCTCCTTTATGTAAACGTAGATTACAAGAGAAACATAAAGCCTGGAGTTTCTCTTCATTCCTCTACACAACTAAGGATACACCAGCAGGCAGACATGCAATCAGGCAGACACCGAGGAAAACATGCTGAAGAGATCTGCATTTCACCACTCAGCATCAGCTTTTAACCGTTATTATTAAGATCCCATTCATCTGGATATAATTGTCACCCACTGTACAGAGCAGTGCAGTAATGCTGCAGACTATAGCAACACAAAAGTTAAGAACAAAAGAATATGCTGCAAAAAATATGCTGTACTCGTAAATCCTAATTAGTTTTAAATAGGATGTTGTGCAAATTAAGTCAGAGATCATATAGCTCAAGAAACATCAAATTTAAACAACATAATTTGTGCTTTTCCAATCCAACCTAAATAGTTTTGTAACAGTACTTGTGTTTTTTGTGTGTGTTTTGTCAGTACAGAATAGGTATACCCTTACACCCCTGTATGCAATCTGAGACTATATTCCGGAATAAACTTTGGTGTTTGTTCCCTGTTTCCCTGCAATGACCTTGCAGATGAACAGCTGAGAATTGCTGATGAATTTACTTTTGTTCAGTCCTTCCAGGCCTATGAACAGGCTTTTAGTTGACCTGTCTGCAATTCATTTTTTATGCATTACCATATTACTAATTTTAATTGTGTATTGTCTTTTTAATATGTATCATGTTGTATGTTTTATGTAAAGCACTTTGTGATTTCTATCTGTGATTAGCGCTCTATAAATTAATTTCATGTTTATTTGAATAGGAACAGATGCTGAGACATAGACATTTGTGCAACAAATCTCCAGTGTACAGCATCACAACATTTATAGCTATTGCTAATTTCCAATTCCCGTCCCTAAAAAATAAATTATACTTACTTACAACACAATGATTTCCATAACAAAATAAACAACAACACAAAAGTGGGGGGTCCTCCAGGACTGGGAGGTAGTAAGAGCACTGGGGCTCAGAATCATCCTGTTCCCCTCCAAACATGTAAAAGAGATTAATCCCTTGGCTGCCCCCTCCTTTAGCTGTGGGAAAATTCTTTGGATGTCATTAGGGGAAGCTTCCTCTTTCCGGCCGTACACATAAAGTGTCAAGAAACTAAACTAAAATCCCCAGAAGTTTTAGCCTCCAGGCAGCAGGTTAAGAAAAGTGTTGCCAAACAAGAAAGCAACCTACAGTAGTGCCTGTTTTGCAGTCCGGTTATACCCGCCTGCAAAAGTGGTTATATACAAACACCCACAGCTCCTGTACATTAGTCTTTTTGTTTCATACATGAATAATCTATTATGGTAGCGTTTCTACAGCTGTCTGACAATCTATTAAGGGAAGGCAGACTTATGAAGGACCCATGTGACAAAAGTATTAATAGAAACTGATATAAATATTTTATCAAATCTATTCTCTTCATCCAAGTCTTCCAAACTAAACAAAAAAATAGGTAGTTTTGTCATTGCCTTCCAAAAGAATGTTCTTTTTTGATTATTTTTTTATCTAGTGCCCCTATCAACTGGATGGCAATGCTTTCCAAAACACGTGTCTACCACGACTATTTTTAAGGTTTGGTTCAGTTTAGGTGAAAAATCAGGCAGGTTAGGAAGAGATGGCAGTTATGGTTAAGCTTGTCCAACTTCTACAACCCCAAATCAGAAAAAGTTGGGACAGTATGAAAAACACAAATAAAAAAAGAAAGTAGTGATTTCTAAATGTGCTTTGACTTGTATTTCACAGCAGACAATGTGAACACAAAATATTTCATGTTTTGTCTGGTCAACTTAATTTCATTTGTAAATATACATCCTTTCCTGTCATTCAGACCTGCAACACATTGCAAAAAAGGTTGGGACAGGAGCAATTTAGGGCTAGTAATCACGTAAATTGTTTAAATAATGATGTGATTTGAAACAGGTGATGTCAACAGGTGATTGTAATTATGATTTGGTACAAAAGCAGCATCCAAGAAAGGTCTAGTCCTTTAGGAGCAAAGATGGGCCGAGGATCGCCAGTTTGCCAACAAATACGTGAGAAAATTATTGAAATGTTTAAAAACAATGTTCCTCAAAGAAAGATAGAAAGACATTTGCTTATTTCACTTTCAACAGTGCATAACATAATTAAAAGATTCAAGGAATGAGGAGGAATTTCAGTGCGTAAAGGACAAGGGCGCAGGCCTAAGCTGAACAACAGTGATCTCCAATCCCTCAGGCGGCACTGCATCAAGAATCGTCATTCATCTATAAGCGATATCACCACATGGGCTCAGGACTACTTTGGCAAACCTTTGTCAAGTACCACAATACGTAGTTACAGCCACAAATGCCAGTTAAAACTGTACTGTGCCAAAAGGAAGCCCTATGTTAACAGTGTCCAGAAGCGCCGTCGACTTCTCTGGGCGTCTTTTAAGTGTTGTGAAAAGGAATGGCAACATTACAACGTGGTAAATGCTTTACTGTTCCTACTTTTTTTTTAAATGTGTTGCAAGTACCAAAATAGGAATTTTGTTTTTTTGAAACAAAAACAATAAAAATCATGAGGAACACATTAAATGATGTGTTGTTGTATTGTCTGCAATGAAATACAAGTCAAAGTACATTTAGAAATCACCACTTTTTTTTTTTTGTGTTTTCCATACTGTCCCAACTTTTTCTGATTTGGGGTTGTACTTGCCAGAGACCGCTGAGTCACCAAGCGCGTGGCGATGAATCCAGTTTGCTAGCCTACTCTATACCTGCAGTCATTGCTAGCCTTCCAGCTTAAAAGACTCTCTGCCATCTCTACTAAAATTGGACATCAGTTTGGGTCATTGAGGATCACGTTTGCTGCTTCCCGTCAACCGGTAACCAGATATTTTAGAATTTGCCAGTTCTCTATTAGGTTCTTCTCACTTTCATCAAGTAGTTCTGTTGTGCTGATTAACTTATTTCATTTATTTGTTTCATTAGTGTTTCAGTCATATATTACCTCAGTTATATAATTTGTTATATTCGGTTGTAATACATCTTTCATTTATTGCCAAGTGGCTATATGTATATTCCTTCCAAACAGAAGCTAACTGTCAATGTATGCAGAACTTTACCACATTCATTAAAAAGACCGATTATGGTTTTCACTACTTAAAAGCTATTTAGATATTATTCCTGAACAGGAAGGGGTGCCCCATTTGAATAAGTGCAAAGATTGATTTCTAAAGTTGATTGCTAAGATTCATTTTTGAAATTATTGTCCTATTATTGTCCATATTATGTATGCCAAAAAAATGCTACAAGGTAAAACCTCACTTGATTCAATTGTTGGAATAGTGGTTCTCATGGTAGGGTCCAAATCATAAATGTATAATCTTAGCAATTTTTTTATCAAAGCCCCAGTGTCAAGAGAATAGGTCTAATCAGCAAAAGAAAATTGAAATTGAAAAAGAAAAAGAAAAACAACGGGCAAATTGGAACATAAGGAGCTAATTACACTTCCACTCCATATACTGCATGACAGTTCCAGGCCCCTTTATTTGCACCTAGGGCACTGCTGTCATAGGGCCACCCAACCTGTTCTTTCTAAAATTAGAACACTTTTCGTATGATTACATAACATGCATCACATAAGCACAAGCACTTTTTTCTTGCTGATCTTGCTGTTAAGTACGTACAGTACTAATGTGTTCAATGCTGCTAATGCTCATAGCAGCAGTATTGAATTTCCTTTATGGGAGAGTCACGCTGGAATTCACACCTCATTCATTTCAATGACAAAGGTGACAAGATGCATTCTGTCTTAAATAGATCACGCCTCATTTGTGTCCCATAAAGTTCCATCTGGTTGAACTTTGACTGGTGAAATGATGAGACTCACCATTGCTCAGCCAATGGTATTAACTTCTTGTTAAGGAAGTAATAATAGTTTCAGTTTACTCTTGTTTTTATACTGTAACTGCAGGATCAGAGAACATGAGCAGCGGAATCAGAGGTATGCTTCATGGCAGGCAGTGAGTGCAAAGACAGTAATAAAGTGATAAAAATATGCATGTATTTTTTATCATGAGGATTAATAATGTTAGTTGGCTCATCATGCTTGCTCTAGCAGCTCTAACGTTTTCAGGTCGTACCTGTTTTTCACCACTTTGCATGAGTACATTTTGTCTAGTCAATATTGTTCTGTCATACCAAAAGTTCTGTACAGGAAAGCAGCTATTACAATCTCCCACTGTGGTCGACTAAGTGAAAAAATTAGATAGGAAAAGGTAATGATTAACACTCAAATTAGACAGGAATTTGAGAGGAAAGATGTATTGTAAAAGTGTGTTTACTATACTAACTATAGTAACTTTTTGCTATTTAGCCTTTTAAAGATGAGGTTAAGGGAGAGGGCTTGGATATAGGTGATATCCTTGCTTGGCTTTCTATTCCAAAGTTTTGCTTTTGCTCATAGTCATACTACCACTTACAGATAGCAGTAAGTGAAAAAATGGTAAAACAATTTTGTTTCATTACAAAATTTGTTTCAATTTCAATACAAAGTTTTGATGCCAAATAAGGCTTTTCTGTCTTGTTTTCACTCTTTGTCTTGCATTTCCCTGCTGCATGACTCAGACATGTCTAGCCATGAAAGTTGCTTAGGTTTTCAAGAAAGACCCCTCCTTTGCTTCTTTTCATGATATTCCATACATGTGCAGCTTATGATTTCTATCCTATACAAATGTTTAGATAGGCTTCGATCCTGATATTAGTTAATAATGCATGTTACAATTGTGTGTATAAAGAGCTGCCACAGGAGTTAACACAGAGCGGACCATTAGGCCCATCTGATTACAGCACATCACCAAGGAAACCAAGTGTTGTTGTGGTGTGGGCCCGCCAAGACCCTCTGCACTACTAAAGAGTACAAACACAGGGCGCTTGACTTGGCCAACCTTAAGAGGTTTCAGATGGCTCTAATTTTCTTTAAAACGAGAAAAATACCAAAATATGGTACAACATGAGCCAGGATACACAAGAGAGAAACTATACCGTAATATGACAGCAAATCGTCTACTCAGGGGATTTTTTAATTGCTACACAGTGATCTGGAGGTTATTTCTGGAACCAGTCCTACTAAAGAAAGGTTATGCTCCAAATAAAAGCCCTGTATGCCTCTGCTGGTGTATGGTCAAATATGCTACAGGCAAGTTTCATGTAAGTTTTCACTATATTACTGTATGTGTCCTAAATCAAGATAATTACCTACCGCGGCTTAACTTTAAGCTCAAAATGTGTCCTGTTTCGAAAATGAATCCTTGATTGTACTTAGTAATTGTAATATCCATCCAATTTTTTCATCTTCATCTGCTTATCCTGTGCTTACATCAATGTTCTAATAGGGGCCCTGCAAAACAAGTTATATAAATTATATGTAATTCTTAGATGACCATGTCCCACCCTGCGCTCATGACGCTGACTGCATCCACAACATTTGTCTTTTGTCCTGCAGGGTTCATGGTTATGCTCTCCCTTTGCAGCCCTCTACATTGAGCAAATGCAATAACCGTGAAATTAAACTATTCTTTATTTGCTAGGAATCCCCTGAGAACCTGTCTGGGACTTACACTTGACAATTTTCAGAAAATCCTGGTGGGCAGTCAACTTTTCAGAAACAAGATCAGTAGGGGATTCTATGGGGCAGATCTAATTTTGAAAGCTATTCATTAAAGTGCAGAGTTGAAATGGTTTATATTTAAGCATGAGAATGAATGTCTGTGCATGTCCAACTTTGTCTAACATTTGTGAAATGTTTCATCGTTTCCTGTCTAATGTAACAGGGCCAAAACCACCATCAAGTATCATGTCACTGGTCATCACTTGCATTTTACAGTACTTCATATCTTTTTGTAAATATTACACAATATACAGTACTAAGACAACATAATCAAATCACCACAAGTGATGCTCTGTTATATAACAAAGTGTACTTGTCAGGCACAGCATTATTATTACTGTTATTTCAAGAAATTCAATCTCTGTCTGGGGGAGTAGCGGTACGGGATTTTGTATATCTTCTTTTATATACTGTAGTTCTTTGGGGCCATAGATTCCCATACTAATATGAGAAGTAAATAACAATTTTGAGTTTTCACTGGCATTTACAAGAGTACTCCACTGATTTAGCATTTTTTTACAGGCAGCTTAAAGAAGAATCCATGCAGCAGAACCAGAGATATTGTCTATTTTTATTCCATGCATTATCCTGTCAAAACCTGGTGCCAACATTACCCACAATGCAACTCCATCGTCGACAGTTTGTTTGGAGATTCGAGCCATGTGTACGTGTTACCACATGCTACTAATTTGTCCCAGTGGGCACAAATCAATATCTTGGAGTTGTGGACATAAAACATTGCAGGACGTCATCTTGGGCTTTGGAAAACATTGATTGACTTTTTTCACAATTTTCTGATATTTTATATACTAATCATGATTAATCAGTAAATAATCAACAGATTAATCTACAATACATATAATCGTTAGATGCAGCCCTAGACTTACGTGGCATAACTAAAGGCAATTTATTTCCTTGCAACTCCCACTGGAGTCCCTAAAACTTGATACTGCTTATGGTAGGTCATTTAACTTGAGACCCATAGGGGGTTTCATTTATGAGCTGCAGAAAATAATTAATCAGCAGGAAAGATAAGCTGTGTATGACGAAATACTCTTTTACTCCAAGAAAATGAAATATTCAAAGTCTATTATGAGCTTGAATCCATAAAGAGGTAAATAGTCATCTCAGGTCGCCTCAGTGTGTTGATTTCTGTGTGAACCCCCTCCTTTTCCACCATGGACAGTACTATGTGGAGTAATTGTGGGGCAGATTTATCAGTTCAACCTCTAGCAAATCCCTTCTTCACTACAATTGAGGACTGCTCTGCGGTGCAAGGTGGTTATTAAGCTGTGAATTATTAAATGTACTGTCTGATGATATAAAGGGAACAGGAAAGCTCTTCGTGGAAGCATTTTCTTTTCAAATTCCTGTCTTCAATGTACAATAGTATTCTGAGATGAACAGCTTTTACGGCACAACTTGGTACTGTTTTATCTTACATACAGTACAACAATAACATATCTGCATGTTTACTTTTATTTTAAATTATCCATGGAGGTACTTCATTAATCTACTCACAACTACAAAAAGACTAACTGTACTTTTCAAAACCAATTTGCTGATGCATTTTCTACATTGTTATGGCTCTTCAGCAAACGCTCAACTGGTTTTCTGGTTGATGCTTTCATCCTGCTGGAGCCCAAGTTTAGGCTGATGATACCTTGACTTAAGTCCGGGCCGGTAACCGCTGTAAGGGTCCCACGAAAGCAGAAATCTTCCATCACGCTAATTAGTTTCACAAGCACCCAAATAAAAATGTTCTTGTCCATATCATGCTTGTTAACACAAATATACAGAGCTAATTTTGAACATCTGGATTATATCAAATGGGATCATTCTGAAACATTTTCCGCTCAGCTTGTGATGAGTGGCTCTGTTCCCCATGCATAAAATCAAATCAGTGATTAGTGTGACACCGAAGACAAAGTGTGTGCTTTTAGCTATTACACCTGGCTATCAATCATTGATTATTTTCTAAAGCTTAAATGAAACCAAAGATGCTTTGCTACTACTATAAATGAGACATTGCTAACACTGGAAAAACGTTGTGGTACACGGTGATAATGTTTTATCCAGAAATAGGGTTAGCGGCATTTCCTCATGTTCCTCCTCATTCTTGTTCTAATTGTATTAGACTTTAGTCTGGCTATCACCAGACCAAGCTCAATCTTTTAAGATTGAGCATTGGTCTGGGGAGTCTGCTCTGTATTTTGCACAAGAGGCATGATCAGCGGGCATAGTTCAGATGACTCTGTACGCAACTGGATAGTCCTTCAACCAATCAGACCAACGATCCGGGTGACATAGCAGCGACAGCAGCATCAACGGGTTGCTGCGCTTCGGTGGCTGGCTTGTTGAATGTAAACAAGAAGCTGCTTGGTCGCTTCTCTATCGTCATCGTGTTAAACCCGCCAATAGTGCGCCAGGTGGATAAGTCAGTTTGTGATTGGTTCCCGCAAATTTGTAACGGAAGCAGGATAGACAAACATAAAGGTTTCCAGCCTGAGCTGCAGGGCTAAATCAAATCGCCAGCAGATCGGGCGGGGTTTACCCAGTCTAATTAGACTTTGCTGATGGAACATAACTTCTGGCATTTATGCTTTTATATTGGTTAAACAAAGTATCTCTATTTCCACAGGCACATTATGGTAATTGTTTTGTTCATATACATATACATATATATATATATATATATATATATATATATATATATATATATATATATATATTCACATTTCTTCATGCCAAGAAAAAAAAGATCTTGAAGAACTGAATTCAGGCTCTAATCAAAGCAAATCAAGTGCTGCTAAGCCATGTTGATCATTACTTAAATTACTACCATCACAGTCTGCTGCCCAGTTGCAGCATTTTAAATCAGGATTCCTTTAATGTGTTCAGTAGCTTCAGCAGCTCTATTGGAAGGTCTGCAGACAGCGGCAGGTAGAGAGTGGCATTTTCAAAGACATGGTTAATGTAAGACTGAGTGTGCTCCGATTGTAAAAGCAGGATCATGCATCATTGTGTATGTCAGGTCAGAGGTCGACATTCGAGATGTCTACACCTGACTGATGAGGGGGTTTGGATGGCAGAGAGGCAGATGGATGAAAGGAAGATGGAAGTGTCTTGAGGAAGTGGTAAAGGCTGGTAATGGGAGGTAATAACAGTGTCAGATGAGAAGACTCATTAACAGAGAATGAAAAGGAGTCAGCGTGCAGTTGAAACAGGGGCCTTCCTCTCAGTGCACATGCTTGCAACTTGCATTGTATATGGTAATTGTTTTGCATTCCTCAAATGCCTAATCTTCTACAGACAGTACATTTAAATGGAAACATGATGCCAACCAGATTACATTTTTCACAGTAAACAGGAAAGAAACAAGTCCTCCAAACCATATGACGATATAGGTTGTTTATTCCTAGCCTCTAATATGACTAGGGTTTAATCCCGGGAAATGGGATTCCCTGGAAATCTGATCAAGACTATTTCCTGATTCCTGGGAAAGGTTATGACGGGAAACGGGAAATAAGATAAAATTAAAAACGCAAGGACTGCGTGTCTATTGTTGTCATACGGTAACATTGATGCAGGCGACGGTGCCATACCGTAGCTACGGTAATACAGGCACACTAAATCCATTCACCTGCAACAGTTGTTTGAAGCTCTTAGTATTATCAAAGCCCGTCTACGGAAAGCCGTTCCACTCCCTATTCAGCCCCATTGTACCTACTTTGGTTGCAGTTACACCAGAGTTCCACTGGGGGTGATTGTGGTCCAGTGCAAAATGAATGGGACCCTATGGAGCTAGACGGCGAAATGTGTCTCTTTCGCCTGATTGTCGTTGAGAAATCTCAGATTTGATTGTAGTTTTTGCAAGTTCAACATGGATTATAGGTCAAAAGTTGAATGAACGAGTACTTATGTCCTTTCAATTACATATATATATATATATATATATATATATATTAAGGGTGCTCCGATCAGAATTTTTGGGGCCGATCACCGATCACCGATTGCTGGCAGACGTATCGGCCGATACCGATCACCGATCACCGATTACTTTTATGAACTGAAAATTACGCCATTACATAACAGTCACACATAGTTAGAGAATGTATCAGTAACTGTTTGGCTTTCTGTCCTAGCTCAAAATCTAAAAAATGTCCTTTCAATCACTGCACATTTCTTCAGCACACACAGACACACACAGTCAGTCACACACACACACACACACACACACAACGGGAAACAGCTGTTTGAGAGGCGCCGGAGCTGCTAGCTACACGGCTCACACACACGGACCGACACACACACACACGGACCGACACACACACACGGACCGACACACACACACACGGGGAAACAGCTGTTTGAGCGGCGCCAGAGCTCCTAGCTACACGACTCCGCTCTGCCTTAGCGTTAGCTAACTTTGAAAACTCCTCATCCTCCTTTCTGTGACTAACCTTCAAATGTCTGATGAGGTTGGTGGTGTTGAAATGTCTTTGGAGCTTTCCGCCTCGTGGTATTTCCTCGGTACACACGTTGCTAATCGCTAGTGTATTGTCTTTTTCCCAGATAGCAATGAGTCGGCGGACCACCAGCGGTGCTCCAGAGGCAGTAGAAGCGTTAGAATGGCGTAATTGCAAACACGTTTGCCGGAGCACCACCGGTGGCAGCCGCTTTTTAAAAGCAGTCTGTCTTCCTAGCGTCTTCGTTCCGCGGCCAACTGCTGTTCTGCCGCCGTTCAGACACCTTGTAGAACTGCCAGACCGCTGAATGTAGGGACGCCGCCATTTTGAAAATGTTCTCAGGAGTAGTGCGCTCTTAATACATCCGTGGTAGTGCGTCATCTGATCGGCCTATCTGATCGGCCTTTATGGAGACCACCGATCGAACTATTTAAAGCCATTATCGGCCGATACCGATCGGTGGCCGATCGATCGGAGCACCCTTAATATATATATATATATATATATATAATATGTATATGTGTGTGTGTGTGTTCCTTGGGAGTGTTTTAATCTAAACCACAATCTTTTTCCTAATCTTAACTAGTAGTTTTGGTGCCTAATCTTAATTTTTGTCGCGGCAAAACTCTTATATTTTGTCGACTAAATTTAACCGTAATATCTGCTGAAACGAGCGGCAGTTCGCGGTCCTCTGTACCCGGCTAAAAGTCACCCATTTTTGGCTAAACACATCTACTAACTGTCGCTGATACGACCAAGCTGTGACGGAAGTCCGTAGCACGCATCACAAAGCTCTGTAGCGGCTTAAACAACTAGCAACTGCTGCTGGGCATCATGGAGCTCCTAGGCAGCCGGCGTCTCGTGACCACCTGGCGACACATGACCAGCCGGCGGTCTCCTAATTTCTGTTATTCTTGAAATAACTTAGAAGTGATGTGAGGAGACTTTCAACAGACGACGAGTCCGGTGATTTGGATTACTTGCAGCTTTATTCAAACGGTGAACAAATTTATGTGACAGTGAAACAACAGTGAACATACAAGGTGTATGCTCAAGGGTGTCCAACATCAACATGAAAATGGATCCTTTTTATACTTTTGTGTGTGCTCACAAAGTTCAGACTATCTATTCTGGTGACACAAAATTGCCTTCAAACTACTCTTTATTCATTTATGGCCGATGCTTGTAATAGATTTGCACACTCCAAACTATTTCTTTCTGTGAGACTCTGTCACCTGAAACACTAATCCTTATATAGAAGATCCCTAGAATATATGAAATAGCTTTGAACACATACATGCTAGAATATACCAAACCTATCAATTTTGTGGGATATCATATGTTTTGGTGTGCATACATTTTCGTACGGTATCATACTAACCCGTTTAAGACACCATTAAGATGTTTTTCATACATATGTGGTTTTAAAACCACACTTTCATGGAGATCTAAACAAACATTCTTGGAGTTAAAATAAATCCAGCAACCTTGTACAGCAATGTATCTCAATTGAGTAAAGATTATTGCTTGAAACGTTTGGCTCATCTTGAAAAAGAGATTACAGAGTGAGTCTTTGTGGAGCCTCCTTGTCATACCTTTCAGTAATCCTTCTTCATTCAGGCTGAGGAGGGAGTCAAATTCATATTCATTGAGTCACTATGAACCTGAACATGTTACTGATGCGGGAGTACATTAGTGTGTATTACATCTTAGTAATTTAATTTCAAATTTTAAAATACGATAGACATATCTGCAAGGAGCTGCAAAACAGAAACATTGGAGGAAAGCAGAATCTTCTTGGTGCAGAGTCCAGGTCAGATTATCTTCAACTACAATCAATCAGAAATATACTTCAATTTACGTGTATGTACTCTAAAAAGCCAAGTGTAACCTTTGTGGACTCTCACTGGCTGTAATTACACTATGCCTTCAACAAGGCATATCTTACAATAGCTTGTGGCTTACAATGTCTGCCATAAAAAAAGTATTGTTTCAGTCTCAGCTTAAAGGTAATATGTTATGTTGTGCACAATATTTATATCTATTTACAACTATAACTGATCCAATTTGGCTGGGATATTAAATTGTTCTTTGTGCTACACTGTAAAACCATGGCTTTTTAATGGTTTTGCTAGCTTAAATACTTTACTGCAACATGGTGATACAATGTCAGGTGAAAAACATACCTGTAGTATTAAATATTCTGCATTTGGAAAATTAATGGTTGTATCACTCTTCACTCCCACGATGATACAACAAATACAGTGGAAGTCTTTTACACTGAATTACTTCTTCACCTCAACCCTTACCTGTTATATGCCTGCATTATTTGAGCCATTTCTTGCAATATTCACATTCAGAATGCACTTCATTTATTTTACAAGAGGGAAATGTGAGCAATGTTGTCCTTGTTCTGTAATATGCACAACAAATGTGTGTGTTGTATTCATGCTGAATATTTCAGTCCTCTGCCAGTACAAGCCTTCAACTAGCCTTCAACATGTGTGTCTCACAAGAGTTTCCTCCATTAACAGTTCACAGCTCAGAGTCCACTCGTTAATTAATGCTGATCAGCAATTAGCATCAATACATAGGAAAGCAACTGTCTCCACAATTGTTGACCTTGTCTTACTCACACACACACACACACACACACACACACACACACACACACACACACACACACACACACACACACACACACACACACACACACACACACACACACACACACACACACACACACTATAAACAGACATGCCGCTTTGAGCCAGGGAGAAAAAAGAGCCAGGAGGTAAGGCAGCTTAAGAAAGGAAATTAAATCACTGATGAGACAGATGAAGAGGCCCATATTCAAAGCAGAGGATATGAAAAGGGAAAGTCATATGAATTGAAGACATTCATTAAAGCATTAGTGCATAACTTTTTGATATTAATGAACGTCTATTACATTCAAGCCATTGCCAAATTAAGTGCTGCTTAAGCTAATTAAGACTATCCGCTCCACAAAACTCTCTGTATTTCTCAATATGGCTGTGTTTAGAAGATTGTGTGACTTTCCCGCGCAGAAATTCAATTGAAGAAAATTACCTCTTCTGAAGAGTCTATCATGTTTTTTAATCCTCCGTGTCCTCCTTGGCTACTAGCAACTAGGTGGAGGAGGGGCGGTGCACAGTAATGGTAGGCTTGTATCATGTGGACGCGCCGACAGTTTTGTTGTCATTACTTAGAATTCCTCATGGGGGCAGCAGAAACTACGCACTATAGCTTTAAGTAGTTAAATTATAAATGTGTGATTCAAAAATAAGCTACTAAGGTACTAAGGAATCTCATCTTGAATAGAGCTCAGCATAGCAATGTAGAGGAACGTGTGTTCCTGATCCTGCTGAATAAAGTTCTTTATACAAGTTTTTCATATATATATATATATATATATATATATATATATATATATATATATATATATCACCCTGCACTTTTGTAAAATACACAAACTCTGTGTATTTCTAAACACACTAATACTGAGTAGATTAGCATCTATAATGTTGCGACAGGAGGCATTTTTCCCTTTTGTAACTGTTTTTATAACCTTGTCTGACCTTAATCATTCTTATTATCTCATTATTTAAGGCAAATGTTTCTGGTTGCTTGCTTTGGCTAGTGTTTAATTTCACCCCATTTCTCCTACCTATCTTTCTATGTGGATATCAGACTAGAGGTGAAAACTCTGTTAAAAATACCATTAAGTTGAAATGTGTCACTGCGCAGTCAGGCAGGGATTGTGAGGCGAGGGGGGTATATCTGAGGGTGATGACTCATAGCGAATGATTACATGGCGTTGCTATGTAATGATGGAGAGTCTTGAGGTGTGTGTGCGCGCGTGTGTGCGTGAAGGGCCTAGAGGAGCCAGTTTATTGAGCTAGTTTTTTTCTTAATTGTCATTTCCCTGATGATTGTCATGTTATTATGTTTATGTAACATTAAATTGTGATTTAAACATGATTGGTGGCATACAATAGATTAAATAGCTGTGCATATTTTCACTGCATTTGATACTGTACTCTTTCATTTCACATCACATTTCACATTTTGTTGTCTTACTTGTGATACAGGAAATGGTGCCTCACTGTCAAACAAAGCACTGATCAGAGTCCTTATAATGATCTTGCTACAAAATGATCCCTGATTTCAGCTTTGTCCACAAAGAAAGAGCCTCACCTGTAATTATGCATTTCAGCATTTGCAGTCTTTTTGCTTTATCCATTCAGTGCTCCTGCTTTCTTCTTCCTCTGCCTCTATTCACGTCCATGATGCTCAGTTGCTGTGCTGCCCCTAGCTCTGGGGCCAGAGCAAAGTCAGTCAAAAAACTTAGTTTACACTTCCAAAGTATATGGTTGTGATCTAATTTATTAATTCTTCCATTATCCTTCTCCTCCTGATCTATGCAGATGAGGGAGGGGTGGGTGGAGGCCAACAGTCCTCCACAGCTCCGTATCAGCTCAGTATTGCTCTGTATTCACGAAGTCAAGTCCACTTCTGAGCAATTAATCAAATCTGAAGGACTTGATTAAAATTCCTCTCGAAAACATACCCTGTCCACATTCACATAGTCAAATAGTGAGTACAAAGAGCACTAATGTCTGTCTCAGTGTGACTTCAGTGCTTCATGATGAAAAGGTTGATAACTTAAAGCAGCAAACTAGAGCAAGACTGCAAACAGTGTGTCTCTCTGTGCAGGTCTAACTAATAACTTAGCAGGGCCTGTGAGCCCACATGTAAGCAGTCTAGTCAACTTCTTTGCAGTCTTGGTTCTCTGCGTAAAAGCTGCCCACATCACTTCTAAAAGTTGAACTATGAGCCATAGATTAAATCTGTCACGGCAGGACTGTTCTTCAAGAATAGTGGCATTGTGTCCATTTGAAAGGTTAATGCATAATTTATATTCCTATAACACTGGTGGGATGACAGCAGTGTGTCATTAGCTTGGATGAATTGTTGAGTAAAGGGGAATGACCATGAAAATAGTCTCTGCTGAAGAACCTATAGGCACAGAAATAAAAGTGGAAAATGTGATGTCAACCACTTTTTGTTATTTCCACCTATCTTCCATACCCCAAAGGAAAAAGTTTATAACAGAAGAACTGCAAAGCTAAAATGCATGTATGAAGCTGCATTTGAAATCTAAATTCCTGTAGTTTCTAAAAATGTGCTTGTTTAGAATGTGATTAAAACACAACCTACACTACATCACTTCAGACATGGTTCAAAACTGTTTTTTGGGTCTGTCTATAATAAGTCATATTTAAATAACAATAAAACATGCTTTATGCCACACTATGTAAAACACCACACATACCTTCTACATCTTGTCAACAACACCTGCATACAGTTTCAGACCATTGACTGTAAATATTAATGGACAATGCATCCGTTTCAGCGAAATGCTGCAAATGCGGAAGTGCCTTAAACCTGCATTCTATCTGAATTCCAGCAGGGGGCGACATGTGCGGTTGCAAAAGGAGGTTGGTTTCTGTAGAAGTCTATGAGAAAGGGACCCACTTCTCACTTGATTTATTACCTCAGTTTATGGTCTCAATCGCTAGTTTTAACCTTGGATTTCCACCGGCTGCGTAACTGCTGCGTAACTGCTGCGGAACAGCTCCGGAACGTCGGCGGAGTCAATCGGTTTCCATTCTAGTCAATGTGTGTATTTCCACCTGTTGCGTAACGTCTGCGTTCCGACTCCGGCACAGCACACGGCAGATAGTGCGAGACAGGAAGTGGAGCACAGAAACAAAATAAAACATCCGGTTAATTTTCAAAATAAATTACACCATGCTCACGGCGGATCATATTTCCCTTCACTACACCTTGAAAACACAGCACGGAGTTGTTTCCTCTCTACTCCTCGGAATAGAAACAAACTGTTGGTGGTTTTGTGGTTATATTCTGCGTGAATTCGTGAGATCTAGTGGGTCCTCGTGACTACAGCTGTCAGTCCTGGCCGCAGCCGTTCCGCAACAACTCCAGATCCAGTGGGTATTGACGGACGGCGGAACACGGAGCCGTTCCGCAACGGAGCCGTTCCGCAGCAGTTCCGCAGCAGTTCCGCAGCAGTTCCGCAGCAGTTCCGCAGCAGTTCCGCAGCAGTTCCGCAGCCGGTGGAAATCCACGGTAAGTCTTCTGCAATACAGAATGATGTTCATTTTTTGAGTTATGGTCTCGTTGATTTTAAAGCAGGGGGTGTTTTAGGGCGTGGCTATGATGTGATGGCCAGTGAAAGTGTGTAACATAAGGTAGCTCCTCCCTCACTCTACTCTCTCGTCTAAAATCGTCACATCCGCAACCAGGATGGCTGCGCCCATAACGGCAAACTCGACGACTCATAGCAGACCTCCACAAACCAATGGTACTGTGTGTGTATATATATATATATTAGAGCTGGGAAATATATTGATATTATATCCATATTGTGATATGAGACTAGATATCGTCTTAGATTTTGGATATTGTAATATGGCATTAGTGTTGTCTTTTCCTGGTTTTAAAGGCTACATTACAGTAAAGTTGTCATTTTCTGAACTTACCAGACTGTTGTAACTGTTCTATTATTTGCCTTTACCCACTTAGTCATTATATCCACATTACTGATGATTATTATCCAAAATTTCATTGTGTATATGGTTGCGGTATCAATATCGAGGTATTTGGTAAAAAAAAATCGTGATATTTGATTTTCTCCGTGTGTGTATGTGTGTGTGTGTGTGTGTGTGTGTGTGTGTGTGTGTGTGTGTGTGTGTGCTCCTTCTGTTTCATTCCTCCCACTTTTCAGTTAATCTGATGTGAATAATGAAATGTGCAGAACACAAGCTGTGTTTTAGCCTATACTCCAAAAATAGCACCTCTTCTTGCTCAAATCAGAGATGGGATGTGTCAGGGTGGTAACATTAGGCAGTAAATTGACTTGCAGAATCAAGATTTGCAGAATCTAATTAATGGAAAATGTCTTTCTTTTGAAATTATGGCAATGTGATGCAGTCTGATCTTTTAAGCTTAAAGACAGTGACTGCAGTGCCCTTCCTCTACAATGATCTTCATCAGTGCGTTGTGTTCTGGCTGTAATGCATTGCTTTCAGACATGGCCTAAAACCTGGGTTTTCGTTGAAGTTTGCCAGAAACTGTTCTAAAATGAATTCCCTATAGCTGTTTTGTAGTCAATGCAAGTCAAACCTTTACCACAAACAGTTCTTTCTGCAAATGCATAATTTTTTCTCTTTTAACTCCTCAGTTTCACTGATTCATGTTTTCTTATTGCATGCCCCTCAGAAGACACAGTCTCAGTGGCCTGGTGTATTTTTTGTCTGCCCACTAATTTGCATGTCTTCTCCTCTGAGTGGCTTGTGTACTGTCTCAGCCGCACTCTTACTGAAAGCCCATGGGATTCAGTAAGTTCAGAGGCTAAGTCAAAGCTTGTGGGAAATAATCTTTACCAATGCATTCTCTTCCTCTCACATCACCATGTATCTCACACTGGGGTCCTCTCCAGTGTCCTGAACTGGGATCTAATGTTTATGAGGAATGCAGTCTACAGCTCTGCTGAATGATGATTCTCATGTTTGATAGGAGGGGAAAACAAACTGCCACTGGTGTCTGTTTTACAAGACTAATATGGGCTATATCAAAAGTACATTACATTCTAAATCTAACCAAAATGCTGAAGGAAAATTATTATCTTTGACTTTGTTTTCTTTGTTACAAAGCTCCAAAATGTCCAAATTGATCAATATTCTCTTTAGGATTTAGGTTTGTATTTATAATTTTAACTTTAACTATGGATGGAATTAAACGGGATGCTTACTAATGTATGTAATGAGGTTAACACAAATTTAAATGCACGAGTGACTATGCAATCAGCCTGCAATTTACAACAGGGTTTGTTGATATCCGGTAATGATCAATTGTGAATGCAAAGCATGATGCTTTAGATTGCAGCATCAATTATTAATTCATGATGTTAACAGTAAATAGAAAGCAAAAACATAGCTTCATAGGAAATGTTTCCTCGCCGCTATTGCACCAAATGCATGATCTTGGGGAAAATTGTTGGGTCTTTGTAAATTATAGAGTTTGGTGTAGACCAACTCAGTCTGTAAAGTGTCCTGAGAACTTGTGTTATGATTTGACACTATAAATAAAATTGAATTGGATTGAAAGTGTTGCCTTTAGAATGCCTTTTGATAACAGCTGGATAATGGTTATAACCAGGGCTTGACATTAACTTTTGTGCTCACCAGCCACATGGCTAGTTGTTTTTCAAAGTTACTAGCCACTTAGCATTTTCACTAGCCACAGTTCAATGGTAAATTACATTTTATTTTATTAAAGTTGACCATGGTGTGCTACTATTTACTCGAAGAACTAGATTTACAACCCTTTAAATTTAAATGACCTCCCAAATCAAGACTACATACAATTAACACTGCAGTCATCAAATATAAAACTAAATGTGATAAGATAAGGCTGTTTGGTCCGAGTCTTGCGCGACTTGCGTGTGTGTGCGTTAGGTGATGGGCGGACCGAGCCACCATGCTTCGGCTGTGGGCTGTGCAGGAGATTACAACTGTGCTTCTGTGTCTGGCCTTGGCACAGTACTCCAGCGGCCAGTGTTCCAATAATATATTTTTATAGGCATATATGCCACCAGCGAAGGTGGCTACTAAGAGTGACTGCGTTACCGTAGGCGTGGTACAGTTCATGAAAAAACATCCGAACAGTACGGTTCCACTTGTCTCGGTTCGGGGCGCGTGTGTGCCGCATGGTTTGACGCATGCACACTGTAGCTTCGTGCCCGTCAGGTGCCCGTATGACAGTGTGTTTCCCTTCCGCGCGAAAGAAGAGGCGTGGACAAGTTACCAACAAAACATACGGCGAAAGACCGTGCCACACATTTCAGACCAGATAGGATAGGAAATTAACTAAACACTGTAGGCTAAAGATCAACCAGCCACTGACAGATATGTTCAAATTTGATTTATTCAATAAATTATTATTTTTTGCCTTAAATGCACCAACCATTTTCATATTACACCAACATTTGCAGCATCCTGGGCCTTTTTGGTAAGGTTAGAGGTAAAACTCAGCCCTGAGTAACTTTATTCTCCCTAAAACAAGTTTCCTTATTATTTTTTTAAAGAACTTTAAAGTATTCTTTAACGTATTCTGACTTATTCAACTGAGCTTTAAGAGTTCCTCTCTTTTTCTTTTAAAGAATAACATTTTTGTAAGAGCTACACTGAAGTTGGCAGTTTGATAAATTCAAGTTATTTCAATTGATATTCTGTAATATTTCAATCTTCGTGTGCTAACAAGACACATAAGTTTCTGTAGATGGCAATACATGTTCTCCTTTTTTGCCAAATAAATGAAAAGCTTGTTGAAATCATCAATGTCTTTCCTCCTGCTGTATCAAAATCTCACCTAGCTTTCCTCCGAGATGGTCCCAATAATGTGCTTAAAGTCAAGTCAAATTCAGTTTGTGCATCATTACATGATATAACTATTTTGTAATACTGTATCCTACATTGTGGATAATTAACATATATATAATATGCTAAAGTATATGTCTGGAGTGTTAAAAATTAAAAGAAAAAATAACAAGAACCGTACAGAACCGAAAACTGTGACCCTAAAACCGGGATACGAACCGAACCTTAGGTTTTGTAAATGAGTCATAGGGATCACAGCAGACTGAAAGAACTGTTTAGACGTCATCCGTCTGGAATGAAGAGAATTGGTGGACGGCTTGGTGAGCAGAAAATCTATTTTGAGCACAAAACCCCTCACACAAAAAAAAACAACAACACAAAGAAAAGAGACTAATAAGGCTGCCAAAAGGCCATAAGCCAAGGGAAGTAATTACTGCACCAATACCTGTTGATAACGAGCGCACTCTTGAGCTACTGATATCTCATCTGTCAGGGTTTCACTGTCTCTGCTTTAATACTTGTTCTTCCAAGGCTGATCAACGAAAATGACAAGAAATTAAATAATAAGCAAAAACTGTGTCTTATAGATTTTGGTGTCCATATATTGAAGTGTTTAGCTCTTTTTCTAACTGAAAACCATAAATGCATTGCTCTATTTCTAAAGTAACTTAACAAAAGCATTAGTCAACATCATCTGCTGGCTCATGTTAAAGGGGTCAAACTGATGCCTTATTGAATGAATCAAGTATCTGTGTTGCTCTAACAGTATAATACAGCCACCCCTTAGCCAAACCTCTCTTACCTTCTTTCTCAATTTCTCTTCCTCTCTAAGCGTTGCAGTTTTTTGTTTTTTTTATCAAGAGTCGTGACAGCATTTTTGGTCTTGATTGAGTGTTGTTTGTGAGATTATGGCACCTGTCTGACTGGATGGATAGTTCATTAGAGGAATATTTAGTTAACATGCTACCACAGATGGCGGTGTTCAACACTTAGGGGCATCCTGATAATTTGGAGCCTGCATTACACCACGGAACTCAATTAAACCATCATCACACAGCTGACCCAGCTAAAAATATCTTAGCTGGCTGAAGAGAATTAATTATAATCACATTTCTAGCCATGTTTTGGTTTCTTTACACTGGTGGAGGGAAATAAAGCCACAAATAAAGCCACTTTTTCAGGCCAGCTTGTGCTCCACTGGTCCCAATGTATTTTCTGTGAGACAGATTTATTTATTTCAAAGCTGAAAAGGTAGATTTTTGTATTGCCTCATGAGTCAGTTTAAATGAGTTTTATTTAGTAGATGGAAGAAACTGCTGCGCTGTTCAAAAATACTGTGAAGGTGTCAGTCAACTCCAGACTCTGTTGGTCAGCAAGAATTCACAGCATCACATGTTTTTATTGCAATGAATCTGTTTTTTATATTCCCACAAGTATGTTGATTTTGCACGTTTTCATATTTTTTTTTCCACTTACTGTATATCTCTCTTCAACATTTACTTTTGTCTACAAATTTTAACATGATTATTGTATGTGCCCAGCTATTTTGCCTGACCTGGTAAAACCTCCTTATAATGCCATGTCAAGATAAACTCAAACAAGTTTTCATGAAAAGTTCAGTTATGTTCTCTTATTCGCTCTGAGTTCAGCCAACATAATAGTATATCTCATTATTATCTTATTACTGTCTGTTCTGTTTTGAAATGATATCTTTTCAATCCAAGTCATTGTCTGCCGGAGGCTATATAACTGCAGAATCCATTTCAGCTCAGACTCAAACACCTCCGAAAAGGGATCTGTGATAAATTAAATGGAATAAAGGTTATTCAGGATATTATGTTCAAAATGTCAAGAGGAAACGATGTAATTTTCAATCTGCTAAAATGTGCCCAGTCTTCGACAAAACTGATGATGGTTATAAAGGCAATCCTGTTGCTCCTACTGTATACACCTTTTTACAGTAAATGGTACAGTTTCATGGCCCTGAGTTTTGAGCGTAAGATGAAGCATAAGGCATACGTTTAGGCATTGTTGATTGTTGTTATACTTATCATTTTGATGGGGAAGGCCCTTACATTAGGTCTATGGTCAGCCATATGACTTTATGTACGCCTACCTGGGTCTATGGCTGAATACCAAATATACATAGAAGGGTTTTGGGCGGTTGTATCATGTTTGCCTTGGTCAGCCACTGTACATTATAAATCACATACACCTTTCAATTCAAAAGGAGAGCTTATGAATTATTAATATGGCTTTGTATTGTTTACCAAAGGTCATCTCTATGTGCCTGTATACTGTTGCTCGGGAAACCTCAGGGATAATGGTGTCATTCATATTCTGTCTGGGTTTTTGTTATTTTAGGTTCACTAAAAGGCTCGTTTTCTCAAAAGAGTTGGTATCATTTCACTCAAATGGTGTTCCTCCTGCTGAGCTCAGTTCAGCTGCTTTATAAAGACTGATTCTTCATTCAGTACACTTCACTCGTCCTTCTTCTCCTGTCCTGACTTGGCTTTATAACCTTAATGTCTACAGCGTCCAGAGGTCTGTGTATTTTCTAGACCAGTCTGACTGTTTCTCTGTCACCATTTTTAGTTGCACATACATAATTGAATTGAATGAAACTGTCACATATCATTCTAGTTTAACTAGTTAAAAAATATTACAATCAGTCTGTATTTACAACTTCTGCATTACTGTATGTGTGGCAGGGGTCCAGCTATTGGCAATACTCTGGTTAATGTCAAATTCATTTATTTTAATTTCTTTGCACATTATGAACAGTCAAGTTAAAACCTCTACTTTTACTTATTGTGCTATTGTGTGCTTGTTGCTCAAAACTTGTATCCCCATCCAAACAAAAAATTGAACTATAAAGTCTATGAAATTCAATGATACAATATGTTTATGCCCAATAGTTCTCTTTTTTAAATCTCCAGCTCCAGCAAGGCTTTGTTGAGACTGGACTACATGTAAAGACCCTTTCTTTGTTAATCAGGAACAGGGGCAGACTGTGAATCAAAAATGGCCCTGGACTTTTGACTAATACTGTTTAACCTCCATCCTCCCCTTATTAGTCAAGAGACTGAAAACACATTTTCCTAACTGTGCTGTGAAAAAAAAAGTGTGTTGTTTCGGAGAATGTACCAGGTTTGTAATTTGGAGGGCATGGGAGTTTTATCTTGATTTGATTTGATTTATACATAATAAGGAAAAGACTTTGATTATACAGTAGATTCCCATGTGAGCAATACAATTCAAACTGCATGCTGTCTTTATTTACATGTACAATGTTTCTATATCTCTATATATTCAAACAAGTCCTCATACCTTAAAACAACAATATGTGTTCTTTTGTCAATGCCTTCCAAAATGACCGATATGACTCCCGCCCCTATATGTGTGTACTTGTGCAGTTAGACACTTTCACCAAAGGTTGAAGACAGGAGTTGACCTAAAGTCTTTACTGGAAACAACGGTGGAACTGAAAACAGTATTGGATGAAACACAACAAATTTAAGGATAGTGAATACAACTTAGAAAAAGAAGAGCTATATCATATAGAAAATGGCCAATGGCATGGGAACCAATGGCATGGGAATTAAAGATTAATTAGTACAGTAACAAGGAAATTTGATTCATGATCAGTACATTTTATTTTTTACATGAAATCGTACGAGGTTCATTCCAGTGAAATGTATGACTGTTACAAAAATGAGTGTAGTAAAAAGGGGAGAACACCTAAATATTTACAGTCTTATGTGTGAAATACAAAATAAGAGCTGAGACTTTTTACCTATTTTGTTTTATATATACCGGTAGATATACTGCATTTTAGGACAGATTCCATCTTAAATTTAAGCCAGAAATATTTGATTTTACAGACCCGTTTTTTACTTTAATTCTCAAAAGAAAAAGAGGTATTTCTTCACAATGTTACTGCCAGAAGCTTTCTTTCTGTAATCAACTGCAACAGGTGAAAACACAGCAAACTCCACCAGACCATCATAAAAGGGCACTGCATGCACTCCAACTTTCTTCTCGGTTTTCCAGACGCCAAAACCCTTCTCCTCTTCACCTTTCCTTTCATGTTTTCTCTTCTGTCCCCTTGAAGGCCCTTCATTAGTTTCACTTAACTGCATCTGTGTCAAATGGCAAATCAATACTAAATTTTCACCGGGATCACAGGACACTCTTAGCCTGTGCTGCTTTCACCTCCTCCTTTGTTATGGCCATCTGTATTAATTAATATAACCTATGGTTACAACCTGTATTGCAAAATGAAGAGAAGTGCAGACATGTAATGATTTATAACAGAAAAACAACAGCTGGTTCGTGTTGTCAATGAGCAAAAAGTATTTGAACTAATTTCCAGTCAAGTGTATGATTGCTGTGTTTATTTAGGGAGGCATTCATTTAATCTTTTTCACTGGGAAAATCAGTCCTATGCTATGGAGTCAGTTAACTACAAATATTTCTGAAAACCCGAAAGCCTAAAGGGATTAAATAGTTGTTGTTTTTTGTCTCACTTTGAGTTAGACTGATACTTTTTTGTAAATTTACGTTTTTCAACACATTGTATTCAGGTGGTAGCAGAAGTTTGAAATCTCAAACCCTTATTTGGATGAACTGACCCTTTAATCTCTCACTTTCAGCTTTGATTTGTTTCCTTATGCCCTCATGTTTCCCTTGCTCTTACATCTTTTATCATCACTCTCGTTAATAGGTTTCTCTAAATCTTTTCACCCAAAGTGAATCCCAAGCTGTAGGTGAAGAATGAATTATGCGGGGAGAGAGATGACACACAGAAAGTAAAGCTGAAGAGTAAGTGGGCTGGAAATCAGATGAGGTGGGTTGTAAGGTGTCTCGCACATCACATGCTGGTGAGTTAGTGTGTGGTGTCTGTTCCACACAATGAACTGGCAATCTGTTTTAATTCTCACATGTTGCTTACTTATTGGAGTATTATGGCAATGTGTCAATTACTAGAAGATGTCTGAATGATATTCAAATCATTTGCATTTTCTATTTTTGTATACCTTACCTGAATCTCATCTCATCACATTTACACGTACTGTTAACATGAACTTACGTAAAAACACCTCAGTAACATTCACAAACCATCTGTCTCAGTAAATGTTTTATTGAACACATTATGAATATAAAATATGAATTTGTAGCATGTACAGTACTTAACACATGTATCCAAAGTTATATGGACACTCCTTTTTCATATATGTGTTTTATATGGATACCTCTGTCCCTTTGTGTACTTTTGGTCTTGGTCTTTTCTTTGCATTTTTAAGAAATTCCATAACAGCAATACTGGAGTTACAGAGCATTTATATATATTTAAAAAGGGGGCTGCTGTCACAGGTTGGGCTGGACCTGGAAATGTTTTTCTGAGTTTGAACTTGACTGGTCGGCAGTACAGCGCCTTTAACCAGTGGCATATTTGCATGTCAGAATCTGACCTCACAGCAAATGAGTTCAGAATGAGTCTGACATACATCAGAGTGGGTTTAAATATTTAAGCCTGCATACGCATAATCAAGTTGATATGAGTTTTAGTGAACAGTTAAGCTCTCTGAGATGCAAATAGTCCAGGCATACTAATGATCTCTGGATCTTTGCTGAAGGCACCCTAGATGACAACTATTAAATTCCCCAATCCTAAACTCTATATATGCTTTTGACAGAATGCAACGTTGATAGCAGCTTTAATGGATAACAAAATAATGTGTCTTTCATTACTGTCATGAGATTGAAATCTTGCAAATTTGGCAGGTGTTGTGAATGAGAAGCTTTCCTGTACAAAACAAAGACACAGTGGCCCGAGCCCAAAGGTTTGATTATACGCCGGAACGGACTCGTACACTGCGGACCCCATGGGTGCACAGGTCTGTTTATACTATCCGTTTGTGGGCGCCTTCCACACGTGCAGTAGATCGCAACGGAACCCTTTCAACCCAAAAATTTGCAGTACACAGACATCCGTACCAAGTCTACAAGCATATCATCTCATGACGAGATGATGGGGGGCACATGGACAGTATAATTTCGGTGTGGGGAGTTTACCACTGACACTAGCTCTACAAACTGACTTGTTGCTTGGTTTACCTTGTAGATGAACTTTGGTGCTTTGCAGCATGGTTTTACTTCATTAGTTTGCTGTTACTTTGCAAGCATCCAGATGGAGGAGAAAATAATTGGTGCCATGTTTAACTTATTAAAGGAGACCACACACACTTGTGTGTTGGCATTTCATGAGTAAACTGGACTTGCTGGTTAATATTTAATATCTCATGTCTTTTTAACCTTGTAGCAACACCCCCACACTAAAGCAAAGTTGTTTTTTCTTCTAGAGTACTAAAACCCCCGGCCATTTGTATCAGTACCCTCTTCTTAATCACGTGACCATGTTTGACCATTGACCATTTGCTTGTAAAGCAACCACAACTGGCATACAGTACATGAACACAAGCAATGTTCGATCATTCAGAAAAAAAGCTCTCACTCTGAAGCTGCAATCTATCCAGAGACAAATTGCTGCCATAGCTGCTCGCTGACAGTGTTTTCAAGGGAAGCCTTTCACACTTGTTTCAGTGAAGGCAAACTCAGTCTATAAATCTACTGCTGGAAATACTGTGACAAACCCTTAACGTGTAGCCACATTTTAGAGGTGTGTTTGACACCATTTTCCTCTGGGCCTCTCGTGCAGTCTCACAATGATGACTCAATAATTATCAATCAATCAAAGTATATTTATATAGCACCTTTTGAAAAAATAAAACAATGCACTTCAAAGTGCTTTACGAGCCATTGACAAAAGAGGATGTTAAAAAAAGGAAAAATGTTAATGAAATGGAATAAAATAAATCATAATGATCAACGGTAACATGTTTATCAAACCGAAGAGTAAAATAAATAATATGAATAGTATTCGTATAAACTAAATAGATGGGTTTTTAGTTTATGTTTAAAAAACATGAATATTTTCAGCTCCTCTCAGATCCTCTGGAAGGCTGTTCCAGCGGCTTGGAGCGTAATGGCTGAAAGCCGCCTCGGCTAATGTTTTATGTAAGAGCTTAGTGCTGGTGAGTGACCAGTGAAATACTGTGTGTCTGGTTGTGTACGGTTCTAAATTCATTGTCAGGTATCTAATTTCAGCAGACTCAATATATGGCTCAGAACAACCCACAGCTAAGACAAATTAGCATTTTGTTATTCCCACTTAGGGAAATTAGGTTCCTAGCCGAGTAGATAGTTTCAGTGATATGTTCTGAGGTTTTAAAATATCTGCCCCTGAAACTTGTGCCGTCTTTCCAGTACAATCGATTTGAACTGAATTTTCCATTCCACGGTCCCACAGTGAGTTCTGTCGATTATCCTTATTTGTAATACAATATTGTGTTAGTGTTGAGCTCATTTAAACAAATTACCAGAACATATTTTTTTTTTTGTTAAGGTAAAGGGCGTTTTGTGTCAGTCAAACAAAATGCAATGCTTTAGTCAATTTGAATCTGTTTCGTGCTTGCTGATGATAAGTGAAATAAAGAAAGTGTTTCTACAGTTCATATGGGACATTCATTTGGACAAGAAATTCTTCAATGAAATAAAAATGATTATTGTGGATTGATAGTGAATTGAATCATGTGTAACAGCATCAGATCGAATGCTCTTGAGGCAGCATATTTTGAATGAGATTGTGGGCTCAAGTTAAGGCATGTGGCATGAAAAAATAGACCACTTAGGATAAGAGAAAAGGAAAGGCATGAGAGTAGTCTGAAAATATCCTTCTTGTTCTTATAATTGTTTTCATTTTTACCCGTGAGCTTCAAAAACACAAGTTCATATGTGTACACAGACTAGCTGAAAGCTCCTGGGCAGCGTCAACATAATAATTCAAGTAAAAGTGTGTGTGTGTGTGTGTGTGTGTGTGTGTGTGTGTGTGTGTGTGTGTGTGTGTGTGTGTGTGTAGACATCACAGTATATGAGAGGAATAATAGGTCACTACTATTAGGAGCAACAATAACAATGGTACTAGTAATAATAGTCGCTATATTTCCACCAGCTTTTAGGTAGCAAAGCAGAGACTTTAGTGTGCACAGTGTTTCACTTAATGCTATCAATATTATCTTTAAGGTAAAAACCTAAATCTCATTTGGATACAGCGAGGACTGTAATGCAGGATATACCAATGGGACAGGCTTTCAATCAATTAATCAGTGGCTCATAATATTTTAGATTATTGTGATTTACTGTCATGTCTTACTTGAAATATACAGATACATGAGACACTGTCCTGACTTTTTTGGCAAGAAGTTGTTCTTACATATAGTTCAGTTTTAGTTTTAGAGTTATATTTGAAGGGAAAATACTATTTTTTGTACCTGCTTCTTCCATTTAGTGATGATTTGATGCTTCCATTATCTCTGATTTTTTTCAGTCACAGAATTGACAGAACAAATTAGTTTGCCCTCAGAAGATGAGTTTTCTTTTTGATCATATGTGAAAGTGTAGTTCCAAAAGTACTAACCTGTCCTATATAACACAGGTTGGATATAACTGATATCAGGGGCTCATTTTTCGTTTCCCCCTGCTGTCTGAAGAGAGCTGCTGAGGAGATTCCACATTCTTGGCAGATGAGGTCTGTCTAGCCTTGGCTGGGTGAAGGCTGTTTTGAAAAATGTCAACAGTGGGTGCCTTCCCTGGGGAGGTGGATTATATTATCACAACATAAAGTAACATATGTGTACTGTATATCTAATCCTGTATCTAACAATCCCTGGGTTTTAGAAACATTCATATACAAATGACTTTGTTCATGATTTATACTGACTGGGAACATTTATTGTCAGGGCAGGATGGTGATGGATGTCCAAATTGCTCCAGTTTAACATTAAATGTTTGTGTCTAATAATATAATTCATGACACAGATGACAATATTTCACTATGAACGCAGTTTCTGTACTTCTAGCCAATGTTTTAGTTGCCAAAATGAGACACATGCATTAATCATGCTTTAGTTGCTACAAGCTGATGTAAGAAAATAAAAAGGAGACTGAACTTTTTGTAATTGAGTTCAGAATGAACACAAGTCTACAGCCATGTATAGCGTCTCTGTGAAGCTGTACTTAATGCTAATAATAAAAATTGTTGCATGCTCACAATGGCAACATGCTGATGTTTAGCAGGTATAATGTTTACCACGTTCACTATCTTACTTTTAGTATGTTACAAAAAAAAACACCAATATCAAACTTATGGTGGCGCTAGAAGACCAGTCAGGGGCGGAACCATGGATGTCTGTACCAAATTGTGTGTCAATCCATCTTGTAGATATTGAGAGATTTTACTGCATAAGTGATGGTTTTTGAAATGCTGGTGATGCAAGATGAAAAGTCAGGGGATCACCAGAGTGAGCAGGATTCATCCACTGGGGCTATGAGTGTCTGTACAAAATGTTCAAAGCAATCCATCCAAAGTTGTTGAGATATACAAGTCTGGAACCAAAGTGGTGGACTGACAGCGAACCTTTTGCAGCTGTGTACATACTGCTTGAATCTGCAAAATCTTCACTGCGGTGTGAATGTTTTCATTTCCATTTCCTTTCAGTACCTTATCATATTTTGTTGATTAAAAAAATGTTCCCATGCATGATTGTATTGCCTTCAAAACAAATGTTGCTGTTCCAAACTAGTTGCATGTGGATGTAAAATGTTTTAATTGAGCCTCAATCAATGTCCATTTACTGATTTATTTTTATGTGCATCATACATGGCAAGTTGGATACTGTATGAGGAATGCGTGGGAACATTTGCTGGAAAAGATTTTCAAATGAAAGGTGTTACTTCAAGTCCAGAGTAAAATCTCAGTGGTCCACTTAATTAAAGCCATTTCAGTTCCAACAATAAAGATGGAATTGGATCGCCAGTGATCAGGATACAGGCTACAAACCATGTCTAAGTCTTTAACTTACTGCAGACAAGACAAACCAGTCACTTTAAATAACTGCCACAAATATGATTATTTTGCTTAAAAAATACCAAATAATACCATAGCTGTTGCTCCAGCTTTCTTCTACCCTTCTTGTTGCTTTCACAAAATAACTGATCATTTTTCTCAAACAAGCAGGGACAATTTCAGCTATGTTGCTGAGTGCAAAGGGAATCATCTGACGGCAATTCTTCCCCTATTTCACTTTCTTTGTTCACTTGACCACATTTACATAAAATCAGATTTTCGTTTTCCTTGGCAGTACATTCAGATGATAGTTATAATGTCAGAGGAATTTTGATCATCCAAAATGTGTTTGTTCAACGTGACTGAGTATAATGCAGACACCTATTGTACAACAATACAAGCTGCAGCCTCAGAAATTCTAATATTGGGTAAGAAAAGTTGCACAACAGCTGTCATCTTTGCCATTATGTCGTATGACAAGATAATAGGACAGTGAAAAAAGGCGACTGACATTAGATACCACATTAGCACTCTGAAGATCAATGCATGTTTCATAATTATTTACCTTTTCATATCCCCTCATTTGTCATCATGTACTAGTCTTTGGTGAAGCTCTCCTGCCCCCTGGTGCTATATATAATGATCCAATCATTTATTATCTGCTTTGCCATTTCGTCCTTCATGCTCAACCTCAAGATAGTCACCATTCAGGTGATCAATTACTCATTATAAATTATTAAGACCAAATCAATTAGTCTGACCGAGTCGAGACCAAAGCCATTAATGTTTATAATGGAGACCATTTTTAAGATCAATACATTCCTGGATAGCTACAGCCTTTCCTGTAACACTTGACTTCATCTTTTGAGCAGCATGCTGTATTCCAACAGCAACATCTTGCCTGTGATGACCGCAAATTGAATGAGGAACATACACAATAGACAAAGGTCAGGGTTTGCTCTAAAAGCAGAGGTTATGAGTGACATTAGTTAACATTAATTTCACAGTCATTCAACTCCACTTTTCAGGAAATGTATTGGCTAGTAAATGTTCAACAATGGAGAAGTTTGTGATTCTAGCCTGCCACCTAGTGGCAATGTTGTATACCTTACACACCAGTCTGCAGAGTGTATTGGAAGGAGCCTTATTATGGGGCTTGGTTAATGAAGAATGATGTAGAATATTACTTGACGGTGTAACATGGGACCTTTTTTGGCTATGATCTTATTTTAGGAGACAAAGTACCTAAACCTAAGAGAATTACTGGTGTTACTGATCTGATGTGGCTTATTTCTGAAGCCTCTTGCTAGACAGTGGTAACTCTGAGCTGGGATAAACCTTTTTACAGGAACTTACTGACAGCTGTCCTATAATTGCTTTTGTAAAATAATTACACAGATATGGAGTAGCTGCTTTTATACTGTCAGATACAAGTGCACATTAAGCAGAATGAGTGAGAATAATTTGATGTTTATCTGCTCATCAGCTTTAGTCTCTGCCTTGCTGTCATTCTCTTTAAACACATGCCTACACAGTGTGCTTCAGGTACTCTCCAAGAACAACAAATGCAAGGTAAAAACAAACAGATAAGAGAAAAGCCACCTAGGCACTCAGTTTATAGACGCATATAGAGCTGCAAAGATGAAACGATTAGTTGTCAACCCTTAAATTAATCGCCAACTATTTTGATAATCGATTAGTTGGTTTGAGTCATTTTTTAAGACAAAATATAAAAATTCTCTGATTCCAGCTTCTTAAATGTGAATACTTTCTAGTTTCTTCTCTCCTCCGTGACTAAACTGAATATCTTTGAGTTGTGGACAAAACAAGACATTTGAGGACGTCATCTTGGGCTTTTGGGAAACACTGATCCACATTTTTCACCATTTTCTGACATTTTATAGACTAAACAACTAATCGATTAATTGAGAAAATAATTAACAGATTAATCAACTATGAAAATAATCGTTAGTTGCAGCCCTACACTACCATACACAGTTTTTTCCCGGATCTTTATCTCTCAGCCACTCCTTATTAATGAGACACTTGTAAAGTGAATGATTTGGCTGTTAATCTCAAGGCAGTCAGGAGGTTTATAACATTCCTTCTGGTTGTAAAACCCAATGTCCTGCTTTACAGAGGAGGTGCTTTATCAGTTAGGAACATGTCGACAAACATTTTGAGATCACTTGCAATGGTGTCAATGAACTTCAACAAACATTTAAGTATGTTCACATAAAACCCCAAATAAATATTAAGACGACTGACAATATTACCACACACATATAGCCTAATGCTCCTCTACTCCGGTCTGGTCTTAGGTTTTACTAACATAGTAGTGTCATACACAGTAGTACAAATAAAAACTGTTCCTTTAATTTAGTAAAACCTGAAATAAAATGAACTTTATCTTAGTCAGTTTCTATGGAATGCATATCTAAATATTTCTAAATTTTGATCTTAAAGCTATAAATTGCCATTATTACATGAAAAAAAAACATGATTAAAATCTTTCTTATTACTTCTCTCTTTGATGATTTATTATACCTATATAATATACTGTATATGAGTCATTGTTTCCTTATTTGTTCTATGATACCCGCCATGTGATGATTATAGCAAATAACTATACTGTAGGAAGTAGGGCTGCCCCTTCTTAGTCGATTCCTTTAGTCTATTAGTCATTTTTTTAATGCTATTTCATGCTGAATGACTTATTTCAAATCTCTGGTAAACAAAGATTTTAAGTGGTGCTTTTGTGTGATTTTTTTGTTGAAAAACTCAGTTTTATCTGTCAATGAAATCCCCTAATCCATTAGTCGAAAAAAATCATATGAGTGTTAGTCGACTAAGGATTTCTTTAGTCAAGGACAGCCTAGTAGGAAGTGTTCAAGTTCAAGTTTATTGTCATATGCACATTAGTACAAAGTACCACAGCAATGAAATACAATGTGTCTTAGCACTCTCTCAGCACCTGTCAATAACAGTTTAAAACAAAATAGCAATAAAAACATTTTTAAAATATCCAACATAATACACATAAATGACTAAGTTCAAACCACAGCCCTCCTTCCTGTTGTGCTATCGTTCAATAGCCTTATTATCTGGGGGTAAAAACTATCCCTAAATCGTGTTGTGCGTGTTTGGATGCTCTGCAAACGTCTCCCCGATGGAAGATGGGAGAAGAGATTGTGTGCAGGATGACTGGAATCCTGTATAATACCTTGTGCCTTTTTAGTGCTGCGTTTCCAGTAAATTTGTTGGAGCGATTCAAGGGGAACCCTGAATTCCCAGAATGATGCTGCAGATCATTTAGTTAACATCTGTATATATATATATATATTAGGGCTGTCAAATGATTAAAATTTTTAATCAAATTAATCACAATTTTCAGTGGATTAATCATGATTAATCACTATTTGCAATTACACCTGAATCCTAACCATTTTTTTCTGAAATGCATACCAAAAGATACTAGTGCTGTCAAGCAATTAAAATATTTAATCGCATTAATGTCATAGTTAACTCGCGATTAATCGCACATTTTTATCTATTCTAAATGTCCCTTGATTTCTTTTTGTCCCATTATATTTTCGCATTTTAATTCTCTTATCAACATGGAAAAGTAGATTGGCTTGCTTTGTGACAATGTTTTTTTTTTATTGAAAACAACATTGTCATATACGTTATGTTCAGTTTCACACTAACATTCACACTTGGAACTAATAATCTGTCACACAATGTAACGCTGTTACCTCGATTTTCCATTGCAGATAGTACTGTAGATAGTCCTGCAGATAGTACTACAGGTAGTACTGCCTCATGCCTGAGGCGAGCGTGGCTCTTCCTACTGTCTATGGGCTCATAGCGTCGTCAGCGGCATAGCCAGTCGTCATAGCAACTGGTTTCCCGTGACTCATTTCCTGGTTCTCGTTCTCTTTCATAACCACCGTAAAATCAAGGAGAGGGTTTTCCTGCTCCAGGTTTCCCACCGTGGTCAGAAAGAACAGAGGAGACACTTTTTTTCTCTCACTGACTGTAGAGTCACTACTCGCTCGCTCTGAAGATAATCGCCGTCACGAGCCTACAAGCTACGCGGCTAGCAAGCTAAAACCGGCCGAGGCTTGTGTCTGGTTTGTTTGCGGTCTGCGAAATTACAAGACCCGCCCTTCAATCACTACTATTGGCCAGGCGTCCAAGGTAACGTAACTCCATTTGTTAAGGTCCTATCCCCTGACCAATCCACTATCCTCACCACTGGCGGTGAAATGCCTAAACCAAACCAATCAGCTGCTTCGTAGGGCGGGACATGGCGTGGCCATAGACAGTTAAAGAAGTGGACTAACAGATCCCGTTGCTCTCTCTATGCGTTACTCGTGCGTTAAAAAAATTATCGGCATTAAAATGGGTTTGCGTTAACGCCGTTAATAACGCGTTAAACTGACAGCCCTAATATATATATATATATATATATATATATATATATATATACAGATGTAAACTAAATGATCTGCAGCATCATTCTGGGAATATATATATATATATATATATATATATATATATATATATATATATATATATATATTAGGGCTGTCAATCGATTAAAAAATGTAATTGAATTAATTACAGACTGTGAAAATTAAGTAAGGGTTAATGCCCGACGAGGTGTCCATTGTCAGGTATTAATGGACGACAGCGAGGCGTGAACCGTCTTCCGCTGCGCGTCGGACGGTTGCCTCTGCCGAAGTCCATGTTTTTTCAACTTTATGTCACATTTTAATTAGTTTTACAAGCGAAATCTAAAGTTTTTACAAACAATAACTGTTTCCCTGGTTACGCCTGACGGTTTGACTAATACCTGGAACAATCATTCCCATCCATCAGGTTCTTATGCAATGCAAACGTTGTTCTCTCCTCCAGGAAATAGGAAAGACCTTAGATATGACTTGCCACCCTTATCAACCACAGATATTTATAGTCTGCTCAGCTGATAGAACCCTTCAGTTTAGCTACGAGCCAGAAAGCTAACGCTATGCTAGCTAAAGCTATGCTAGCAAGATTCAAAGTCAATAACATTGTGTACAGTTGGCAATCAGTAAAAATAATTTGACAGTATGTTAAACAACAAGACAAGCTAGCTATCCAGCTATGTCATTGTCCCCAAAACAATATAACGACTTTTACGAACAATTTGATCCGCGATGTGTAACGTTACTGTCGGCCGCAGCGGCACAGCCTGGAGTAGCGACCTGAATAGTGAACGGGGTGTGAGATAACGTTATTCTCTGTGAAACAAAAGTCAGTCCAGAGGGGAAGTATAACTTACTTCTTGCAAATTGTGTGTTAGCGCCATCCTGTGGTGTTCAGAGGACGAGTTGGAAATAACAGATCCACATTTCCTTTTTGATTTAATGTAGCGCATTGATTTAGAACAGTAAACAGACAGTTTCACCGGAACTCCTTTAGTACGTGTCCTATATCACTTTTTAATGGACACCCTGCAGCCAATCAGAATCAAGTATTCACCCAGACCATGGTATAATCTAAATTAATCGCATACATAATTTTTGCTATGAAAGTATTTTAAATATTTCAATTCAAATGAATCAATAAATAATCAGCATTAGTGACATTAAAGTTAAAAAACACTTTTTATTATTATTTTCACTGTTCAAATAATGACCATAACAATCAACAATATGACCTAATATGCTGAGGAAATAAATTTTACAATAACTACAAATGCACCGCGAGGCTGTAGGTTACCAGTTTCATTGAACGCTCCGTCTCCGTCTGTGTTTTTCCAACAATGGCAGAAACACAGTCAAAGTTTACACCATTTAGCGTTAGCTGTCAGCATTTTAACTGTGTTTAATCCAGCTACTAGCTAGCGGAAGGCTAACGTTACCTGCTGTTGAGTGTAGTGTTAACTAGCGTCACATGCAGCGATGTTTCTGTTGCCTGTCCCTCCTTCATTTTACAGTCGAATGGTGGCTAGAACGGCTCCGGGTGAAAGGTCAATATGGAATGGATAATCTGCGTTATTTTTTCTCAGATTAATTAATCAAAAATAACGCGTTATTTTGACAGCCCCAATATATATGTATATATATGTATACACACACAGTATATATATGTATACACACACAGTATATATACAGTATATACATGTATATATATACATGTATGTATATATATATATATATATATATATATATATATATATATATATGTATATGTATATGTATGTATATGTGTGTGTGTTTGTGTTGTATAAATGCAATGTCATGGTTTCTACTGCTGTTGCAAAAAGGATAGGAATAAGCAAAAGAATAGTAGGGATGCTGTAGCACTATAATTAATTAGCGTATCACGTCAGCTACATTTTGCATCTTTCAGTCATACACTAAAACAATTTATATCCTATCAGTACTTTTCAGTACATAAATCAATAGATTTAATGACTTTGGAAACAGATAGAAGACTGTGGTCCAAAATACAAAACATTTTGCATTAGCATTTTGAAGTACTTTTGTCACTTATAGGTTCCCGAGGCGAGGGTTACAATCTGCCACCAACATGACCGGTAGGTACTGTGCATCTCAACAGGCATGGTCCCAGCCTGTTGAGGCTGTCTTTTTTGGCTCGTACTCTGTTAATTTAAGAAGTAAACTCTCTATTTAAACTATATAATTGCAAGCAGTAAATAAGAAAACACCATTTGTCCACTGTTAGATTACAGAGATTTTTTTCTTCACTTCCCACTTTTCACACAAACTTTACATAACACAGAATCCACAGATTTTCCACAGCCAGACATATTATTTCAAGCAATTAATTACAACCCCAAATCAGAAAAAGTTGGGACAGTATGAAAAACACAAATAATAAAAGAAAGTAGTGATTTCTAAATGTACTTTGACTTGTATTTCATTGCAGACAATGTGAACACAAAATATTTCATGTTTTGTCTGGTCAACTTAGTTTCATTTGTAAATATACATCCTTTCCTGTCATTCAGACCTGCAACACATTCCAAAAAAGGTTGGGACAGGAGCAATTTAGGGCTAGTAATCAGGTAAATTGGTTAAATAATGATGTGATTTGAAACAGGTGATGTCAACAGGTGATTGTAATTATGATTTGGTACAAAAGCAGCATCCAAGAAAGGTCTAGTCCTTTAGGAGCGAAGATGGGCCGAGGATCGCCAGTTTGACAACAAATAAGTGAGAAAATTATTGAAATGTTTAAAAACAATGTTCCTCAAAGAAAGATAGGAAGACATTTGCTTATTTCGCCTTCAACAGTGCATTACATAATTAAAAGATTCAAGTAATGTGGAGGAATTTCAGTGCGTAAAGGACAGGGGCGCAAGCCTAAGCTGAACAACCGTGATCTCCAAGCACTCAGGCGGCACTGCATCAAGAATCGTTATTCATCTATAAGCGATATCACCACATGGGCTCAGGACTACTTTGGCAAACCTTTGTCAAGTACCACAATACGTAGTTACATCCACAAATGACAGTTAAAACTGTACTGTGCCAAAAGGAAGCCCTATGTTAACACTGTCCAGAAGCGCCGTCGACTTCTCTGGGCTCGAGGCATCTGGGATGGACCGTCACACAGTGGAAACGTGTACTGTGGTCAGATGAATCAGTATTTCAGGTATTTTTTGGGAGAAACGCCGTGTGCTCCGGACCAAAGAAGAAAAGGATCATCCAGACTGTTACGAGCAACAAGTCCAAAAGCCAGGGTCTGTCATGGTATGGGGTTGTGTTAGTGCCCTTGGCAAAGGTAACTTGCACTTCTGTGATGGCACCATTAATGCTGAAAAGTACATAGAGATTTTGGAGCACAATATGCTGCTTTCAAGAAGACATCTTTTCCAGGGACGTCCATGCATATTTCAACAAAATAATGCAAAACCACATTCTGCACACATTACAAAGTCCTGGTTGCGGAGGAAGAGGATACGGGTAATTTACTGGCCTGCCTGCAGTCCCGACCTGTCTCCAATAGAGAATATGTGGCGCATTTTGAAGCGCAAAATGCGACAACGAAGACCCCGTACTGTTGCCCACCTTAAGACTTGTTTGCAGCACGAATAGGACAAAATTACACCTGAAACACCTCATCACTTGGTGTCGTCAGTCCCTAAACGTCTTTTAAGTGTTGTGAAAAGGAATGGCAACATTACAAAGTGGTAAATGCTTTACTGTTCCAACTTTTTTTGAAATGTGTTGCAAGAACCAAAATAGGAACAATAAAAATCATGAGGAACACATTAAATTATGTGCTGTTGTATTGTCTGCAATGAAATACAAGTCAAAGTACATTTATAAATCACTACTTTCTCTTTTTATTTGTGTTTCCCATACTGTCCCAATTTTTTCTGATTTGGGGTTGTACATTGGATCCTCATTATCAAGACAAAAATACGATGAGAGGAGGCCGGTCTTGGACACAATGTGGGAATGGGAACTGTGGGTGAGTAAGCTGAGCTTTGGAGAATATGTATGCGGCTTCCCCACCAGCCTAAACAGATGCTTGTAGCTAAATGACAGACATTTTCAAAGATTACCTCTTCATGTGCCAGACAAACTACACCCTTCTGGAGTCGAAGTGATGTTTCTGCAAAAGAACACATCAGCCAGGCCTGAAAACAACAGGCTGTTTCTGACAGCTTAGAATTATTCTTCTTTCTTCTGTCACTGCTGTCAGAGTTCTGCCATGTTGAGTTGCTAGTAATGGCAGGGTGAAATAATTTGGGGCCACTACTTTGAAATATACTGATATGTTATTTACTCAACTGAAAGAATAAATGGGATTTTTAATATAGCAGACGTTTAAGAAAAACTCTGGATGGATACTATGTTGTAGTAGGTATTTACCTTTCTCCCCTTTACATTTACATGGTGTTGTTCCAACAAATGCCCTTATTATGATATACTACCATTGATAACAATGTATCTTCCTTTGTTTGACTTGGTGCCACTAATTCAAATAATCTAAATGATAATACATAATAAAATGACATGATGCAAGAGATTTTTAACTCCACTGTAGATAAAACTTGTGTCATTAGTTGCATCATTTTTTACTTTTTATATACCCAAAACATACCAGCACACGTGTAAGTGCTTGCAGGCACAGATGACAAATAACACCAGCGAGTCTCTTGATAAACAACACAAACTCTCCGTGTGTGAGAGAGCAACTGTCTACATGTGTTCAGAGCAGATAGGCTTGGCTTGTCCCTCCCACAAGGCTGTGTAAGGGCACTGCTGTTCTTCACTGATACATTTCAGTTTCTCTGATCATATTCCACGTCCCTACAAATCCCAGGCCAACATCAGCATTTTCAAATATTCTTATCCTATAGAGTTGAGTTATTTGCAGCATTGCAGCATGTCTTTTGAATTTGAACCGCTGAGATTTTTCATTTTTCTGCATTATCATATTCTCTTGGAAGAGTTGCACTTCTACAAGCTGCATTGACAAATAAAGGACAGAGAGAGCTAACGGAAGTTGTTTAACTTACGAGATGCAGGCGATCTGGTCGTACTGGCAACGTTTCTTTCTGGGTTAATACTTCACTGAGAGGATGTCTGCAATTATAATTCCACAACTGGACCTAATTCCAATAACTAATGAGCAAGAGGATTATCAGCGAGGTTCATGCTAATGGAGAAGTCATTTCACTCTGAGACAGTTAGAGACCTCTCCAGGTGGAATAAGCCTATCTTTGCAGGCTCTTTTGAAATCCGCTTATGTGTATTAAGCTAATGATCCAAAAACAGAAATAATTTTCAATCACTTCAAAACAACGCTGCATGAAATAGTTTTCCATCTCACAAATTCATCCCTCATATCTTTTAGCATACTAACTTCTGTAAATGTAAATGTAAACCTCTCTTAGCATTAAAAGAATAGTTCACCCAAAAACAATATAGATTGTATATTTTACTCTCCTGCCTAGGCTCTCTTTGGTGATAGAAATCTATTAAATGGCATTGAGAAGAGCAGAGCACCGGAAAAATGAAAACACATCAGTGCAAACTGACTTTGCACGTGTGCACATTTACTTGTAAGGGCGGGATGTCAATTCAAAGCATGAGTGAGTAAAATTACAGAATTTTCAGGCCATAGGTAGCCTAGGGAGGAGAGTACTATATACAGTTTATATTGTTTTTGGGTGAACTATTCCTTTAAAGTGCTACATACATATAAGACCAAAATCAAGTCAAGGAACAAATGAATGAAAGTCCAGTTAAAATACATAAAATGCCCTCTCTTATTGGCAAAAATGAAAAACAGTGGAAATCTCATCTTCTTACCTTTTTTTTTTTTAATAAAATGTAAATGCCTGTGGATGTATTATTCAGTTCAGTTGTGTTAAAAAATGAAACACCTGGTAAGTTACAGTTAAAGTGGAAAGATAACATATATTTGGTTTTCAATCTAAGCACCCTGATGTGACTACATGCCTTCACGTCAGCTAAAAGTTTAGAGTTACTAAACATAACTGACATAATCCTTTCATGGTGCAGAACAAATAGCATATTTCTTTGCAGTATAACATTTGTTTTTACGCTGCCTGGTGGCTTTTATCCTGTAAATCTAGTTTTCTTTCAACTTTGCCTGATATCAGACAGAATTGTCAACTCTTCACACTCCGTTTCCAGCTTGGTGGAGTGGAAAAAATAACCCATTATCGACTTGCTCTGCACAGAGAAAGTACTGACAGCTGCTGATTCTGAGGACAGATAGCTGAGACTGACAGGATGGACATCTACAGTATCTTGAACATGACACATCTTTAATGTCGAATAAAACACCACAAAGTAACCAGCCCTTATGTGTTAAGGCTGTAGGCTATGTTTTGCAGTTTTATTTAAAAGCAGCTAACCTTGTCGTAGGTTAAATTATAGCCTTATCGAATAAAATTTTCTCACAAATTTCAGAAACGTTTTAATCAGGTCAAGTAAACTAAAATCAGGGATCTCATAGAAAAGCCAAAGGGCTGACAGCTGCTGGTAGTGTGGCAGCAGTTGGCCTAGCCAAATCTAACCAGACCAAAAGCTTTCACTCTTAATCTATTTGTATGTGTTTATTCAATACAGGTTGATCACGATCATGACTGAATTCATGCAATAATTAGCACAACAGAAGTTGCAGGAATTCAACCACCCATTTGCTCTCCATTACTGCATGTTTTTGTATTCAGTGTCACTAGAGGTTGGAACCTATCCCAGTATGCATTGGATGAAAAGCTGCATTTATCCTATTCTTGACAAAAACAACTTTGTGGTCAGAAACATAATGTATATACCATATAACATACCAAATGGCTTACACAGATGTGCTAAATATTTCCTTTTATGATATATTGACATTCAAACTCTGAGTCATGAGGTTTGCTTGTACTGTATAGTTGATATTGTTCAATTTCTATGTAAATCCGTGTAGAGTATTTATCAAAATATTCCACAAAAGCCCACCTTATTGGTGACATTTTGCTTTCCACAGTGACCTGTCTTCAAGCAATAATTAGAAAAAAACATCCCTGTGTCTGTGCACATCTCCCTCTAACATACAGGGTGACAACATCACCATGACAACAGAACAAGGTGGCATTCGACAAGCTCAGAAAATTGCTCTGGATATGCACAGGATTCCCCCTGAGTCGCTCAGGTACTTGTTCTGTAAATGGTTTTGTGCAAGTGTGGCTTCATTATGGGAATACTAATGAAATGCACATTTATTTATTTATAGTGTCAAATCATAACAGAAGTTATCTGTGGACACTTTACAGATAGGGTAGGTCTAGACCACACTGTATAATTTACAGAAACCCAGCATTGCAGATAGTAGTTCACAGTTAACAGCAGACCCAAGACTTTGAAGTGCCAACAATGAAATGATATGGCAATAATAATCTTTTACAAATAACAACACTACCATTTGTCTAAATGCATTTGAACAAGTGCGTATTTGTTTTTGTAGGGTTAGGGTTACTCTTTTGGTTCTGTTTCTTTGGATTTATTACAATTATTTTTTATGTCTTCAAGCTGTTTGGTTGTCTTCTTTAAGAGGCGGCAGAGAACATTTTTGCACTTTAGTCAAGAGAACCAAGATCAGTGCTTTTCTGTTTTTTGACAAACTGAAGTCATCATTTGGCAGCAATAAGGAACATCTTTGTCATCTTTGTTTTTGTTAGTCCACTCAGTTTCTCACCCCAAACTCAAACACACACACAAAGTACATCTCCCCTCACTTGTCTCTCTTTCTTTATTTGACTTGCTCAAAGGAATTTCCTAGCATGACCGAGGAAATATGTAAATCATTGATTAGCGTATAAGTGGAGTGGATTTTCTTGCTTTTTTTCCACATAGGGCTGCTTTTGGTCTAATTGTGGCCCAACAGTACTTCATTGATAACTCATGAAGTCCAACTTCCCTCCATGTCTGGTTTCTTGTGTGGCCAGACTCCCATCCTTTGTTTTCTGCCCGTTAACACCTGAGACCATGTTGTCTCAGGTGGAGATAGCCGCTCAGACGTCAGAGCTAGCGGAGCTGCTGGCAAAGGATGCCATCTCCCGCGTCCCTACAGGGGAGGAGAACGACGGTTTCTATTCCCGTTATTTTCTCACACCGAAAAAGACGGGTGGAATGCGACGATCAGACACGTGTTGGAATGCGTGCCGTCCCACGAATGGTTCACCTCCGTGGATCTGAGAGATGCATATTTCCACATCTCTATTGTCCCCAAACACAGGAAATTCCTGCGCTTCTCCTTTCAGGGAGCTCATTTCCAGTACAATCGGAGACCTACACATAGTAAAGCTTGGTTAGCTATTGAACTAACAAGAAATTGCAGAGACACATAAAGATGACATGCATATCCAGATCAAGGTCCAGAAAGCGTACCTACTGGTGGAAGGGAGACATATTGCAGCACTTTGAGTGTCTTTTGATGGACACATCAGCTGATCAGGAACATAATTATCACTTAACGCCCAGGTAAATCAAACCAATCATTGTCCAAACCGGGAGTTGAACTTTGGCCACCCGGATGAAAACATCCTCACCACTGGACCATGTTGGTACAACAGAGATGAGGTACCAAGTTCTCCAAGTCCAAAACAACAGGTAATTTGTCATTGCTTTCCAAGATGACCCATTTAAGCATTTTCATGATCTGGAGTCCCTATCGTCAGTATTGTCAGTGCCTTCCAAACAGCATATAACCATAACAAAAAAAATTCATATGAGCGTTTTCTTATCTGCCATGTCTGTGGTTTGGTTAAGTATTAGCAACAACAAATAAACACATTCAATGTGATGAATGATGAGAAATCATTGCTTTAGTTCAAAAAATACATAGATTAAGACTATCTTTAGAGAAAAACGTTCTTTTCAGTTGACATACCAATTGGACAAGGTGGTATGTGGTTTTGGACTGCTCTCAAATGTCTATAATCTTCCACTCCTGCAACACAGAATCATGGCAGGTTGCTTCCACTATTCTGTTTCAGTGAGAAATAATAGTTCATGTTTGGCTTTGGGTATCCTTCCAGCAGTCACATGCAACAGCTTTGTCTGGGAAATAATGGAGGCCATTGTTTTACCAACAGTAAGCTGACCACATACTGTAGCTCTTAACAGTCAAATGGTTGAAACGGAAGCATCGCCATCCTCTGCAACCCTATTGTAAGGAAACATGAGTATAACTGTTATGCTGACTGAGTGATGACGATTATGCTTGTTCTGCTTTTCTACAATCTCGTCATCAAAGTCCTACATTGCGGTATACTATTTACTAGTGCATTCTGTATTTTGTTGTTACCCTGTTGCTTGTATCGATTCAAGTGCTTCTGGAAACTGATGTGTTTAGTAGTGTTTAATTGTACAGTATAGGGTAAATAGGTTTTGCCAACTTTTTAAAGCATTTTTTTTTATTACTGTGCTAGCAACTCTCCTGAACCTGCTAAGATGCCACCAGATTTAGCCATTGTTGTAAAAATAATTTTTCACTTTCACAGTTCCAGAGAATACTTCGTTACTGTACTCAAGTAGATTTTTCTGATATTTTTACTTTACTATTTATTTTTGTGCCAACTTTTTACATTTACTACTTACATTTTTAACACGAATATCGGTACTTTCTACTCCTTAAATTTTACAAAATTGGCTCGTTACTTTAGTTTCAAATAATTTCAGTGGAGTTACCGTTATTATTTTTTGTATCATAAATACCAAATTCAATCTAATTGGATGGGAATATACGTTGCACTTGACGCACCACTACAAGACGACTCGACAGATTCGGCAGCATTCATTCGCGGCAAATCATTGCGGCTTGATGGCGGTAACGTTAGCACATAGTAGTATGGACGGCGACTTGATTGAAAACGAAGAAAACGGAGAGCCCAGAGATTCGGCAGACAAGCAGCAAGACATTCCCAATCATCCATGGCCTTATCTGAGAGAGATGCTTGAGATAGTAGGCATCAAGAATGACTCCTGGAAAATGTGCTGCATAACTCTAAAAGTATGGGGAACTTCTTAATTAATGTCTGTTTAGTAATTCATATGTTATCCTTTATTTTCTTTCCAGAAGCCATATTTGAGCACACACAAACGTACATGTAGATTCCTTTAAATGTTGAGGGGAAGATTAAAAGAGAAACTGGATCTGTGAATTCTCACAGAATTACAACTTAATTCATATCTTGCTACTCAGTCAGAATCTTATTAACCTGGAGTCCCAGTCTCTGTCACAATAATCATATACTGGTGATATAGGCCTATTGGCAGACATCCATTTAAAATGTAGGCAGTGGCATATAAAGAGCCTTTTTTTCCATGTCCACTGAAGTTTCTCAGCTTGGACTTTTTGTAACGTCTGTGGTCCAGGTAGCTTTGCATAAAAAATGGTTGTCATTCGCAAGGCTACTTTTACTTTTATAATTTAAATTTCCAAGCCTGTACTTTGTTACTTTTACTTGAGTAAAGAAGTTAAATCAGTACTTCTACTTTTACCAGAGTATTTTTTTAATACAAGGATCTGTACTTCTACTTGAGTACAGGAAGTGAGTACTTTTGCCATCTCTGAATAAGTTCAAGGGCCAAAACAACAGATATTCATTATGGTAACACTTCCCTTTGCTCTTTTAGCTTGTCCTTTTTGTTTTAGTTGCACATCATTCTCCATTTGCTTGACATTTTATTTCTTTTCAGAACCGTCAAATGCCAGCATTGTTCCCTGGCGTTGGCTCTTTCACTTCCACAGACTCAAGGGTGGCTGTAGCTAGAGTGCTAGTATACATTGGTTCAAAATTACTAATGAAAGAACCTGTGCTTCCTGATCACACAGATGATGCCAGGCAAATGGCTTTAAAATTGACAGCAGCTGCCTGTCAGAATCAAGATTGGCAAACAACATGGTTGTATTCATCAAAGATGTGGTAAGTTCCTCCACAGTTCTTCACCTAAACACTCTCTGCAAGATAGACAAACCTACCTACCTACCTACCCACCCACCCACCTACTTCCCATCCTTCCTTCCTTCCTTCCTTCCTTCATGACTTATCTGAAAGAAAGGGGCAAAGTGAACAGGTTTTGTGTTTAGTATTTGTACAAATGGAAAGGAAATGAATATTTCACAAAGTGTGTTGTTTCCCCAGTAATATTTCAAGGACTTCAGCCCTCGCTGTTTCAGACAGTGATCAAGAGTTCTGCCATTCAGCGTTGCGGCAGAGTAATCTGTCTGCATTTGTGCAGAACTATATTGTTGACTGGAGAGAGAAAAAGACATTAAAGTAGGAAATGTATCTTTCTGAGAAATTTCCGTCTCACTTGATACTGATGAAAGCAAGAAAAAAAACCATAAAACTTTACCTTGTTTCTGCCAGTGTTATCAAGGGGAGGCATTGCTTTTCATTTCTGTGACTTTCCACATAAGAACAATGAGGGAATCAAGGTGTGTGAGAGAATATAAATATAATGTAAATATAAATAGTAAATATTTAATAGGTGTGGCAACAATCGCTTCAGGGTGTCAAATGCATTATGGATACATAATGGGAATGCATGCACAGGGGCATGGCCTTTTTTACACAAGGAGTTCCAATTCTGCTTCTGTTCTGTGCTCATTAACAAATACATTTATCAGTCTCATGGACCAAAATGCATCATCTTCCAAAGAAATGTATTGTTCTCATAGTTACAGCACTGCAGTATTATTTTGCGGTGGAAGCACAGTGGCCCTCTGGTTAGCAGTTAAACTGTCCGGAGGTTTCGATATAAACCAACGAGGCTGCCCTCAGGGCAAAGCATTCTCTTTGAGACCTCCCTGGATATCTGTTTATAAATGGATTAGAGTTATTGAACAGAACTTTGTAACAGTGTATTTCAGCTCAAGTGACAGTACACACACCATAAAACAGCCAGTACCCAAGGCTGTGCGGCTTCTAATCTAGAGTCTGCTGGTGTAGTCTTTGTCCCTCAGCTTTTATTTGCCTCTGGCTTTATTAGGTAGTGCAGCAAACACTTAAGCAATACAAGCACGGTATGAAATGCTTGACATTCAATCAGTTTAAAGAGTAGAGGAGATCTGGTTTCCATGGCAAATCTAATGGAAATGTGCTCGACTAAGACTGAGTTTCAGTTCATTGATTGTATATGTTACATCTTGTTATATATGTTGTGCTCAAAGATTTATATCTGTAAATAAATTAAGTGCAGACTTCATTTTTAGTATTAGTGCCAACTCTGATGACAGTGGATGTGTTGCTTTGCAAAAGCAAAGACATGTTACATGCTGAAAGAGTAAACATACTAGAATCACATAAGGACTGTATGGTATGCCAATGTATTTTAAGAGGCCATTTTAAAGGTGACTGATTTTGTTACCTTGAACTCTACATAAATCAGCTAAAAACAACATACTTTTGTACAATGCACAGACACACACAAATAATCCCCCAAACTCTTAAACCCTTTTACAAAGTAAGTGCCTGGCTGGTACCTCTATTTAACTGCCCAATAAGCCCAGAATTCCCTTTGTGAGCCAAATGTCTTCTATAAATCAAGATTATGACGTCCGGAAGCGAATCTTCTTGCCATATTGTTGCGAATGCAATGGCAAATACAAATGATGATCTGCACAGCATCATCAATTGAGGTTAGCTGTCTCCCCGAGGGTGTTTGTTGTCTTCAACTACTGTCACAGTGGAAAGTTGGCAACACCTAGTGAATGCATCTGCCACCCATCATTTCAGCCATCCAGGAGCCCTGACTGAGACAGTTGTGATGGATGCTTATGGGGACACTAGGACCCTTTATTGCCACTTCGTGTTTAGAGTATATACTTGAGCGTTAATAGAAAGGTGGACAAACATGATGTCAGGTTGATAATATATCCTGTTTGTATAGTGGTGTTGTAGGTATAGGTGTCAAGTAATTTTGAGCTTAAATGTTGACCTTTCTATTGTTAATCCACTGTCAAGTTTCAGATATCATAAAACATAGTTCATATTATTATAATAATGTTTAAATTGCTGCAGCTAATTTGTTTTCCTTTATTCCAATTGTGTACTATCATCCACACCTTAATTTGAGTGACAAATGAATTATATTTATTGGTATGTATCTTTGTACCATCTACTCTGTATGTGTTCTAGTCCTTTATCCCCCAACGGATAGTTCACTGCAATTTTTTTCATGACAACTGCTGTAACAGAAATACCTGGCATAAAGAAAACATTAAAATTAGATTAGATTTTTTCATATTTCACAATATTCCCTAAAGATGGTTCTCATTATTTTTCCTCAAGTGCAATTCTAAATTTCATTTAAAAAAGTAAACATAATTTTGGCTTGTATTATTTTTTCCATGTCCCTCCTGGTGTGTGGGGAGCAGTATATACTGTGTATATATATAGTGGAATCATGTATACAATCATTCTCTCAGTGAGAATGAGTGTATATATATTCACCCTTTGTTGAATCACATTATCCCTGTACACATGGTTGCACCATAAGTGTCTCTAAATACTTCCTATTGAAATGATTTTAACTGGTCAAACTTTTGATCATTTTATCATTTGCAGGAAAACTTAATTTACATACAATTTGCAGCATCTTTCAGTTAGGAATATCACTATGATCAATAACCGTATTAATTGTCACAATTCATATTATACAAAACCTGCATACTGCAGGAGGTGGTTTGTGCATTGCAGGTGTCCTGGTGGTTTATTGCACAGGATTTGCCAGAGAAGCAGATGTTTCATGATGTTAGTGAATGTGTATTTTTAATGGTGCTACAATGGTGAGTATGCCTGTGTTGGCATTATCACTGATGCCAACACAGGCATACTCAAAATCAGTGAAAGCTATTTAGCCCAGTTATGGTATAGAAATCAATTCTATCTTACTTTGTAACTTTAGCAATATAGTGTGTAACATTTAAATATAGTAAAATGTCCATATGGTGAAATATAGAGCTGGAAAATGTATAGTGCATGTGTGTGTAGGGGTAGTTATGTGAATATGATTAGGGGTTTGTAGTCAGTATTTAAGCGAGGAACATTTGTACCCGTTAATACCCTCATGTGAATGAAATGGAAGTACGCTCGTGTACTGCTGTGTATTGATGACACATAGACAATTCTGGCTTTCCTCCTTCCACAAGGTAATTAGCTGCATGTCCTGGACAAAAGCCAGAGAAGTAATTACACCACTCCCACTAAGGCCTTCTTGGTACATTTACTCAAAGTACTGTGAAGTTAATTTTATGTCTGAGAAGAAAAAACCTCTCTGTAAATAACCCTGTCCCCCAAAAGAACTATGATTTGCTATGGCTTGCATCTAGTTTGAATATGCATTTGCATCCTCATGACACATCTGTAGAAAGTATGAATAATTGATGCTTCTTTGTCTGTACTGTCCCTTTTTCCTTATTTCCCTCATTCGTTGTGCTCTGCAATCTCCTCTTGTTATTAACAGCTGTGAGCAACCAGTGGGCTTTGTGCTATGGTTGTTCTTGCCTTTCTCATGAAAGGTCATACCATTTTCAAGCACAAAGTGCAGCTCATCATCTTCTTCAGTGGATACAAAGTTTCTCACATCTCTGGAGGGATTTTCTGTCTGTAAAAGATCTCAAGTATGACATCATCACGCAGCTTTTCAAGGAGCTGGAGCAATGTAAAACATGACTCATTCATGCGATAACAGATGTGTTATTGACTGTCCTTCCCTGAAAGACGCCACCATAAGTCTACTGCAGCAATTATGACGCATATTTACATACCCTCTAGTGGCCGCAGTAATTATGACGAGGGCAAAGAGGGAAGTAAGGTGATGAAGAGCCAAGGGGGCAAGCTTCTCTCCACAGAGTGAAGCCTCCTGTGGCGCCATTTTGATGCTAATAAGCTATCACCCCTCGTTAGCATTCCATTGACTGCTATTCATTTTGGCGTCACTTTGACAGCCAATAACTTTACATCTGAAGCGTTTAAAGACTTAATTTGTCCATTGTTTATTTATAAAGAAACACGACAATGTATAAAAGTCTCCATTACCTTGTACCTCACGTTATGGCTCCGTAGCAGACATTTTTGTAAAAATAGGCTAACGATTGTGTCATAACCACGCGACTTACTGTCGCATAATAGAGGAATTACCGTATAGTACAGGAGAAGCTCGCAGGCAGTTTGGACTTACATTAGCTGTTTAGTTTAATTACTAATGTTAACTAGCATTTTAGTTAGCAATACTTAGCCTGTGCCTATGTTATCTCCTTACATATACCTACGCTCTCCGTCTCTGCAAGATTTGGAATGATTGAGATTTCTCTTGGCACAGCTACCAGAAGACTTAGCTACAACATTCAGACGTGTTGCTCACGTCACATCTATGTCGGCAAGCTCAGTTTGCAGCTTTCCCTTTACAAAACAAACAGAACCAAAAACATAACCAAAAGTGAAGAAATTAGTAGTTTCCAAGTAGTTTTTGTGCCTTAACCTTTAACCAAACTGCAACCATTTAACAGCGTTAAGGACATGTTTAAAACTGCGACCGTTATGTTCTTTGGTTTAGGTATGTGGACTGAAAGCGCTCCTGTGGGTTGCATTTCCTGCCACCGCAAGGAGGCGCTAATTTATCAAGCACGTCTATGTGTCGTGTTAAAGGGTAGGAATAAACAAACATAAACTATGTCGTTGTATGGTTTGGAGGACTTGTTGGTGTGATTGTATCTGCAAATGTGATGATGAGGCAGGGATGACTTACTAAAGGGGATGATCTTCAGTTACCAGCTTTCACTGAGCTTTGGCACCATTGTGTTTCTTACATTGATGTTCTCCAAATCTCATTTTTGTGTGTATAGAGGTGACACCGTCGGGTCGCTTTTTCTAATGAAGGTGATCTGACGCCTAAGCAGGATAAGTACATCATGTAGTTGGTGCAATTTAACAACACACTTGCCAATTATGATTGTAGCTCTACTTGATGCAGAGACTCAATCAACATAACATAATTGTGATATACATTAAAAACAGAACCGTTATCACAATAGGACAACTGCCAATAAGATGTTTAATCAAGCCATTTCTTACCTTTATGTAGAATCACATCCAAAACATTTCTTTTTTTTTATTTATAATTCTTAACTCAACCTCTTATTTACATGATTTTAAAAGGTTTTGCGGAAGAGCTTACAGATGTGCTGAAGATGGAAACAAACACTAAAAGGAGTGGGGAACCTCCCCTGAAGGCTGTGTGCTAGTATGGAACCAAAGTCACCTCCCTTCAGCTTGTTTGGCCTGAAGATAAGGTTGCTTTCATATTTAAAAGTTCAACCTCATCTAATGAAATGCTTTGGTCTGTGCTTCCTGTCTGCAAATCTTTTAGAAAAGCCGCGTGAGCATTTTCTCTTCAAATTCAGAATATATTCTTGTATAAATCCTAGCAGATGGCATTGTTCGGTTCTCTGAGGGTTGTGTTTGGGATGCAAGCCTCAAATTCACAAACACACAGACAAAATGACAGGCAGATGCTGTTTCTTTCAATTATTAAATCCCATTGTAACCCACACAAGCTTATCTGGTCAGCACACTCCTATAACAAACTTGGAGCGAGCCGCTGGGTGACACTGAAAGGCCAACATGATCACAAATATGCCATCTCTTCCCTGAGTGCATAATAATCCACACTATGTTTCACAAAAGTAACTGTTCTTTTACTGGAGTAGAAACTGTCCCTTCAAGCATTTTATTAGATTGGTGGATAGGGATGGTAAAGTAAGTAAAAAAAGATCTGACATTATTATACTTTAGTATTTCAGCGCTTGAAGGGATGAATAAATGCACGTTCACAGGCTATGCAACCACCTCGTCCTTCAGCATGCTGACCTTCTGCAGTAGATATCCTAGCAGAAACATAAGAGTGGAACATGTATTGCATAGATGCATTGTTTTCTAATGCAATCCATTTGCCATAGCATCATTGTCAGCAGCCAAGCAGTAATATCAGCAGTTAAGATAGGTAATGGTGTGTTGTTGCAGTAAAGATTCCACTAACTCATGATACATAGATCTGAGAACATTTACTGTGGAGTTACTTCACACACTCTCCAAAGGTTTAAAGATAGCCATTAAACCTTACCCAATAATATATCACATCTGGCAGTTGTCTAAATGATTTATGTCATCTTAAGTATTAAATCTTGAACAATCTTTAATTCATGACTCAGAGGCTGTTAGCAAAAAATAGAGTACATTATGTTGAACTACGAAGGAAAACTCTTTTTTTTCTTGCTATGTATCAAAGGAGCAGTAAGAAAAGCTTAAACATCCAATATGCAATTACATATCTAAACCAGCAGATCAGGCCTTACCTCATGTTAACAATAGACTATGTAATTTTCATAAGACATTTAACTCCAAAATAATTCTCCTATTTCAGTGTTGCTGATTGACAGCGTGGAAGTTAATTGTGAGCACAGCCTCACTAAAATCATCATGTTGAGTGGGGTGCTCATTTAAATGTAATCACTCTTGCTCTTGTGCTCTGCATTTAAAAAAGCAATCTGACACACAACTGTGCAGAGACCTTTTTAGAAATCTTATCTGAATGTTACATTGAACAAGACGTTTTTCCTCCTCAAAATCTATTTAGATATAGGGTGAACAGTTTAATTATGACCCAGACCAAGTGATGCATTTGTGTCGATGTGAGGATACTGATAACAAGCAGGGTGAAGAGATTGGATTCAGAGGAAATTATATGCTGATTGCTACTGTGATTACAACTCATTGGATGAAAAAGATAAGCCCGGGACTCTCCTAGGATTCAAATCAACAGAACACTATCAAAAAGGCACATCCTGGTCCTGATTTACCGATTATAAACTTCCATAAAGGATACAGTTAATAAATCTTTCATTCATCGGAAAATCACCCTAATATGGACATGCATTCTGAGAAGTGCTGGGGTACCTATGGCCTTTTTGTTGTTGCAGTTTTGCCTGCAGTTTGACATCTCAAAATCAAATAACTCTGGACTTTTTCTTGAAAGATCCATTGTGTGTTTGCAGCAATATTAAAAAGTAGGATGGGTCATGTCCCTCTTTTCGAAGGCTGTGAGAAGGATCACATAGGCCTATACAATTTCTGTAAGTTGCTTTTTATACGACCATGTTACTGCTTAAAGATATAATACGCAACATTTCCGTATTAAAATATCTAAGAATGATCTATGTTATTTATTTTGTTGAGTTGTGTACATTATCCCAAATGTTCCAACCCAGGGAAATCTGTCATTTTATCCAGCTGTCTGTAACATTTGGTTGCATTGGTTCCATTTTTATGATACACTTTAAATCTTTTTCTTTGCATATATTTGAACTGGATGAGGGATTTTAGTCATCGGACGTCATGGAAGTTATCAGAGAAACGAGCTGAGAAAACGGCTTGCACCCACTCCTTCGATGAGCTTAACAGCTTTGGAGAAACACTGATTTCTAAAGTGAAGGTGCTTTATTCAGTGTTTTTACAGGTTTTAATCACCTTGTCCATCTGTTTGGGAGAGAAGGAGACCTGCAAATATTTGGACTCTTGTCCATGGCCATTCATGTCTCTGGCATTTTGAAAATGAAATGACTCCTGACTGGCTTGTTTTCAACAGATGTGAATGACTCTTATGTCACAGTGGAGGGATTTAAGAAGCCAAAGCTACTCTCCTCTTGAGATATTAACCTCCAATGATATTTTTGAAAAACTGCAGACCCAACCCTTGTTTGCTGTCCTCTGCATTCCCATGTCTTTGAATCATAGGATAAAGCGTTAGGTTCTGAGAGCCAAGAGACTGCAAAACTTTATTATTCATCCCCAAAGTACAGCGGGGTGGGTGTAGTGATGAACTCATTATGTTAAGAGAGCGGGAGAAGCCAGTGCAGGGACATTTTCTGATTGCAGTCCCTGGAGTATCTATTCTCTGGATGAAGCGGAAGGCCAAGCTGGACACTGTGGAAACATATGAGTATGTGTTTGAAACAGATGGGGTTTTACAGTATATAAGCCAAGCCTAAGGACTGCAATTGTTACTTGGGTATGTGTGCATAAATAAGCACACACATACACTGTACGCTTGTATATTGTAGTACATATACACTGGATGAAAAGTGTTATGCTAAAATCACAGAATAAAATCCAGCGTGGGGCTGTGTAGCTATACAAGCAAAAAGGTGTGGATCATCTACTGCATTATGCCAGTTGCCTTGATTCAAATATAATGAAGTTGTTGTCAACTCCTCAAACTCAAAGATGAAGGTTTATTCCCAGTGTAGCTTTGCTCCAGATTGATCAAGCCAGTGAACCAGATAGTGAAATGCTGGTATACAGTGTGAGAGTCAACTCTCTACAGTAACTCCATAGTCATGGCCCCCTAACTGACAAATGAATAATAGCTTGCTAACATATTGTGCTGGATTGCTGCCATGCACAAAAAAACAAGCAGATGGGAGACAATGGGCTGCTGTTCCTGCACTTTTTCTCTCCCAAGACAAAGAAATAAGCAGGCCAGAAAAGCTGGCTTTATAACAATGTTTTCTCATCAATATAGGATTTACCGTTACCATGATTGATCATCACTTTTACTTTACTTTTATTAAGAACTTTAGACGTTTTACACTTCTTTAATGCTATAGTCTTGAACTGGAGATAGTGTTTCAATATTTTTAATGTTCAACAAGAGTTCATCTACCACAGCTGCATAGCATCAAAGGTCCATCTAATTCAGCCATGTTTTACTGACCTAATATGTTGGCTGCAAGTCTGTGTAATCCAATTTCCTTGGGAGACATAACTTCTCCGAGGCTTTCAGTGATTACCTGCTCATTTCAGACTATGTAATTGTCCCCAAGTTCAACAGACTATGCTTGAAAATAACTTGTGTATCTCCCCTCTGTGCCATTCCTGTGAGCTGTTGTTGAATGAGTAATTAATATGGTTCTCTACTAAAATGAAATGCTTTAGTGGTTAGTTATATATGCAATGGTTTGATTAGGTAGCTATAATAGGAATTGTGGTGATGATTATGTATAAAAAAAGACACATTCCTCATGTCGTTACGAATCAATGAAAAAAACGGCATGTATTTATTTCTGTATAGTTTGCCTCATGATTATACCAACACATTAGTAGCATACCTCTTTATCATGCTAAATGGCAATCATTGGATGTATTGCAGAGATGCACGCTGAAAGTAAGTGACAGTTAAGGTCTCTAGCTGAGAGTTTACTCTCGATACCAATTCACCAAGCTTCTGCAATTCACATTTTCTAAGGAATGGAGTGATAAACTGGCATAGTGTCATTGGGTCGGGAGTGGGCTGAGATCAGGTTTGGTAATGAGTGAGGTTAAGATGCAACTTGTAAATTGCCGTCTGTGGTTATGCAGGCACTGTACTTAGTGTAGTTGTAGTTGAGCCTCATGGTTAAACCGAACAATCTATGTTTCCGACATTGCCTATGGCTATTAGCTCTGGGCAGCGGGGTAGCTGAAATGACTTACCTTCATAGTGCATCTGGGCTCACCGTCAGGGACAGAGTGAGGAGCTCAGATAAAGAGCTGAACTGTCCCTCATTTCCATTACATATAAAAGGACCCAGTTGAAGTTGTTTAGGCATCTGTTGCCTCCTGACAGCCTCCGTGTGGACAAAATCTGGGCACATCCAACTGGGAGAAGACCTTTGGGAAGACCCAGAGCAAACAGGATGGAATACATATATAATCTGGGAAAGCTGTGGGATCCCCCAGGATGGAGGACATAGCTATTAGAAGGATACCTGTCTACCAAGTGAAAGCTGTAGCTACACATGTTATGCTGGGAGAGGAAAGTCCTGTGCTTACACATCCAAATGATGCAAAAAAAACAACAGACCAAGTCTAGTTTACAAAAACAAATAGTATGTTTTTATAGCTTCTTTTTTTAGTTTAAACTATCTACATATACTAGTTTAAGCAAAAGCATTCAGTCAATACATGTATTCCCTCATAAAGAGCTGTAGGTAATACGCAACTCTGTTGTCAACAGTGCAAAAGGGGCACAATTACATGGTGTAATTTTTCTTCCTCGTGAGTTTAATTGCAGAGCAGAGAAGTCATGTGCATTTCATTTTCATCTTTATTAACTATGTTATGTAAGTATAGCTAATAAAAACAAACATGTTTACAGTGAACATGTTGATTTCTGAGTTTTAATGTTTGGTGGACAGGTAGACAGACCCTGTGACTATACTGGTATTTCCCTAAACCATCAAGCTCACTTCAGATTTTTAGCTTTGACCCTCATTATAGGCCGTTCTTCCCAAAAGACAGTGTCATAGTAGGAAAAGTAAAAATAAATAAATAAATCTATTGTGAAGAAAATGTTTCAGTAGTTTTGTTTTAGCCAACTAATATATCCATATCGTTCAACCATACAATAACTGCATTGGCATATAATCAAAAATAGGCATAGGTTTTTTTCATGATTTTATTTCAAATAATGTTAGCATGTGTTATTTGCAATTGTATGTAGGGCTCTTGAATTCTATTATATAGGTTACAACACAAGCACAAAAATACAAAAACAAAACACAAAAACGCACACAGCACAGCAAATGTGCACACAACATGTCGATGATATTAGACAGAAATGTTGTTTTTTCGTGTCCGCCTCACACTTTATTAATTTAATTATTTAATCTACTCTTACTCTACAGTAAGCATTTCTACAACAGTGTCAAAAAATAAATAAAAACAATTTTCTTATTTTTCTAAAACTAATAGGCTATTATTTATGTTATATTGGTATTTAGTATTACTCTACAGCTGGAATCGGCACGCACCCACCAAGAATATGTCAAAGCTCAGAAATCCTCCCTATGTGTTCACTGGCAGGGCGCATCCTCACACTCGGAACCACGCATGCGTCAAAAACGGAGGCTCTTCTGATTTGACAACCCTGGAACCTACCACACAGCCCACTATATTGCAAGGCTTTCAGTTACTAGCGCACCATCATTTGCACCTGCCTGCTCTGTTGTTGTGGTTGGAGCGCTGTGAGGGGTCATTATTTCGCAGGCAGCTGTGGGAGGAGGAGGCATTTCCGAGACACAGACAGAAGCGTGTAGTCTCAGATTCAGCACCACAAGATTGAGGAAAGCGTCCGGATTGAGTCAATTTTCACCGTTTACAGTGGGGTAACAGGAGGACACCGTTTTTGGGAATACTTAGTGAAACCAGGCGCTGTACACAGTTTGTGGACCTGCAAGAGGTGTCATCTCCAACGGTAAAAGGTGCGTAGCGTTAGTTAGTTGGATGCTGTGGTTTGTCAACTGGATGGTTTGTTGCTAGCAGCTTGGTAGCATTAACGTTACACTTGCTGCACTGAATGACCCGCTGTGCAGCTAACATTAGCTTAGGCGAGGTCCGGCTTTTCATTCATCATTGTGCTAGTTGGCGGTGTAAATAAATCACCGCACCGAAATACTTTACTGCCCATTATGCCACAGCATGCTTAACGTTACATGGCGTTTGTGTGCTGAGCTCGGCTATCCTCGTTACCTTAGCTAAAATCTCAATGTCGCCCACTCTGCTAACGTTATCTAAACCGCACTCCGAGCACTGCTATCCAGTGAGCCCAGTGCTGAAAGCCTGCTCCGACTGATTTGTGAGAGCCTGTCGGACAGAGACAAGCTAGGCTGCTAGGCTAGTGAAGTGGCTAAGCTAACTGCCACTTTTATGGTAGTAAAATAACGGTCCCACATCTGCATTAATGGCTGTTTAAGCGTTCGGGAGCTGGTTACTAATCCTTCAATGTCCTTACTTACGTAAATACAATTTCGATTCTTCCCTTCGTGTCTTTGCAACGTTCTTAAATTTCTTTGTTTGATAATTTTGCCTCTTTGTTTAATTTACATTCTTACGCACGGTTTAAATAAACGCATCACTCGTTATGCCGCCTGAATTAAGTCATACTAATCTTTTGCAGATGATTAAGAATTATTTATTCATCGTGCTTGACTCAAGTGTTTTAAGTAGCGAAGCTCACAGCCTTGCCTTGCCTCACTCTGCAAGTGTAACGACTCTGTATAGTCAAGGATCTATTAGCTCTTTTAACAATGAGAACATTTAGGCTAGTTTAAGGAACCTGGCAGGCTGCGTGACACACAGCTGATTTAAGAGTCGCACATTTCAGTTTCAACTGTCCCGTACGGCAAACAATGTGCATTCAGAGTTGTCATACAGCTATAAGCACTGCAATGTGGTTATTCTATAGCCTATGTATGTTCATTAGGTGATATATTCTGTCAGTCTTGTACACTGCAGCACATTGTTGGCTTATACAATTATTTTGTTCTCCTATTCATTAGCTGTAAAAATAATGTTACATGGTAAATTATCAATAGAGTTTGTATGTGTGAAGTGGTGGGCTTGTTTTGCATACACGCACCACTCAGGCTAAGTGCACTCTGTATTCAACAGTAGAAGTCAGACCTAAGCTTTTTGTGACCCAGTGTAGTGTGCCACATTCTTTTCCTGTAACTGGAGATACGGGGTCTCAGATGCCTCAAGGGGTCACACAGTGGCTGAATTTAGAATCTGAACTTTTGATTGGCAAGGAGGCATGCTCAGACTCACTGTCAGGGCTGTATGGGTCTCTGTCTTACTGTCCCATATGTTTACCATGGTACTGTATTATAGCCAGAGGAAGGGACAGCCTGCAAAGGCTCATCTAAAACAATACACAGTGTAGTGTAGAGTGTTGTGTTTTGTGGCATATGAGATTTAAAGAAGAAAGAAATGTAGGAAGTAATATGGGTGAGATATTATTTTCCTACATTCATAATATCACTTGTTGTCTATCCCAATGCAATGAAAAACAAAGTTCAGGGCAAAAGGGCTGCAACTAATGAGTATTTTCATATCCAATTAATCTGTAATAGGCTACTAATAAATCGTAATCTATAAATTGTCAGAACATAGCAATGTATGCCCATCACAATTTCCCAGAGCCCAAGGACACATCTTTCAATTTAAAAATATATTACAATAATAATAATACAAGTGGTCAACGCAGCAAATCCTCACATATGAGAAGGTGGTGCCAGCTATTATTTGGCATCTCTGCTTGTAAAATGACATAAACAATTAATTGATTATCAAAATTGTTGTCAATTAATTTCCTGACAATTGTCTAATGGAATGATATCAAATCAGCACTAGTTCAATCTGCCCCTCAATTAGTTAGGCTACTCACAATGCATTTTAACGTTTCTCATCCTTTGATGTGGCAGACTAGTATAATGAGTAAGGACATTTGTAGTTGCAGTTATTTTGTGTAACAAGACATATAAACTTCTAAATATATTGGCTATTTTACTGAATATTGAATAGAGGCAGACAAGGCAAGAGCTGTGATCCCAAGCTGCCAAGCATGGACAGACTCTTCTCTGCCCTTTGGGAAATAACTGCATATGTGCATTACTGTCTAACCATCTGCTTGCTGTAAGCCTTTTATGCAAGGCTTATTTGTTTAACCTTTAGGATATATTTTTGTACGGTAGACTATATTCAGAATGATGTTCTTATACTAGATTGTTAAACCATTGTTAAAGGTATAATGGAGGATTTTCCCAAATTTTAGAAAAGAACCGCCCTCTCCACTTTTTGAAAAAATGCACATGCACAACACTCTACCTGCTCCCGAGAGGGAACGCCTATTAAACGTGTGCACGAGAGACAGGGCCGCCTTAACCTAATGTTAGGTTAAGGCTGAGAGGTTTTGTAGGCCCCCCCTTCCCCTCGATTTACAGTCTCATTTTAAAAAAGTGTAATATCTAGGTAATCTATATCACAAAATGCATTAGTTTCTTTCGAGGCATACAACAGTGAGTTTTCCCTCTTTGAGCCAGACATCACCATAATAGTGTTATTAACATATCACTGAGTCCACCTGAGCATAAACACAAGATACTTTATGTAACAACCACACACAGCAACTTATGGTGATGATAAAACCAAAATGTGTGAAAGTATGATTTCAAACGATATTATGAAAAGCATCACCAACCATCACCTGTCTGCACAAACATTGATAATAACTGATAACAGCATTAGCAAAGAACAGCAACAGATCAAAGTAGGAGCCTCTTCTCTGGCCTCAGCAAGCCCTGTGAACCAATCACATGCACCTGCTGGCAGGAGCTGGATTTTATATTTTTTAAATGATTACTAATTCGCTGTGTGACATTATTTATATTTTTGTATATCAAATAATGAGGCAAATAGCAAAAAAGGGTTATGGATAGGTTCTAAAATATAGTCTACTAAAAATTAACCGTTATAGCTGATAGATGTGACAGTGAAAGTGCATTCCCACTGGCCTAGGAGGGGTAAGGGGAGTGATGCAAGCACGGCAACGGTCTTTATAGCATTAAAATCAGAAAAGAAATACGCCAAAAAAAAGTATGAACTATATACTAAATCTCCCGAAGGTATCTCTCTCTCTCTCTCTCTCTCTCTCTCTCTCTCTCTCTCTCGCTGCCTGTGTGTGTGTGTGTGTGTGTGTGTGTGTGTGTGTGTGTGTGTGTGTGTGTGTGTGTGTGTGTGTGTCGGCGACCAGGTGCTTGTGGAGTTTAACGGTAAAAAGACAATTAACACGTTCCCGTTACTCTTATGAAGGACAAGGTTTGTGATATTTAAACAAACAATCCGTCAACGGCGAAATAAAAGCCTCTTATTTACGAGATCGGTCTGACAGTTGTCAATTCGGCAACGATTTTCGGATGACTGCCTATATTCGAAATCTAAACAGTTCATTTCTCGCCTAAAACGTTGTCAGAAATGACTTTAATGATGAATAAGACGGTGAAAAAATTGTTAAAAATATCCCGCTGTTGCTCTCAAGCGCAAACCAGTACAGAAGACATCACTCAGTCATAGAGGGACACACCCCAAAACTAACTATAGACATGCTGATAGGTAAGCTCACGGGCCATAGGCGATGGGGCCACGTGGGTCACTCCTAATTTGGATCAATCAGCAGCCATGTAACCTGCGACTAGAGTGATTGACAGAAAACCTGACAAGTTAGAAAACTATATGACCTTTTTAGCTCATCACTAACGTGAATATGGGAGGCCCCTGAACTTGGGAGGCCCCTGGGCTTCAGCCCAGGTAAGCCCGTGCATTAAAGCGGCCTTGACGAGAGAGCATGCACACGCCTAGTTCTCCTCGTGCACGCTCTGTTTATATGTTTCCAAATGAAGATTTGCAATTTTTCCACTATGTCCGACTCGTCACCCGTAAGTGAAAATCTATTTACGACAAGCATCTCTATAGCTAACTTTAGCATGCTACAGGCCAACAAACAAGCTATGGTCTAGCATCTAAGTTTTTTTTTTTTTTATTATTGCTGGTGCGTTTAGAGCTTTCAAGAAGAGAGTCTTGTGGGATCTGATATTGACTACGAGCCCGTGCCCTGTTCATCGAAAAATAAAATATACCTATACACTATACCTTTTAAGCATGCTTTCAGAGGTGAGGAAAAACATTGAAAACCGTGTTTTATTTATAGCGACAATTTAAAAAATCGATTCTTTCCCTAAAAAATGATCAATTATTCACCTAAATATTTTTTATGTACCACTGACACCGCTGTGTACGCTACGTCATATCCATTTCTAGCAAAAGAGACCAAAAGCAGAAAATACATGTTATGTACATCTTTACAAATGAAATACAGTAAATGTGAGACTGACTAACATGTGATGTGCATTCATTTTAGAAAACAATTGCTTTTTAGAAATGTCTCATAATATATTGTCTCTAGAAGTGTAATATTCACCTTTTGTTTTTGTTTTTGTTATGGAAGGAAAATAGGCTGGGTAAACCCCGGCGATTTGATTTCGCCCTGCAGATCAGGCTGGAAACCTGCGCGTTTAATTCTCCTGCTTCAGTTCACAGTTTTGCGGGAACCAATCACAAACTGGCTTATCCACCTTGCGCGCTATTAACACGATAACAATAGAGAAGCAACGGCAAGCAGCTTCTTGTTTACATTCAACAAGCCGCCCCAAAGTGCTTTTGAACTATGCCCGTTGGTCACGCCTCTTGTGCAGTAGAAAATACAAAGCAGACTCCCCAGACCAATGCTCAATCTTAAATCTATTGAGCTTGGTCTGGTGATAGCCAGACTAGAAGGAGAAGTAAATCGCAAAACAAATCAAATCGGCACTCATGTATTGTGAAATAATTGAATCGGGACAAAAACATATTGTCTTAGCCCTGCATGCTTTAGTATTCAGGATGACATTTTGCCATTTTCTTCTCACTTTGGTCCGCTGGGCAAACTTAACACACAATTTGTACATACAACTACAAAGCTGGTGTCAAAATGATTTGTATCTCATTGATCAACATCAGTCTAGTTTAGTTTTTCTGAAACACAATTCTTTTCACCAGTAGCCCATATCTTATTCCTCATTTGATAATACCAAATTACAGCGTTTGACTGCCACCTGTATGTAATCATCTGCATGTTGTGGCTCAGTTACCTCATGCCATTTGCAGTACAAAGCTTGGTTCTGTTACTGGGGATGAGGAAAAGCCATAATTTATGGGTGAAACTATGCAATCAATGGCAGTCAAGAGTGCATTGTGTTCTCTGTCTCCTGGGAGAGGAAGCAATATTGGCTGAACACCATGGAACCCCCTGTTGTTGTACTCAAGCAGAGCTTTAGTGTAGCCATGGTACCCCCGCTTACTGGAACAGGATTGCCTCTCTTAGGCCTTCTGTCACTCCAGCTCTTGCACACATGTTTGATACTGTTTAAGAGATGAGAGATGAGGCAATAGAAACAACACAGAACAATCAATAGTTGTAGTGTTCTTGTCTGCCACATCAATTTTAACTCTCCTAACCCCAGGGTTTGTATACTAATACTGCAAAGTGGAACTGCATTCAACTAACAGCAAACATTCTCACTAGGGTTTGGGCTAAGTGTGTATTTCTTCATCTTTTAGGTTATACAGGTTAGCACATTGTGGGTTGTATGGAGCAGTTGATTACTTGACCACGTTTAACAGAATGTGTAATGGGCATACAGTGTGTTAGATGGGCTAGATTCGTCTGCTGTTTCCTTACCAGTTTATATGGAATTATCCCAAACTGTACTACAAAGACATAAAAAAAGAAAAGAGCACTTTATTGTTTCAGGGGGGACAATAAAGCAGATGATCCAGCAATGCTTGAAAGTATAGTGTCAGCAGCAGCTTGGTGCAGCAAGAAAGAATGAGGTTATGCTGTTAAGTTCCTTTTCGTGTCTATTAGTCTGCTTTAGACCACACCCACAGTTTTATATTGTTACAGCCTAGCTTTATTCTCTATAGGACTATCATTTAAAAAACAACTGTGGGTGAATGTGGTTGAATTAAATTGAATCGAGTAACTGCTCACAAAGCATTGCAAGTCATCAGAAGTCAGGCTGATATTTTGTCATTTTCTTATGAAACTTACTTGTGTGTAAAATGTTTAATCAAAATGTAATGTTATGCAGCTGAGATCCTATATTCCGGTTGGAGCGGCATTTTTACTGGACATCAGAATGGTAGGAGTCCTGCCATACAAACAAAAGCTGCTAACAGATCTGCACAAATTTAACGTTTAGGGCGGATTCAAAATCATAGTGTCAAATATGAGGTTGACTTGATGTGCTGTCCAGGTTTTGACGGTTCAAAGAAGACAATCCCCTTACGCTGCACTATTGTTTTCATGCAGCTAGTTGCATTTGCTCGTGGTCAGTTGATGTTATATATGACTGCGCCTGCAGCACTGTAGCTTATGTGATTTGCAGCTTTGACCGTTCAGGCTTTTAGCATAAGCGAGTACCTCTAAACGTACAGCAAGGGTTGTAGGTAATGTTTCTGCACAATGAGCCCCAGTGGCTTCCATCAACCACCAATTTCTTTAATCAGGCACCTTTCAAGGCAAACAAATATGACAGTCATGCTGTATATTAAAGATCCATTTTTATTTGTATCTTTTTCAAGATCTACTCTACTTACTTTCTAATATACGTCCCTTGTCTTGCCTAAAAGGTTTGGATAATATAGTTTTTTTATGTTAAAGGATCATGCAGTAGGATCTTGGGAGCATAGAGCCCTGGTAACATGCAGTAGATGTGCTCGCTAATTGACAAGGGGCTTCCAGATGATCAATTGTTTTTGGAAATTTTTAAAAGTAGCAAAGCATGGAAACAAGCGGCTATTTGATAACTTTAATTAAGGGGTGAAATGACCTGCGATAAGGTTTTAGTCATATCAGTGGAAACACTTATGGAGAGAGAGCAAAAGGAGTAGGGCTGCAACTAACGATTATTTTCATTGTCAATTACTGTGGATTATTTTCTCTATTAATTGATTAGTTGCTTTGTCTATAAAATGTCAGAGAATGGTGGAAAATGTTAATCTGTGTTTTCCAGAGCCCAAAATCAAATGTCTAATGTCTTGTTTTGTCCACAACTCAAAATATATTCAGTTTGCTGTGACGGAGGAGAGAAGAAACTAAAAAAATATCACACACACTTTTTGTTTTATATAAAAAATGACTCAAACCGATTCATCGATTATCAAAAAAGTTGGTGATTAATTTAATAGTTGACTACTAATCGATTAGTCGCTGCAGCTCTAAAACGGAGTTTGCATCTCCTAAGAACTGAGAGGTTTAAAATGTCTCGGTGAGCAGACTTCTCATTGAGACGTTGGAACTGGAGTGTGATGCCAAGCTGCTGCCAAGATTTTTCACTACTTTTTTAATGATTCTCACCCAGCCTCCCACAGATATCACAGTCTCTGGGGGAAAAATATAGATTTTGATAAGACTGAATTGTTACTAGTATCTTTCTTTTGTTGGTCAGTGGCCCCGTCACATCTGAGGGTATGACGTGACAACAAAGTCTTTCTTCGCAAGTACAGGCAGAACCAATTTTTAGAATTCATCCAGCTGATGTGGATCATTTCATTACCTTTATAGCTGGCTTTGCTTCACACTTAAGAATTCATGTTATAGGTGCAGACTAGGATGCCTTGAACTGGAAGCATCAAATACCGTATGGTTTAAAGTTGGAGCTGCATGTCCAAGTCACTTTGAATCTGGTAGTCATGGTAAGACATGGACACACTTCAGGGCATGTTGACTTGACTGTCCAGTATGACTTGACTTTGTCATTGGAAATTGACATAATGCTGAACACAGCCTATAGGCATTTTTTAGCAACATCAAATTGTCCCTAATGTTAGGATTAGAGCTGGGCAATATGGAAAAAAAATCTAATATCACGATGTTGTTGACCAAATACCTCAATATTAATATTGCGGCGATATTGTAGGGTTGACAATTGGTGCTTACAAAAAAATATTTACACAATGAGATTTTTGATAAATAATCATCATCAATGTGTATGTAATAACTAAGTGGGTAAAGGCAAATAGAAAAGCTAGAACAGTCTGGTAAGTTCAAAACATTACATGACTTTACTGTAATCCAGCCATTAAAACCAGGGGCAGATAACACTTGTGTCTAGGGCTGGGCGATATGGCTGAAAACTGTATCACGATATAAGTGTTTCATATCAGTCGATATCGATAATTATTGATATTTTTTTTGACCTATTTAAAATAAAAAATGTATTCAATTTAAACGTTTTTATTTTAAGCTTAACCTTCCTCCGATTATAATCCCCTCAGTTATAAAAGCAGAAATGTCAATACAACCATGGAAAACACTCAAATAATTCAAATGGAAACATAAGTCTAAAATCACAATGAACACTTCTGGTGAATGAAGTGTTTTAAAATATGTGCAGTGTTTTGTAAACATAGGAGAAATTGAAATAAAACTGAGGTAGACTTTACATCTGTAACATAAAAAACAAACCTGGTACAGTACAGTAACAGTTATTATTTTTCTCCGTCTAACAGTCACGGTACAGCCTAAACCGTACATGGTGGGGGGGGGGGTGGTAACCTGGCTTCTCAACAGTGCTCAGTGGAAGCATGTTTTTGGCTATGTGATATGCCACTGCCTCCGTTATTTATTTGTACCGTTCAGCTTTTACCGTCATAAGGCACTGATGCAGAGTACCTCTCCGTGGTGCTCCTGCTTGTGCGGGGTTCCAGCTGCAGATGTTGTTGGACGTTGCTGGCGAATACGGCTGTGCTCCAAAGGGTGAGCGCGGCTAAGGTGGTAAAACAGGTTTGCGGTGGGGACGATGGTCTTGCATAATTTGCAGACGACATTGGTCTGACTACGTTCAGACTTATAAAATCCAAAAAACTGCCATACTGGCGAGCTGACGTTTCCCGTTTCATCAAGAACTTTCGCGCTCGCTGCAGCACTCATTTTCCACTTATCACTCCACGCCGGTTCTGTTATTGAAGAATCCAACACGAGACAACGATATGGCGCAACCAAACACGATACTGTTACATGATTGACTGTTAGCGTGTCACTCCCTACGTTGCTAGGCTACCAGAGAGTGAGTGCGTTTGTTCATGCAACCAAACTTGCTTTGCAACCTCTGGTTTCTTCCGACAAAGAAAACAAATGATCGAACTTTTATCGAACGCATTTTTTATTGATATTGATTACGTGTCTATCGCGAGACATATCGTTATCGTTTTATCGCCCAGCCCTACTTGTGTCATATCATGATATTACAATATCCAAAATCTAAGACGATATCCAGTCTCATATCACGATATCGATATAATATTGATATATTGCCCAGCCCTAATTAGGGTCATTAAGTAGTCTCTTCAAGTTGTACATAATATTGTATTTTCAGTGTGCAATGCACAACTTATAGTAGATAGTTGGGATATGGAAATTACCCAGGGCACTGATACATAAGCAACTGATCCTGTTTCCTGTTGGTTATTGCAATTTGCAAAATGTTCACAAGGAGAACAAGGGTGGATGCAATGTCAGCCATGGATTGAAAATGGTCTAGGCCATAGATCATAAACTAGTTTCTGTCAGCATCAACAGTGAGGAAATAAGTCCACTTCCATAAAACAGGCGTCATGTAGGCTAGGCACTAGTGGATGGGCACTAACAATGCAGTTTGGTGAACTGTGCATAAATTGTGGTGCAAACATTAAGTGTCATTCTCACTTGCACAATCTATGCTTCTCTAGCCATGAGAGGTCATGCTAACACACTTCTGATACTGGAAAGTTCCCTTTCTGCTTCTGCTGTGTGTTTACCCTTCGTTCTGCCACCTTATTGTTTTGATTCTATCAAAACCAAATCTGTGCCGAGTCATGCTTGAGGCCATTGAAGTGTATCATTGTCTCAGTTGTTCTGTCCTTCTGAGGCCTCACTTGTCTCTCTCATACTCAATCCCTATCCACCCCCACCATGGGCTATGTCTGGGACCAGTGTAGGCCCCAAGTACTGGCCCATCTCCTCCCCCACTGTGTGTGTCTTTGTGCATTAACTTTTCTATTGTTTGGTGACTGCTTTTCTTCGCTCCTCTTACAGAAAATCTATATGCTGACCAGCGGCAATTCTGAATTTGACGTCTGGGGCTTAGCCTTGAAGCTGGGGAGTGGGAGGCTGGGGACATATTCTTTCAGGGCAATTTCTTTTTTTATTGCAAAAGTTAAATACATATGTTCCTTGCAATTTGCAATGAACCTCTTAACTCAAGATGAGATAGATCTTTTCTATAAATGAACCAAAAACGGGGGTGTTAAAGGCTTAGAATGTGCAAGCTACTTACAGATTTCCCCAGAAATGTCTGACATTTTTTAGTGTCTCCCCATTTTCTCAGAAATTATCCTCACATGTTCTGTGTAGGTTGCTTCTTTCTCTCTACATCTCCTACAATCACTCACAGTTTTCCATTATTAACCCAAAAGAGCAAGGGACCTTTGCTGTCAATTTCTTAACAAGACATTCAATTCCACACATAGTAAAAAGTCTGGGTGAACTTGCCAATAAAGATTTCTGTTTTTACTGAAAATAGCCTAAAATAATGATCAAGACGATGTAGGTGATGAACATGAATTAATGTGCTACGTACAGTTGTATGAAATACATTAAATCCTGCATTGTTTAGCCTACATCCATGTTTATTTGCTAGCAGTCTTCTTCTTTGCCTCTTTTGGTGCATTGCTACGTTCGTTGGCATGTTCCTGCAACTAAGTGTTCATAGAATTCATGTGTGCATGCACAATACAGACAAAACAGGGAACCACTCCTAAAAAACATTGGCCCATAGTGCTACTGGTAGTTAAAACCTCTGCAAGGTACATTTAACATCATGCTCCTGCTCCTAATCTGTGTAAAACAAACAAGTGGGAGAGCATTTGTTAAGATTCATGCAATCTTGTCATGCTTAAGTAATTTACACAATTGTTTTAAAACTGATCAGTTTGGCACAAAAATGTGATTACAGAGGAGAGCAGATGTCTCCTCTGCTTTAGTGATTTTATGTTGACACAGATACATTGCTTTTATAGTTGCGGTAAAAAAGGGACTTGACTTTAATAGCCTTCCAAAGGGAAGGTTGAATAGTCGTTGAATGCATTTGGAACTTCATCTTGGGAATTTGTTGGAAGTGCTCACCACATGCTTTGACTGCAACATACAACCAGAACTAGGGCTGGGCGAAATGGAGAAAATCAAATATCACAATATTTTTGAGCAAATACCTCAAGATCGTTATCCCAACCATATTGTAGTGTTGACCATTGGTGCTTTCACAAAATATTTACACAATGAGATTTTAGATAAATAATCATCAGTAATGTGGATATAATGACTAAGTGGGTAAAGGCAAATAATAGAACCGTTACAACAGTCTGGTAAGTTCAGAAAATGACATCACTTCACTGTAATGCAGCCTTTAAAACCAGGGAAAGACAACACTTATGCCATGTTACGATATTACGATATCCAAAATCTAATACAATATCTAGTCTCATATCACGATATCGATATATTACCCAGCTCTAACCAGTACACTGCACCGGTATACACTCACCTTCTCATTTTTTGGCATTCAGACTTAGTTTGTGTCTGAACCTTATTTTGCATAGGTAGCCTGTCACACTCACAACTATGTTTACGTATACACAGCATAAACATAAATAAAATGTAATAAATCATACAAAATAATAAAAAGCACATCCTTTTTTCCCTATTGGATTCTAAAGTCTGAGAAACGTATTGCATTTTTTTAACAAGAGCATGACCAAAGAGTATGGCTCTTATCTACAGTGTGCCGTGAATTGTATCAGCTGTTTCCTGTACTGGTGCTGCTAGTCATGCTGGTTGTTTTGCATCCCAGTTGTTTTTTAAAAGACAGAGTAACCCTCTCCCAGACCCTGGCTTGCAAGAACAGCAAAGTATTTCAAACTTGTTTGAGGTTCCCGATAAAAGGATTTTTATGGACACATTCCAGCCAATCAGGGACAGGTGTTTTTCAGAAGCCATGGTTTAAGACTGTTTATTCAACTTTGCAGTGTGTGTATTATGTTTTTAAAGACGGTTTTTGAATCCCCAAGATAACATGACTGCTTTGAGAATTTCACAGGTTGTGCTCCACTTTGATCAGCCTATTTTGGCCGCTCCGAGAACATGGCTCTGGAGAGCAGCGATATGACAGGTTGAGCCTTGACTTCTGGTTTTAGAGACTCCCCCAGTGCTCCACGCTAGTGTGTGTACTGTGTGTGCTTAACTCCGCTCTGAATCTGGGTCAATGCAGTGTCGGCATATTAACGTTTCATAATGACAAATGACAGGGCTTGTAGTCACAAAGTTAGTGTCACAGAAACTCTAATGCACATTTTATGCAGTGCAAGCAGTTTAAACTTTTGAAAAAATGTTTCTGTGACAAATATGCACGTGTTTGCAAAACTCCAGGGCTAAGAATATTTGGAGTTAAATAGATCTGTCTCTGTCATTGTAGTGAGACAAAGCATCATCTTAATGCACGCTAACTTCAATTGGAGTCCATCTCTTACCATATTGTGTTGCAAAGTTCTGCTTATATCTGTGTCTATGAAGAGATCTAGCAATGCATTTGAGTGTTAAAGAACTATTTCAATAATCTGAGGCTGCTTTCCTTAGCAACACAATGTTTTTCCAATCACACATTAAACCTTAAAACTGTTTTAGAATATGAATATTGTATGTTTTAACCATATCATTTTCACTTTCATTTGCATTGTTGCATAAATGTTTTGTTGTTGCTACATGTAAATATTGTTATACTACTAGTACTGTATAATACTAAACCCTGCCGGTTTTAGCACTTCCTGAATGCTTATCATGTATTAACCTCATTTGTTGGCAGTGAAGTTAATCCATGTCAACATGGACTCACAGAGAGAGCAGTCTTGATTTTGATTCCGCCGTCAAGATCACCAGACAAGATATAAATTAAGAGATAGTGACCCCAAATGAGCAAATTGAAATCATACTCAGTGTTTCCTTCAGGATTTTGTTTTAGCAGTGGGGGCAGGTCTGTCCAAACAACAGTTCCAACAACCGCCGCCACATGTTTTACATATGAAACGGAACTGACACTTCGCTACAACACAAACAAATATATTTATTCACCTCTATTCACACACAATGAGGCATATTTTCAGTTGTGATTGAACTGTATTTTTTGAGGAACTATAAGGCACTTAACATCTGTAACAGGTCTACACTTAGAACAGACCGACTAGAACTACATTTTTTGTACAGCCCTATTTCTGATACCATGGTGGCAGAAATTTTGCCATGGTGGGCCGCCACTACAAAATCAACATAGAGGAAACACTGATACTGTACACTTATTAGAAAATGCAATTTATCTACTTGACAAACACTGTATTGTATGTGTGAATACATCTTATCTTAGTATTTCAATCTTAGAGAGTTAACAGAAATGACTAATTGTGAATGTCTTATGCATGAATTACATTTTCCTCTGTTGATTCACTGATTTTACATATTGACAGACTGCATATAATGTGACAGGCCGATATAGATCTTGATTTCCATCAAAATACAGTACATGCTGATAATTGTGCGGATTGGCTAAGGTATTATAAGGTATATGTTTTATGGAGGATAACAGGGCTGTCACTATTCAACAAGTCAAGTTTGAACAAATTTGATCTAGTACGTAAACCGTTGGAATTAGGGATGCACCGATCCACATTTTTTCACTTCCGATCCGATCCCGATACCTGAATTTGGATATCGGCCGATACCGATACTATTCCGATACCAGAGCTGTTTGCTTTAATATTATTATTATCATTATTGTTGATTTTATATGATGCTGAAATAAACTCCTCTCAACGGGCAAGTATGATATGTACGTACGTATGCATGTATGTCCCAAAAGGCAACTTGAGGTAAGTATAAGGTCAGAAGAGGAAGTCAGAAAAACAGGAATAATCCCATTCTGAAAACAGATATCCAACTGTAAGGGTTTCAAATTGATTGTCATGTCAATATTTATTACATTCCCAAAATGTCAAATACTTGAGTCTTGAAATTTAAGAAAAGTGCAAGTGTAAAAATCTTACACACACACACACACACACACACACACACACACACACACACACACACACACACACACACACACTCTATCAATAAAACAGTGTGTGAACAGCGCAAATCAAGCACACTGGCTCTTGTAGCATCAACAAATCAAGGTTTTAAAATGTAAAATATTTGAAATATAAGAAAAGTGCAATAACTGTAAACATCTTACACACACACTTAGTTACACACACACACACACACACACACACACCTCTGTTTTCACGGCTGAAACAGCGGCCGCCGGGACACGTACGATCCGGGGTCTCTGGTGGACGCAACAACGGGGAAATGAAACGCCAAAAGCCGGCGACAACACCGGGACAGACGGTTGTGAAAGTCCTGTTTTGTTTTTGCATTTTGCTGTCATGCTCTGCTGTGTTTCCAGTGTGAAGTATTTCCAAACAGCGGACACACAGGATAGCATTGAGCTAGCCACAATGCTGGTCATGCTACTATCCTGCTAGCTGGCTGCAAACTGTGGAATAGATTTCCTGAACGGAGGCGCGCCTCAATGAGACACAGAGTTATGAGACACGCCCCCGCTCAGGAAATCTATTCCACAGTTTGCAGCCAGCCAGCCAACCAGCAGACCAGCCGGCAGGAATCACTTTTGGATCCATTTCAGCAGACAACGTTAAAGTGCAGACATGGCTCATGGTATCGGAAATCTCCGCAGGTTGGATCGGGAAAATCCGATACCTGAATTAACGCTGGTATCGGTCCCGATACCGATACTGGATCGGTCCCGATACCGATACTGGATCGGTCCCGATACCGATAATGGATCGGATCGGCCCCATCCCTAGTTGGAATCAATTTGAAAGTTACCCATTTTGTAATGCGTGAGTCTTGAGATACAGTAGGCAACGACTGTCACATACACTGTAAGCCAAATGTATGCTATATAGTGGTTTTCATCGTAGTGTACATTAATGAAAGCTTTTCACGCAACAACATGTGAGTTGTCTGCTGACCTTTGAAGTTCTGTGTATGTGACTTCCTCTTACACCGAAATTCCACTAGGTGCATCTGTGCTGCGTTCCAATCGCAATCGCAGCCACTCAAGGCAATGCCTGTGATTCCACCAGCCGCCAGAAATGTCCCAGAAGCAGCTCTCCGCTCTGCTCCGCTAAAAATATGTACTACTAGGTCTATTTTTGCCACGGGCATTGCACAGACCAGGCAGGAAGTAGAGTGGCATTCATTCAATTTTCAGAATATACACCCTGTGCGGACTCCCGATGCTATATTACGTCACTACACTATTTTAACAAATAAAACATAGCCACAAATCTGTGATCCATGTCGTCTGTAACTGGACTAAATGGAAGAAACCATTTATCTATGTAGACTACTTACTTTTATCGTAGAAGCACAAATATCTAGGTAAAATGACCACCGGTGTGGCATGATGCACAATGGAGGATGTAATAAAACCACGGCGCAGCTGGAACAGAGGACATCTGCACCTGGTGGAATCCTCCAGTTAGAGACTGTGAGCATAGTAAAGTAGCGGATGGAGCAGTGGCAGCGGGCAGGCTGCATGGTGCTTCTCCATTGGGGGAGCATTTTGGTAGCTGCTATGACTAAGTAGATGGAGGGAAGACTAAACCATAAGTATTTAAGCATTTAAGCGGAACTATTATTTAAAAATGTACTGTATACTCCCGGAATTAATTTCGTACACAGTTTAACACACCATGGTGTGAAATGTCATAATAAATACATAGATAATAATATAATCATGATTTATGAAATATACAAGTGCAGTAATACAACACCAAAACCATAAGGCACCACATGAGGCAAACACAGTAGGGGTGTTCTGTTTGTGTTGGTTGGGCCAACAGTATTGAATAGTACTAGTCATTGCCATCTGTTTTCTTTGGTATTGCCAATAGACCGCTGGATGGAGTAGCTCTGCATGACAGGTGCTTAATCAATACAGACTCACAAACAGAGCTCTGACTCAGCAGAATGTCTGTCTTAACTGCCAGCGCTGTGTTTACCTGATTTTCTGAGATGCACTGATCATTCTGCTACAGCTTTTTGCATTTGGGCGTCTGAAACACCGAAGTAGTCTGTGAACAACAGAAAGTCTTATTTTCATTTACTTTAATTAAAACCACGATACATCAGTCACTATCATTTTTGACATACAAATAAAAATGGCAAGAAAAAGAACAATGTAAGCCACCAACAAGGAATCTACACCAAATCCAAACAAGATCCAGCATGAGCAAAGAATGACACTACCTAGTTTAAGCAAAAATAGTGGGAAAATGAAAGGCAATGAATGTTAGAACTGAAATACAATTGCAGATTTGTTATTTTGGTATTATCTGAATCACTTATGTGGGAAATAAATGTTCACAAGATTTAAACCTTTTAGATTTTTTCCCCCAATATTCATGTCCGGCGGACTGAAATCTTTTGCCTTTCAGCTTCTGGATCAGTGGTTCTAAGCAGGAAAATTCCTGGTGGTCTTAAAAAGCACTTCTGCTTCTTTCTCTGGGAGATTTGGGGTTTGTACTCAGCAGTGAGTTCACACAACGGTGCAGCTCATGCCAAAAAGTTAACCCTGGTACTGAACCACTCAACCATAGCCATATGTTTGTCTGAATGGAAATCTTAGTGAACTGTCAGAGGCCTTGTCTGCATCTGTCTGTGCTACTTGTTATTAGGGTTGAACATGGCTTAGTAACTTTGTAAATGAGGTCATAGTCAAGTTAGTCAAGCATCAGAATCTAATGTTATGGAAGTTCATATTGGATTGAATACTGCAATGTTGTTATTGCAACATGTAGGCTAAATGATTTCTCATGGGAATTAATTAGTGTTTATAGCAGATATTAACCAGTTCACCAGGGATGCCAGACTGTCTGCAGCCTGTGTAATAATCACAGAAATATCTTAGTTCTAGGCTACAGTAACACTATGAATCAACAACAGAGATACCCCGAGCTTCACTGTTAAAAAACATAATCACCCACTCTTACTTATATTTCATTTTAAGGCAGTTGTTACTGCAATTAGGACTAAACGATTTTGGAAAATAATCTCATTGTGATTTTTTTTTTTTTAACCAATATTGTGATTGCGATTTAAAATGTGATTATTTTGTAAGCTCTTTATCTGCTATTTTATTCAACAAAGACAAACAAAGGATTGTATAGTATGACCTACAAAATATTAGATATAATAAGCATAAACTGTTCTGCCCTGTGGGCCAGGCCTGTATGTAATTATATTGATAAAATTAGGTGATGCATTAATTTATATAAGTGACATATTATTATTTATTTATAAACTACTTCAAGCACAGTGACTGATTTGTTTAACACCCAGCACTGACAAATAAGCCTGGTGAAAACATTAATATGAAAGTCAGTAACGAATCACACAAGTGCAGAAATGCACTTTTTAAACACTGTGAACTTTACTAGACAGTCTTTAAATGTGTAACATTAAATATGTGCACAGTGAGTATGGCACGGCCAGCCATAGTGATCCTACGGCTTGACCCTGTTGTAGCAGGGGAACAACTCCTTTTTTCAGCTCCGCTGCGACTCTCTGTTTACATTTTTGTGTAGCGATGGCATGGCGACCTGGCTAAAATATGTGCGGAGGGCATGTTGTAGCGCTTATCCATTGTATTTATCAAAGCCGTGAGCCTAGGCTTGGTCACCGTACTGAGGTGCATCTTATTTTTTGCAATATACTCTGTTACTGCTTGAATAATTTCCACAATCTGTTCTGAAGTGCATTTGTAGTTAGGCTTTTGCTTACGCGGTCAGTGATCCATGTAGTTTGGTATTTCGCTTACTTGACACCCTGGTGTTTGGCTTTTTAAATGGTGATAAAGGTTAGTAGTGTTGCCCTGTAAGGTAGCAACGTTAGCAGGGCAGGTGTTGCACAATACCTGACACTGCACAGCAATTTAGTAAACAACTGTTTGTCTTGGCAGATAAAAAAATGTCTAGATCCCACCCTGTCCACTGCCCCCCTGTCCACAACACACACACACACACACACACACACACACACACACACACACACACACACACACACACACACACACACACACACACACAGCTCACTTAACACCTGGTCGAGTGAGGTAATTACTTTACACCCGCTAGCAGTTGTCTCTCTGCCATATCATCAGCATTATTATATAGAAGAGCTGACACAAGCAGGACCTAAAGTAATAATATTGTTTAATGGGCAATAAAAAACAAACAGTATCAAAAACACCCTACATTAGGTGACAAATGAGCTGACACACAGGAAACGGCAGCATGTGGTGAGCTCGCCACAGATGCCATTGTTACCAATCCTACGTTGTTGCCACCCCTGCATTCTGATAATAAAACATGCTGTTCAGTCAGCAGTGAGAGGATGTTAAATGTTTGTCCATGTGCTGTTACCCTCCATGTACACAACCCTCATCTTCTCAGTTATCACTCACTTTCTCTTGCCAGCATTCACAGTTTAATTCCTGTAACTGGACATTTGGCTAAAATTAGATGAAAAGAGAGTTTCGAGGAAAAAAGTCACTGAAAACAATCACAGCAGCAAGAATTGTGCGTTAAATAGTTTAATTTGTTACCCTTCTGAACTCTAGCAGTGACTTGCTTACATACTCCATCACAGTTGTGCAAAATTCAACTCCAGTATTCGGTTAGAGGGCAGAACAGCAGTGCAGCTTTGAAGTTGCTAATTCAGGAAAAGGTGTGTGAAGCCACGGAGCTAGAACAATGAGAGAATTTTGTGTTTCTACATAAACGGTTGTATGGTTTGTCAGCACACTTAGCCTAGATAATTGTTATCTGTTTTTGTATTTTGATTTCAAATTGCATCTAAAACAATCAGTGTTCGGTTTATGTTTGTATGCTAATCCGTTTATTATTGATTTATTATTTAAGCACACATTTATGGTGAAAATATATTTATTTATGTCGAAGAAAACAAAATTATGGTGGCAGGTAACAATTAAAAATATAAAATATAATGGAATATAATGCAGTAAGGGGGCTTTTCCAACTACACTTGACCACAAAGTCCGGTTCATTTGATTAGTAGCCAATGAACAGGGCATAACGGTAACTTTTTTTCTCCCAAGGAGCACATTTTGCTCCTCAGTCAAAATATTTAGGAGTGACTTACATAAGGTAACTGCTATTACTGTTTTAGCTAATTTGTACAATAATACAATAGTGTTATGAATACAAACTGTTTTGAAATAGGCCTACATTTTATTGATCAATAAATTGTAAGTGATGTTGAATATACATTAGTAGTGTAACCAGCCGCTACAGTTCGACTAATTGCTAATTTAATCATCATAGCGTGAGACGGAGCAGGCCGCCGCCGCCGCCTCTCAGCTTGTTCATGGAGTCAGGACAGTGTGAATAAAGCTTACTACTGTACGGCTCGCATAAGGTGTTAAACCAACTGTACCGATACACTGTATTGAACTTCTATTTAACACGTCTAGGAGACCTTTTCACAGGTCTCAATTTAATACCGATAGACGGCAGCGCCGGGAGAGTCTGGCACAGTCTGACTCTGCAAACGCAGATCCCATTAGCGCTAGCAGAGCGTTCAGATCCAAACAAATCAGCACCAGTCGCATGTATAGGCCTATATAGTGGCTGTAGATGAGAGAGAGGCTGGCTGCTGGAAATCAGACGTTATGGCGCTCATGATTTTAATTTGGCGATGGCTAAAAACCTCATTGGGGGGGCGCCAACACTTTCTCTATGCAGGAAACCCTGTGTACCTAGTCAGTGCCCATAAATCAATTACATTATAAAGATAGTGAGGGGTTTCGAAGTGTTTTAGTCAACTATGCGAGTTATATGATTATTCATTCATTATCCTACACAGTGATACTTCTATTTTGTGACTTGCTAATTCATGTTTAAAATGGTATTGAGTCCACTGTATTTTTCATTATTTATTCCTCTACCAGTAGATAGAGAAACCACTTCTCGAGTAGGCAGAAATGATTAATGAACGGAGACAACTTGAGTATTATTTACACCAACCACACAAAACAAGAAACCTAATGAACAACAAAGCTACAATTTGGCGAGCATTCCTTGCCAAACTCAGCAGGAACAGTATCTGCAGGCTAGTGATGAATTGAGCAGGGGAAACGCTGCTTCCCAGCACTGAAACGAATCGCTGAACAGCAGCAAATGGAAACTCGGATCATCACCTGTGAAATGTTCATTTAAGGTCTAGTGTGTTGCTCACAGAACTCTAAGGTAACTTTTGAGACAGCAGGTATCAGTGTTATTGAATTAGATCTGATTCAGATGTTTCCATTACCATACGTGAGGAGGGCAGATTATTAGAAACACCTCTCAACATAATGCGCTTGTCACGGTAACTGCAGTATAAAAAGAGTCCATGCTGCATTAAGGTACACTGATAGTTTGCATTTAGCTCGGTAATATACAGAAGCCATGAGTGCAACGAGCCAAAAAAAGAGCTGTTGTTGAACTCCAGTTTTCTTTTCCCTCACTTTATTTCAAAACTGCTTGAATGTTTGTCCCTAGATCAGTGTCTAGCCGAGAGGAGTAGAATATTTATGCGGATTCTTGTGCCGTGCTTTAGAACACATCCCCAAAACTAGCAGATGGCCCATTTTCTTCCCTGCGTATAGTGTTATTCTAAACCTTCTGAAATGGCACCATCCTTCTCCAAAAGCCTGCCCTGGGGCAGAAGGGAACAGTCGTTTGATTTATTCAGAAAATAAAGAAATGGAAAATGACAGCAAACAATGCTTGCTTCAACTGTACACTGCAAAGCAGGTATATATTTAGGAACACAGTACATGTGCATGCAAAACCACATACAACTTCTCTAGAAAACACATACCATAAACAATGAATTGCCTGTGCAGTCACTTTATTTGTATTTGAATTTTATTTTTCTCATGCGGTAAATTATAAATGTTTTATGCCTCTCTGTCTTGTTTTGCTCTGATCATTCATCAGTCACAGATGTACAGATACACAGTTGTACACAGCAGATGGCGGGACCTCTCACAAATTGCAACAACTGAAATCTGACTCATGCGCTTCACCAAAAACACGGTTGTTAACCAAAAAAAAAAAAGATCTGAAAGGGAGAGATTTTATCACTCCTCAGAAAAAGGCTCATGCTGTGTGTCTAGGAATACCTTGGAATTTGTATAAATGACAGACTTCATTGAGATTGTGTAGGGAATGTGGTGCAACAGTGACAAGTGAGCGAAGGACGATGCAATACTGAACTCAAAAGTAATATGACCGCCTTGCCACATTGCTTGTTTACCCCTATTTCACTATAGCACATTGCTATCTAGCATGGTGCGGTTGGATTTGTGTTAGATCACTTTGAAGTCTTTCCTTCTTTTAGTTTTGTGGATGTTTTTCCAATGCTGGCTGTTGCTAACACAAGGCCAAGTCATCAAAACTGTGGGACAGACTGCATGTTGCTCACCAAAGTAATCACATCAGATCACATTCTGGTTTTTATTGATTTATCTGCACAGCACTGATGTCATAGCTGCAAACCAGTCATCTTTTGGCAAAATTTGGCAGTTTTGAATGAAAATATGTCAGCCTCATGATTCCAGTAGATCCAAAGTCTTATTATTTGGGGGTGGAGGATGTCTGCGCTCTGCCTAACAGAACCTCTAACTACACTCCTTAAATGATGCTAGAATCCTCTCTCCAGCAAAAAAATGCAACAGAGGATTGAGGGAGCAACAGCTGTAGGGGGCGTGGCCTCGTGCCTACTTAGTTTGGAGGCAGAGGGTCAGAGATCACTCAAGAATCAAGATTCTGTTATTCTCTCCCTTTCTCTGCCAGAAAGACAGGGAGTCTAGTGGAGCTTTGACAGTCACTAGAAACACATTCATGGCCCAGTCAGAGAGTGTGTACCTGTGTAGCTGGGCTAGCGGCTCTACTATAAGGGGCTATCCTGTGTGTTTGTCTAAGGGGGGGTTGTCAGTACATAGCCATTGCCATGTTTATTGCAGTCAACAGTAAAGTAAATATATTTTTAAACTCTAAATATAATGCCGGTTAACGGTGGGCCGGTGTGTTGTGTTTGCTGACACTTAGGATTAACAAATCTTGTTAATGCACAACGTCACTTTACCACTTACGCTTATCAGTCGCTATCACAGCATGCGTATTAGACCGTGAAAACTTGCCTAGGTCATCACATTTAGTGATGGGCCAGAGAATTTGGGATAATCAAACTTTCAAATCCAGTCAGACACATATGCAAAAACAATGTACGCATTCAAAATGAATTTGGTTGCAAAAATCACCCGCATTAACATCACATGCCGACAAGAATTTTTGTATGTGTATTATGGAAAAACAGTGTGTACTTCCTCCTGAAATGATACTGTGTCAGCATGTGATACACTTGTGTTACACTTGTGTTTGTTTGTTGAATAGGAACTTTGACTATTCTATTGAACCAGTGGGTGGGTTATTTAAATGATCTAAGCCAGAACAAGGTGGAAGTGCTGTGCCAATGATAAATGGTAGAGAGACTTTTTAAATTTATCTCAGAAATATAATGCAGCTGAATGTGTTGAATAATGACATTTTAGATGACAGTCTCTTTGACAGATGACAGTGTCTCAGCTGTTTTCATTGTAGCTTCGTGAGAGAGTCTGTCATGTAGAAACATCTTTGACTGAATTCAATTTTGCTTCCCTGCTTATATTTTGCATCATGCGTTTTTGCAGGTTTTGAATTAATTAGTTTTGAGTAATTGTATTTATAAATTGGCCACATTATAAACACGCTGACATAAATAGATTTCCACTTCAAGTCTGACATAGTGGAAAAAGTGCAAATCTTCTTTTGGAAAGTAGGCTTGTAGAGCCATGCCGACAGCAACTTGTAAACAGAGCGTGCACGAGGAGAACTAGGATCGTGCACGCTCTCTCGTGCACACGTTTAATAGGCGTTCCCTCTCGGGAGCAGGTAGGGTGTTGTGCATGTGCATTTTTTCAAAAAGTGGAGAGGGCAGTTCTTTTCTAAAATTCAGGAAAATCCTCCATTACACCTTTTGAAATGGTTTAGTTTGGCTGCTCAGTGAAGCACTTCAAACTTTTTTTGTTAATATTTTTATTTTTATATGCAGTATGATTGTGTTTCAACTAAAAAGTATTTACCTACACCTTATTCTTGTTTAAAATAATTTACATAATATAAATGAATGTATATGGAGCGTGATAAAAAGGTAACCTTGAAATTGTGGCGTTAACGGCGCCACGAGGAAAAATTTTGGGTGCACCTAAATTGTGTGCTGGTGCACCTAAATAAAAACGTTAGGCGCACCAGTGCAACCGAGGCAAAAAGTTAGTGTGGAGCCCTGACTGTGCATGATAATGAACTTGTGCAGAATGACAAAAAATATCACATTTTTACAATTATTATGTGCAGGCGTGAAGAGCATTCATTGACAGGGTCATAATATGTACAGAGATCTTCACCAACGATAAACTACATCACATGAGTCACTAGAACATTCACTGTCGCTGGCCGTGATATAATAGTATTGTGCACACTGCGTTTTGCGTGCTTCGCTTTCAGTCTGCTATCTTTCAGTCGAGACTCTATTGTAAAGATGACAACATCTGTATTGCAGTCTCTGTCTTTTCCCCATAGGTTACATTCAGACTTTTTACAGACATGCTAGACCAACATTATAGAGAATCATTATCAGCAGGGATTTTATTAGGGCTACAACTAATAATTATTTTCATTATTGATTCATCTAACACTTATTTTTTGATTAATCAATCAATTGTTTTGTTTTTAAAATGTCAGAAAATAATGAAAATTGTAATACATTTTCATGAGTCATGGGTGATGTCAAAGAAAAGAGAATGTTTGCATACGTTTCTCTGTAAATCTGTTTTGCTCATCATTCACTGCAGCAGTTGGAGCACCAATGTACCTTGCTCATTCACAATTTGCAATGTGTGAATATTTTCTAGCTCCATTGTGCAAGTGTTGAGGTTTTTCCAGAAGTAATTTAAGACTGCACTGTATTCAACTCTCCTCTCCACCTCTCAGTATGTTTAATTTAAAAAATGTCAGAACAAATTATATGCATCATTCCCTCAGGTTCTGTCAAACAACTGTGCGTGAGAGATTGATAAGTTGACAGACGCACGGAGTCTGATTTATTGTCCCTGTCCAGATTTCCTTGCAGGGACAAAAATGTAATGACACAGTTAGCATAAGTGAAGACCTACCTAACTTTTTTTTCAATCTAAAGGTCTGTGCTCTTTTGAGAGAACTGTAATGTCTGTGTTGGGGTTTCATCAATAGTGCCAGGTTGCCAGATTTCCTACTGTTCATCCATCTTTAACCCGCTGTTTGTAATATTAGGGGCCTCTGGCCCAGATCTGTCATTCGTAGTCACATTTTTTACTCCCTTCTGCCTCATTGACATTGGCAGTAGACTGAGCCAGTCCCAGCTGGCCCATTCTGAAATTGCTTATTGTAGAAACACATCTCCACAGTAAAACAGACTGCTACCCCCACGACAGCTGCCCCGTACTCACATTCACCTAATATAACCCCACTGAGCTAAAGGGTTTTAAAAACTGTGAAAAGAAATGGTAGATTGTCTAAAAGAACTGTGCAAATGAGAGTCCTTATCTCAGAGCTCAGTGCCATCTCAGGAGTGCATATTTTCACTTATGTGACTTCTGGTTTTGTTGTTTTCCACAATACTTAAAAGTGACTCTTAGAACAATCATCAGGTTAGTTGAGGTTCAAGTTAATTTTATCTCCAACTTTTCTCCTGTTTTTGTTTTCTTCTTTACCTCCTTTCTTTACTTTTTTTCTTCTTAATTTGGACCCTCATAATGCAGCTGTACAGTACAATGCAATGTTTGTACCTGAATGATTTTAAGTAATCAGCAATGTGGATAAATTAATGCCAAACTCTACTTAATGACATGTCGCCAGACAACTGAAGGAAAACAATACTCCCTGAATTTACTGTAGCCTTACTTAGGCTAATAAGTTTCAACTCTGGAGAGATACATTGTAATGATGGAGTTAATTAGAAAAGTTAATTACAGAAATTTAAGGTTAGAGAGGTGGACGGCCATTCATTTTTGGTTTGCTGGAATTGTTGACTATGCTTTATTTGATTTGATGTGCAGAGCCAAGACTTTCCGACAAGAGTTTTTGCCTGGGCATCGTTATATTTTGTGGAATTGCTGAAATGTCTGTGAGGATCGAGTATTGGCACAAACCCCATGATGCAATGTGGTCTCTGTGAATACCTTTTTCAGGACAATTACCCTCTGACACAAAGGAGGATTGCCTTGTTGGATTGCGCTATTTTCATAACCACAGAGTGGTTTATCGTTTTTATCCCATGGCAAAGTTCTGTAAGACAATGCTGCCCTAGAAAGGCTTTCACTGTCTTTAAAAACTCAACCCACTCTGAAACCAATTGTTGCCTGTGCTGTCTTATCAACCTGTCAACCTGGAACATTTATGCCTGCAGACCTGTATTCAAAAACAAAAAGAGCTGTAAAGAGATGAACAATGTCAACTAACTTTGTGAACACCTCTAGCCACCCTGTTCTCTAAGGCAAATGTAATGAGCAATGTGACCGTCACAGCGTTTGTTTTAATGAACCAAAAGCTTTTCAAAGTGAAACATTCCTCTAACCATTGATCTGCTTTTGCTCCCGACAGAGACCATGACGACTGCCACGTCCCCCATCCTGTTGAAATGGGACCCCAAGAGTCTTGAAATCCGCACCCTGACTGTGGAGAGGCTTCTGGAGCCTCTAGTCACACAGGTAGTTAACACTGTGATGCAATTGTAACAAAAGAGTAGCCAAAACATTCAAGTTTAAAAGATAACGGGAGTCTACTGTCTCACTCGAATCGGTTGATGTCTTTCAATATACGGACTAGAGCCGGGCAATGAATATCACAACCTTTTTGAACAAATACATCAATGTCAATATTGCAGCGATATTGGGTTGACTATTGGTGCTTTCACAAAATATTTACACAATGAGAGATTTTAAAAATAATCACCAATAATGCGGATGCAATGACTAAGTGGGTAAAGGCAAATAATAGAACAGCTAGTAAGTCTGGTAAGTTCAGAAAATGACATCACTTTACTTTAAAACCAGGGAAAGACATAACTTGCGTCATATCACGATATTACAATATCCAAAATCTAAGATGATATCTAGCCTCATAGATTGATTACTTTCTGGTTGCACCTTTGTTGATCACTTGTTGCAAAGATGATAAACTGTATTGGGTTACTGCCAAAGACTTTGGCTCATCGCCATTGACTTTGTTTGGCAAAGGTTAAAAAAGAAAAATTGTAAAATGTTTGTAAGGTCTAGGATTAGGGTCAAGTCTCGGAGGGGCAGTATGTATATCTTCCAAAAGCATAACTGTTTTTAGATTGATTATTGTTCTCACGGGCACCTCAATGTACTATCAACTGCATTACATTGCAACAATAACTAACTATAATGCATAACCAATCAATTATGATATGCTGTTTGCAGTGACAATTTATTTATCTCAAGCAATGTCAAATCTTTGCAAGTTCATTTTAATTCTGTGCTGCCATGAGGAGTAACCAATGTCTACCTGAAAGGCACTGTAAGAAACAAACACATTCAGAAATATAAAAAGCCTTGGAAGGTAATAGAAAAACACACCACAACAACTTTCCCTAGTTCTTAAGAAATCCCAGCAGACTTGCTCAAAGTAGTCGCAAAATGAACACAGACTCCAGGTGGGACTATTTTTTGTAGAAAGACATGCTTGGCAACTATTCTGTTTTTTCAAAATGTCTTCATAAAGCTGCTTCATTGCAGGTAATGGCTGACTCACTGAAAGTGGTGGATATTAGATTTGGAAAGGTTAGATTTACTCAAAGCCTGGGACTCAGAACACAGTCTGTTTACTCTTTGGTCCCCTAGAGAATGTATTGCATTGTAGCTATTGATTGTAGACTCTTTTTTTTACCTGTTACAGCAGCAATACACAGCCCTTTTATCTCATATTGTCAACTTTTAGTTTGCTTTCTTTTGGAAAGTAACAAAAGATTACTATAGTGGCTGGGCTTATCTGAATGTACACACAACACCCTCATAGCTGTATACTCTTATTGTTTCAAAATAATTCTATTTGACTAAGAAGCTGTGACTAAGTCGTTGTTTTGAGTCATGAGGAAGTCTCAAATCTTAACACTCCAGTCCACAGTCCTAAACTAGTCATTAAGCATTCTTCACCAAATTAAATTAAAGCACCAACAGAACATGATAGCTGTTCAACTTTTCAGCAAATAACAGTAACACAACGCTGCTTAATAAACCTTGCCTTTATGTCTTTTTTAAACTTATTCAAATGTAATACCTGGGTAGCCTCAGTAAACAACAAAATACAAAAGCTGTTGTGCAGTTACAAATGAAATTAGATGTATGCTGTTTTTAAAATAAGAAATCAGTCCCTCCAGGAATTTGCGATGTCACAATCGCAACAAGTCACGCAAATTCAACCAATCACCGTGAATTTGGTGCGACTCGCAATTTTGACCAATCACCGCAACTTTACTGCAAATTTGACCAATAACCGGAGTTTCCCGCTACCAATCACAACAGTCCCACGTGCCAGACTTTGCGTCAGTATGTGACGCTGAGAGCCACTGACCAAGCGGGAGTGAGAACGGGTTGACGTAACACACGCACGTCGCCAAATTAATTTCCTCGTTTCTGATATGAAGACAAGACGTGTGTGACTCGAACATCTCACATTTACCAACAAAACGTACAGCCAAAGACCGTGCAAAACATTTCGGACCGTCCTGCCAACCTGTATACATTTTAACACCAATCTACGCTGTAACAATTTTTACTCTAAAGTCGCTGAAAGCTGTTGCCGTTTCAATCCTGTCGGCTATCTGCAGCGGGCGGGGCTGCTGCTCAGTTCCCCCCGCGACTGACACGCACATACTCAAACACACCCGGTGGATGCAGGAAAAACCGGAGATGAGACGTACAGGATACCTAGATTGAGGACAGCTACGCTCGTTATTGTAAGTGCAATGATACGTTAAAGTCCAATAAGTAATGTTAGTTTATTAAACCGTATGAATGTGTGTCCCAGCCCAGGCCAGGATAGGAAATGAACTAACAATGTAAAGATCAACAAGCCACTGACACATACGTATGTTCAAATTTGATTCATTCAATACATTATTTTTTTGTCTTAATTCCACCAGCCATTTTCCTCCATCTTGAGCCTTTTTGGTAAGGTTACTAGCAAAACTCAGAGTAGGCTAGTTTTATTCTCCCCGAAATAAGTTTTATTTTTATTTTGAAAGAAATAATTGCAACTTTTTTTTTGCAATTTTCTCTCGCAACTTCATTGCAACAAAAATACAAAAGACATTGCAACTTTTATCGCAATTTTTTACAAAAGCTCCCGCAAAATAAGGCATTTTGGGCCACAACAATCTCAAAAAAAGGCCGTGAAATCATGGAGGGACTGAGAAATGAAAGTGGTGAACTCAACAAAACAAATTCTGGCAGTGCAAACATAAGCAGGGATTGATCTTATTTTCATGAAATATAATGTCTTTCTATAAGTATTTCTAAAGGCTTTCTATAGTAACCCATTCTTCCGTTTTAATAGATACTGTATGTCATAAGAAGGGGGGTAGGGTAATACTCGAGGTCTTTTGAGTCATACGGCTCCAAGAAAAATCACAAATCATTGGTGTGAAAGTCTAAGTTGAGTTGCAACCCTTTTTGATATTGTCAAGTCGTGTTGAAATTGTAACATTTGTACATCTGGTTTAGGTCATGTGACTGAAGTCCAGGCCCTCATTCAATTAGTGTTTTCCTTTTCTTGTTTGGTGAAACTGACAAATGCTATCCATTACACCAGAGAAGTGCAAGATTTGGGGATCAAATCTCTTCAGTGTTATAATGTTCATACCAAATGAGCCAACATATAACAGAAAGGGCTGTCTTGCTTTTGAATAGGATCTATGCAGGCATGAAGCACTTGTTGAAGTCACTAAAACAGCACAGTACATGGCAGCATTTGGTGCTGACATGTAACATGCTCAAGTGAATATCCTTATCATCCTTGATACCATAATTGTACTTGACTTGCCTGCTTGATTTTTTTATTGCTTGATTTTTGCTGAAACAGCGCATTTTGTGCCGAGACAAAGTGAAGTTCATGGCAAGTCATCAAAATAGCAATAAGAGCACATCAACAGATGGCTGAATCAGTTGAGAATGTGTTTACTCCTCATTCATTTTATAGGATTTCTAAGCTTGAGTTATTGCTGGCCATCCGTCTCCTCATCCCTGCCTGTATAACTTTATGGGTTTTGGGCTTATTTGCTGTAATTGGATTACATAAACTTCCAATGAACCACCGTTACTGTTTGCTTGGAAGAAAACCCAGCCATTTTCAATTAGCATCGTCACCCTAGTTTAAATGGCATTGGCATCAATTATCTTAACAAACTTTAAAAAATTATAGGCTATACTCTAATTTTAGGCAGTATATTAAATCCAACTCTGTTGTTTTCCATTCAGACTTGCATTGTGTGTAGTCTATCAGCCACATCCTGTGTTTGTTCTGATGAGTGGTCATCAAAGTGACAGGTTGGTAATTGCTTAATGTTAGCAGGATGAAATGCTGATGAGCTTCCTCTCTTGATACATAGTGATCATTATTAGGCTTAATTGTTTTCTATACCAATGCCTGACTGCTTTCACATCAAATGATGGGTCTGACGACCAAACTGTTATATCGAAAATGGCTTCTTCCTTATGACATCCTAATTTCTCTTTATTAAATTAAATGTCACTGTATTTTTGCAGAAGTAATCCCTGGATCTTTTACAGACAGTTTCATTCTGAGCGTGTGAACTCCCAACACAATTCTTATCGATTTAGCCAAAAGAGAAATAATTCAGATGCAGGTCTTTTGCCAAACAGGTCTAGAAATAATAAACATCCGATCCTTTTAGTGCTGTGATCTAGGGAAGTATTACTAGAAGTTGATTGACATTGAGTTGTAAACTGAGAAATCTTGTGGTATTTGCCTTAGAACTACTTTTTGTTAAATGATCTGTAACTTTATTTGCTCTCTCCATCTGACTGTAACCTCTCTAAATTGATGGATATAACAGTTGATTGATTGGTGATTTAGAATAAGCACAACAGCCAACTATGGTAGTTTATCTTTACTGCAATTGCATTGGAAGTGAAAAGCATTTTAGAATATGAACGAGACACTGATTGTTTTTTCCTGTCAGTTTAAATGATTCAGTGTTTTTGGATGGAATAAAAGGTTGCCTCAGGGGCATAGACAAACAGGCTCGCCCTGACACTGCTTGAGATAGCAGGCTCATTTATCATGACCAAGCTTTTCTCACCACTGCTGGAGTACTGGGCAAGTCCATAGCTAATAACACCGAGGGGCTTACTTTATCACTGCGTATGAAGGCAGCATGCCTCTGATATAGTAAACATTTTTTTTACTGCAAGCGGGAGCAATACTTCTTGAAAGAATTATAGGAGGTAGCCTTGAGAGGCAGGTGAAAAAAAACCAGGTACTAGAAGTTGGGCTGTTTTCATTTACTTCAGCCTAGACTTTGTATATGTTATGGAAATGTCCGGGCACTGAACAGAAATCAGTTGGCCATAATAATGTATTTGGTTATAAAAAGTGGAAAGGCTTTGATATCCACAGAAAACTGTAAAAAATGTGCAGACTTTTGCCTGAACTAGCTTAACTCACAGGCAGTCATTGGATACTCTTATACAGTGTTGTTGTGGCTCTTCCTATTATGTGCATATTAATGTGACAGTTTGAATTAAACTGTTGACATGTGAAAATGTACAGCATTTCACTTTGCAAGGCACCATTACCTTCTGGGGAATGAGGGTCAGTAATTATGTGTACGCATGATCTTGATAGTTAAAAAGGTAAGATGTCATGCCAATTATGGAAACAAGTTACATTGCTTGGTTTTTATTCCTTTTATTGAAAGAAAACATTATACTATCCTTTATGGAAGAAGAAAATATGCTCCAAAATTTCTGACTGATTAATTTCTGTCTAGCCAGTGAAATGTAATACCAACATTTGGGTGATAAAACATGGATGTATCCAATAAAATATACATTTATTTACAATAATAAAATAATACATTGCATCACGTTTGTCATCATTGCACAGATTTGTCTTGGTGCATGTCTTGCTGATACAGTAGATTTGCATTTGCATCATGTCGTGTGTCTCCTGTAATTGTTAATGAGGTAAAAACTCTCCAACCCAAATATTCAGGGTGAGGCCTCAGCAAAGCTTGCAAATAATCAAATAAGGCTCTCTTTATATGTGATTGCTTTGCTTTATTTGTTATGTGTGCGTATTGGACTTCCCTTTCGAGGAACAAACTGAGGACAACTATAAATATTCCATTCATACAAAAAACAGCGACAGCCAGCGGAATGCTTTAATGAACTATTCAATAGGAGTTGCCTTTTTACTCCTGTCCACCAATTTTTAAGTAAAACACAACCACTGTTGTGTGCTTTCAAATACTGCTCTATAGCAAAAGATACATTTGCTGTTAAATTCATTTTTCTTAAACCAACAAATTCAACATTACAATTCTAGCCAAATATGACTGTGACTTATCATGACGATGGTTACAAATAATAACCCAGTCATAGTTAAGATTAAACATTCAATTGTTTCATCCCTCCTGACTGTTTAAGCCTGAAGAGGCAACATTATCCAATATTTTTAAGAAAAGCACAGATTAGAGAAAAGTCAAGAAAATGCAGTAAGTCAGTTTTTTTTCTTCCCACCGCATTCATTATTTCATTCATTCCCATTAAGACTACTTAGCCTACCTTTTACTTAAGTGGGATTTTGAATGCAGGACTTTAACTTATTATTAATTTACCTATTTTTACGTTGTTGTATTGGTACTTTTACTCACTGTAAGTAAAGGATCTGAGTACTTGAAAACATGACATGAGTACCCAAGCAAAGTGGATTTAACCCCTTATCTCTCTGTCCCACTTTCACCTCTTGGATGGGATTAACACCAGTGGGGTGTTTGTTAATTGACATGACATTCTGCCTCCATGTGATGCAGGACAGAGCCTCTCTGCTGCACTGTCTGTACAGTTTCCTGGAACAGAGAGGGCTATCGAATAATGTCCTAGTTATGGGTTTTTTCTTTCGGGGCCTAGGATTTGCATGGTTGCTTTTGATACTCTAACATGGATTTATTCATGGTGAGTACTCATGCCAACTCTGTCAGTGCAACTTTCTTCTCTTACTGAATGTTTGATCTCAGAGGTCATCTCTTACTGTATGTTTTAGCTTTACATATTAACAGAGCTGGAAGATGGTCTGTGCTACATGGACAGCTGATTCTGGTCCAGCACTGTATGAACGTCTTCATATGTAAATAATTGACTATTAGGACCTGTATTACTGTATGACAATTGTGCAGCCACTGCAGGTGATTGGTTCTCTTTCATTGTCACATGGGTAAAAGTGAACACTGGCTTGATAATGAAGGCCTTTAGGATTTCATGACCCCTCAGATTTACCTTGTGACCCTTTAAAGAGGCCTAACCCCTAGGTTGGCAACCACCACTGTATATAAACGTTCACTTTTGATACTTTAAGTACATTTTAATGATAATACTTATTAGTATAACAATATAATAACTTGTATTAAACCTAGTAGTATAATATTAATAGTGCTTAGGAACATACCTTTACTTAAGTGCGATTTTGAATGTACTTCTTCCACCACTCTACCATAAATGTGTGTACTACTATCAAGTCCTGCTTTGAGGGCAGACAACTCAGAATGAAAGAGTGACATTGAGGAATGTACAACCCCAAATCAGAAAAAGTTGGGACAGTATGAAAAACACAAATAAAAAAAGAAAGTAGTGATTTCTAAATGTACTTTGACTTGTATTTCATTGCAGACAATGTGAACACAAAATATTTCATGTTTTGTCTGGTCAACTTAATTTCATTTGTAAATATACATCCTTTCCTGTCATTCAGACCTGCAACACATTCCAAAAAAGGTTGGGACAGGAGCAATTTAGGGCTAGTAATCAGGTAAATTGGTTAAATAATGATGTGTTTTGAAACAGGTGATGTCAACAGGTGATTGTAATTATTATTTGGTACAAAAGCAGCATCCAAGAAAGGTCTAGTCCTTTAGGAGCAAAGATGGGCCGAGGATCGCCAGTTTGCCAACGTGAGAAAATTATTGAAATGTTTAAAAACAATGTTCCTCAAAGAAAGATAGGAAGACATTTGCTTATTTCACCTTCAACAGTGCATAACATAATTAAAAGATTCAAGGAATGAGGAGGAATTTCAGTGCGTAAAGGACAAGGGCGCAAGCCTAAGCTGAACAACCGTGATCTCCGAGCACTCAGGCGGCACTGCATCAAGAATCGTCATTCATCTATAAGCGATATCACCACATGGGCTCAGGACTACTCTGGCAAACCTTTGTCAAGTACCACAATACGTAGTTACAGCCACAAATGCCAGTTAAAACTGTACTGTGCAAAAAGGAAGCCCTATCTTAACAGTGTCCAGAAGCGCCGTCGACTTCTCTGGGCTCGGAGGCATCTGGGATGGACCATCACACAGTGGAAACGTGTACTGTGGTCAGATGAATCAGTATTTTAGGTATTTTTTGGGAGAAATGGACGCCGTGTGCTCCGGACCAAATAAGAAAAGGATCATCCAGACTGTTACCAGCAACAAGTCCAAAAGCCAGGGTCTGTCATGGCATGGGGTTGTGTCAATGCCCTTGGCAAAGGTAACTTGCACTTCTGTGATGGCACCATTAATGCTGAAAAGTACATAGAGATTTTTGAGCACAATATGCTGCCTGCAAGAAGACATCTTTTCCAGGGACGTCCATGCATATTTCAACAAGATAATGCAAAACCACATTCTGCACACATTACAAAGTCCTGGCTGCGGAGGAAGAGGATACGGGTACTTGACTGGCCTGCCTGCAGTCCCGACCTGTCTCCAATAGAGAATGTGTGGCGCATTTTGAAGCACAAAATGCGACAACGAACGGCAAGAATGGGACAAAATTACACCTGAAACTCTTCATCACTGGGTGTCTTCAGTCCCTAAACGTCTTTTAAGTGTTGTGAAAAGGAATGGCAACATTACAAAGTGGTAAATGCTTTACTGTTCCAACTTCTTTTGAAATGTGTTGCAAGAACCAAAATAGGAATTTTGTTTTTTTGAAACAAAAACAATACAAATCATGAGGAACACATTAAATTATGTGCTGTTGTATTGTCTGCAATGAAATACAAGTCAAAGTACATTTAGAAATCACTACTTTATTTTTTTATTTGTGTTTTCCATACTGTCCCAACTTTTTCTGATTTGGGGTTGTAGTTTACCAGACAAAATGACATGAGTAAGGCGCTGCTTGTCTATATTCACATCAATCATTGATTAGTTGTGTTCGGGAATCACAGCAAAACAGTATTGTTGTGTCCTTGGTATATTGGCATATTGACTTCCAAGCCTGGTAATGGGCTAGCAGGGCACCTGAAGGGCAGAGTTTGCAGTCAGCAGTGGATGCTCTAACCCCCTTTGTTTGGCTCCTAGTAGTGGTTGGCTCTTGACACACACACACACACACACACACACACACACACACACACACACACACACACACACACACACACTAGTCAAGGGGCTTAACATAAAGGGAGGGGAGACGACGGCGGCAAGGGGATTAAGGCTTCATGCTGCATCACTGTCATAATCCATTACGCTAGCGGAAAAGCAGGAGGCCTGGACCTTAAACATACACTTTTTCGAGGCAAGAAGGGACACTATACTTTTCCTAAAAGTTTTTTATAGAAACTAGTAAGAGCGTTTGCCCCATGTTTGTTGAGTCCTGCAAATCCGAACTGCTACCCTTTGCTGGGTGTCGTCCCCATCTCTCTCCCCCTTTCCCGTCTATCCACTGTCACTATAATAAAGCCCCCCAAAAAATAGAAACCGCAGTTGCTCTCAAAGGTTGGAAAGTAGTCATCATTTTAGGAATATGACGACAGCTTGTTGACAACAGTAGCATCTAATGACTTTGGGTTATCTCAGAATAGGGATGGCAGTATAGACTTTGTTTTCTGACTGACAGCCGACGCTTGTTAACCGATCATTAACCGTTACCCTGCCAAGCAGGCAATGAAGTCCCAGTTTCACTAGTTTTAAAGATTTGAAGATGTGAAGTCCTCCACTCTTTGTACTATTTTCTATCCCTTGTTTGAATTTGGATGACAGTATAAGTTCTAAGAGGCTTTGAACCCTGTGAGAGGCAGTGGTGTTCAAAGACAGTCTGGAACCCCTGCTTCTTGGCATGCTACTCATCGGACACTTGCCATGTTACAGGAATCAATCCTTAGTTTAAGTTGGAAGAGGTGACAACAAAGAAATTAATTGGACAGCTGGAAAACAGTGACATCTTTACAAGGCCAACATATAGTTTATAGATCATTTGACACCAGTGTAATATTAATTAGTTAATACAATTTTTCAAGATTTTGTTTTCCACAATAATGTTACTGTTCAAGATTGATGTAATACTCACACAAAGGGTTGACTTTTTAATCAAAGTTTGCAATCCAGCCTAAAACAGTATAGGATACAACCTTACTTTGGTAATTAACTTAAATCTACGTTGATTTAACATACAGGCACCACAAATAAAATTCGATTTTGCTGTCTTCCATCTTTGGTTTCATAATGTAATACATGATACATTTGGTCTCTTTTATTGTTGCCTCGCATGATATCGACACACACGCACGCACGCACACACACGCACGCACGCACACACACACACACACACACACACACACACACACACACACACACACACACACACACACACACACACACACACACACACACACACACACACACACACACACACACACACACACACCACGATGTTCGTATTAATGGATTGTCCAGTTTTGCCCATAATAGCAAAGGCTAAGATTTAGAATGAATTCTCCTCTGGTCAAATGTGTCTCATATTATACAGGTTAATGCATAAACGGACACCACACAGTGCATTGGAACTGATGTCCTGAGACAGGTGATGATTGTAGGTAATACTTTATTTGTACACAGTAGTATGATAAGGATGACAGCTGTGTCATTATGCAGTGATCCCCCTGTTAGCATCTGTCTTCTCATTACCTCTGCCAGTGCCTCAGGGTCAGTACAGGATCCTGTGAAACGCACTTTCATCTGTCTAAAGGCTCTATCTTCTGACACCTTGCTATGTCAGCATGTGGTTTGCCCCAGGGTTCTGAACAGCAGCCATGCACAGATGCTGGTTGTCCGCTCTCGCTCTGCTTTTCTACCATAGAAAATACATCACACAGAACAGATTTCCTTAGAAACACAACCCTCCTGATTTTAGCACAAACTTAACTAGCCCCTATGCTGCCTAGTCAAAAGCAATCATATTATTGTTATTTATGGCTTAAGCCACTAAAGGAACTGCACTATAAATACATTTCATAGTATAACTCTTAATACACTTGAGTGGACTGCACTCACACTGTTACACACTTAGACAAAAATGCACATTTCAAGATTTCCAATGACTAAATGACTTCATATAAATTAATTAGGGCTGTCAGTTTAACGCGTTATTAACGGCGTTAACGCAAACCCATTTTAATGCCGATATTTTTTTTAACGCACGATTAACGCATAGAGAGAGCAACGGGATCTGTTAGTCCACTTCTTTAACTGTCTATGGCCACGCCATGTCCCGCCCTACGAAGCAGCTGATTGGTTTGGTTTGGTTTAGGCATTTCACCGCGAGTAGTTAGGATAGTGGATTGGTCAGGGGATAGGACCTGAACTAATGGAGTTACGTTACCTTCGACGCCTGGCCAATAGTAGTGATTGAAGGGCGGGTCTTGTAATTTCGCAGACCGCAAACAAAACAGACACAAGCCTCGGCCGGTTTTAGCTTGCTAGCCGCGTAGCTTGTAGGCTCGTGACGGCGATTATCTTCAGAGCGAGCGAGTAGTGACTCTACAGTCAGTGAGAGAAACAAAGTGTCTCCTCTGTTCTTTCTGACCACGGTGGGAAACCTGGAGCAGGAAAAGTTAACCCTCTCCTTGATTTTGGTTATGAACGAGAACGAGAACCAGGAAATGAGTCACGGGAAACCAGTTGCTATGACGACGGCTATGCCGCTGACAACGCTATGAGCCCATAGACAGTAGGACCAGCCACGCTCGCCTCAGGCATGAGGCAGTACTACCTGCAGTACTATCTGCAGGACTATCTGCAGTACTACCTGCAATGGAAAATCGAGGTAACAGCGTTACATTATGTGACAGATTATTAGTTCCAAGTGTGAATGTTAGTGTGAAATTGAACATAACGTATATGACAATGTTGTTTTCAATAAAAAAACATTGTCACAAAGCAAGCCAATCTACTTTTCCATGCAGATAAGAGAATTAAAATGAGAAAATATAATGGGACAAAAAGAAATCAAGGGACATTTAGAATAGATAAAAATGTGCGATTAATTGCGATTAATAGCGAGTTAACTATGACATTAATGCGATTAAATATTTTAATCGCTTGACAGCACTAGTATCTTTTGGTATGCATTTCAGAAAAAAAATGGTTAGGATTCAGGTGTAATTGCAAATAGTGATTAATCATGATTAATCCACTGAAAATTCTGATTAATTTGATTAAAATCTTTAATCATTTGACAGCCCTAAAATTAATATATAAATCAAACTAAGAATTTGGATGCAATGTTTTCATCAGTTGGTCAAAACTGACATTCCACACTTGTTTATTAATAAGACTTACAGCAGACATTTTTGACTTGTCACAGTAGAAAAATTCTCAGGTGTTACTAACTTACTAATTGATAACATTAATGATGACTCTGTTCTATGTATGTTTCTGTAAGCCATGGCAGTGTGATTGTGAGCCAGCATGTACTTTACCACAGTATACCTTGAAACTGACAAGCTACATGGAATTACAACTGCACTTTGCCAACAGTGACATATCCAATACATCTTCTATCATTGGAGTACAGCTACTTCATACATCTTATTTCTATTTTAAACTCAACATTTAAAATACATTAAGTGAAAATAATTAAGTGAAATAATGGTAACACTTTACTTGAAGGTATTCTTTGTCATGAAAACTTGACATAATGTCATTCTGTTTAATGTCAAGTTGTCTTAATAAGGACATTCCAAAGAAATGTAATGTCAAGCTGTCATGGCAAATACATATTCTGGTAATGTCATCCTGGTTAATGTCAAGTTGTCATTAAAAAGACATCCCAAACAAATGTAATATCAACTTGTCATGACCAAGACAACTTCTGGTAACGTCAGTTTGATCAATGTCAAGTTGTCATAATCAAGACAACCCAAACAATGTCAAGTTGTCGTGACAAAAACTGAATGACACTTAATGACAGAAGTCATAAACGTTCATGACTTGTTTATAATGTTTATGACACGTTCATGACAGTGTCATGTCACGATTATGTCGATACCTTCAAGTAAAGTGTTACCGAAATGATTAGTGTATAAATGAGCTTTTAAAAAGACTTGGAAGATTTTTATTGTGTTGTTTTGTATTCAGTGCCAATTTTGCCATTTAGAAGCAATGTATTACAAAATAGCAACATTATACAAAAGATAATAATGTTTACCAATGTTAAAGAAGACAGAGGAAGACACAATCTTCTTGCCATAGGTGTCACAACAGTAAAGGAAAACAATCTCTTAGATGCCCACTTTAAATTAAGGTTGTTGCCAACTTTTGAAAAAAAAAGTTTATATATCCTTATACCTCAGCAGAGTAAATTTGACTGAGGTCTTGAAGAACAAATCAGATGCATAGTTAATGAGGACATCCTTGGGTAGTTGAATAAAAGCATGTTGGTACCAAATCACTAGACTTTTTCTAAAAAATATAATTTTGTTGCAAAATGAAATCCCTTATTTTGTGCAATCCATACTTTGGAGGCTGCATAATTAAAGTATTTCTTTAGATGAGAAAACGTACAATTTGAAAATAGTTTGTGATATGCAGTATGATGTCCTCGTCAGAGTGATAGGAACATCAAGGCTACAGAACAAAAACGTGTTGCTTTCATCATCAGGAACAAAAGGAGATCGTTTCTTCCTTTTCTTCTTCGTGAAGACAAAGCAAAAGCCTGCACACTCCCACATTTTAAAAGCTTCACAGACTAAACTTTAAAGAGAATGTTTCCATATTCATTATTGAATACTGCCTGTGTCAGGCATGAGAGCTGTGGGAGCAGCAGAGGAGTGTCCAAGGTGCCTTGTAATGTCTGGTACTCTTTGAACCAGGACAACATTGTAACGGGCTGCTAGTATACGTTTACTCTCCACCATGTTTTGCCTAATCAGATATTTTGTAAACCGTCACAAGCGCACACTCTTTTCCTGTAGTAGTGCCCTGGACTGATACGACTGTGACACAATGCCACTCACACTATGCTGTGAAGATGCTGAGCAGATCTATCGGTGAAATACAACTGATCTATTTGGAAGCTTCAAAGGACTCTGACTGTGAGCCAGCAGGGGTCTCGTCTCCTGTTCTGTCGTAACTGAGAGACAAAGAGTAAGAGGATGAAAGGGAAAGGGCCAGACAGATAATCTGAGATTCTGATTGTCTGTATATTTGGCTGGTAGCAAGAAAATGAGTGTTGTTTCTCTATTCAGTCTTTTGCACTTTTTAAATTGGCTTCGTGTTACTTTCCCCCACACAACCATCCTCTTCCTATATGACCTCTAAACCGGGGTTAACTTGATAAACACTCTTATTACTTTACAGAACAGAAAATACCACAAAACAAGCCCATTTCCATAAATAATTTACTTGCTGAACTCAGCTACATGATATACAGCTCTCCATCCAGTCTTGTTTCACTTTGCTGAGTTTGGTATTTAGGCAGAGTTAGTATTCACTATACAACTTTTTGCTATGGTTCCTTTTAGTGCATCATTTGGTAATTCTGTAGGAAGTTGAATCACGTTGGTTGCATACGATTGAACCCAGTAGTAACATTGTGTGGTAAATATTTCATCTTTGCACTGCATGAACAAAATTAATAAAAGTAACCCTGGAAATTTAATTCTGTCAATATGAGCAGATATAGTGTGCACACAAATTGGTCGTGGTGCTTTAATTCTTGAACTTGGATGAACAGACTAGACTCCATTCTACAAATACTCCTCACAGAGGTATTGCCCATCGTAAATCAATATTAAAATTGTGCTTTTCAATCAATTGATTTTTCAGTCAATAAATCAGTCAATCAATCAATCAGTCAATCTTATTTGCAACATGAAATCGTACGAGGTACATTTCCAGTGAAATGTAATCCCATCAGCTCCTTGTGCATGATTTATCATAAAGCAGAATGCGGCTGCCAGATTGGCACACAGAAAAGGAGTCGAGGATGCAGCCAAGTCTCGGCGAAAGGACACCACAGCTACCGACATCCCGCTGGCCACCCAGCTCACCAGCCGACGCCTGCACACTGGCTAGCAGGATGCCCAGCAGAGAATTCGCAGTCGGTGTTCCTAATAGGTTCGCAGAGTCGGCAGGAGACTGGCAAGTTTATTTCCTGATGCTGATGAGGGACTCATAGTCACATGGCATTACCGTCCAACGTCAACCACATAAAGCACAACTAATATTTGTAAAATAGACAATTCAGAATATACTTTGCAGAGCTGAAAGAGAGGTGAATGGAGGTCTGTGCCTTCTAGTAGGGTTTCTAATGATTTTGTGGAGTAAAGATATCAACAGCAATTAACCGACTGTCATATATCACATGTGCTGTGCTCTCGTCTTTTTTGGGGGGCATTTTAGGCCTTTATTTATAGGACAGCTGAATACATGAAGGGGGGAGAGAGAGAGAATGACATGCAGCAAAGGGGAACCAAAGTCAAACCTGCGACCGCTGCGTCGAGGAGTAAACCTCTGCATATGGGCGCCCGCTCTACCAGCTGAGCTACCGAGACGCCCTGCTTCGCTCTCCTCTGGTCATTTTATGAATATTCCATCTTTACCTCAGACCCTAAACTGGAAAATCAATTATTTTCCAACTGTTTGGATTTGAACAGAATATTCTGCATCGAGTTGAACATTTTTCTAATTTGCAATAATGACCGGCTTTCTCTACATTAACCCTTACAAAGTGCCCTCAAAAATACCCTTCATGTACACTACATCCTGCTAACAATCCCACAATGCAATGCGCTCAATTACCATTGAGCGGCTCCACATCTGTCAGAGATGATGCAAAATGATGAAGAATAGGAAGTGTGAGAATCTCAATTAATTAGGCCTAGACAGTTTATTATATAGGGGATATTGAATGAGTAAACAAGGAAGTGATTTCGGACACAGTACCAGTCATTTGTCAGATCTGTGACCAAGGTAATATTACGATTCTTTGACCACTTGAGCTAATTTCTGAAATCAAAGTTTGCAAACTTGACTTTAGACCGTCACAAGTCTCATGGACAGCAAGGGCTAAAGTATTGAAATGTGAATCAAGAGTCAGTGTGAAACTCCATGTTTGGTGGGCAGAATTTGGTGTGGGCACCTCTGTGTTATCTGCAAGCGTTAAAGGACATTTACCTGGAGTATACAGTGAGGATGAAGTTGTTGCAGACAATTTGACTTCCCTGACAGAGGTTAATGTCAGACAGTGACAGAGGTTTCTTTTGGGAGGGGAATGTTGACGGACAAATATTGATGGATTACAAAATGTGGAAGGCCTGCTTGGGAATTTACAGTGATCGCATTCAGAGGCTGCCAGTAGAGTTACAAGTCCCTTGGTTAGCTTACTGGAGGTGGCCTGCTGCTTGGGAAACAATGAAGTTGTGCAGACTGTGCTGTATGTATACTACATGTCCTATGTTGCTACTACTGTTACATCTCATCTAAACCTTATTGGGCTGTTATATTCTCACACTTTCCGTAAAGCCGTGTTTTCTGTGGATTGCTGCATTGATTTCGTTGACACTCGTCATTGTGACTGTATCTCACACTTGAAGCCATTTCAGAATGAGATTTGAGAAAGCTTTGAAGTGAACAGCATTTGGAATGGCATATAGTATGCCATTTGTTGCGAAGATTATGTGAAAACCTCAAGGCACATCATGCAAAAAAATTAGGCCCAAGACTCATTGGCATTTTTACTGAAGAAATAGACAATTTTAACACAAAAGTGCAGTAATTTCTCATACTTTTAACTAAGTAAAGGTGGGAAGTTTGAGAGTTAAAAAGAATGCGTTGTTCTAATTGACCAGTATTTCACATTGATTACAAAACCCACTCTCTTGTGCTGCTGTTTTCCTTAGATTAGTTCCCCAAGGTCTAATCGTTGACTCTTTTTTTCACACATACTAGATGAATGGTATTTTTAGGTATTTCTTGGCAAGCAAACACGTTGTTCCCTACAGAGAACAATGTGCTCCAGCTGATATTTGGATCCAGAGTTTGGCTCCCGCATTGGGCTTTGTGGAAGCTGTGTGATGATTCCAAATGTGTGCAAAATTGTCTTTCCATCCAGTGGTTTAAAGCGTGTCCACCTGAAAGACTCTGTGTGGCTCTATCAACGATGTATCAAAAAATTTCCTGTCATGCCTCAGAAAATGCACTTAGTTACCTCAGCGATAGCAAAAAGACATCTCTGGTGTGAATGATAATGCATGAGTGGGAGGATCAAACAGAGTATAGGAACATGGGCTAAGAAGGTTACTAATGAGGAAATAATATGAGCTCTTGAAGCAGAATGAATCTCAGAAGTTCACCTTCTAAAATGTGAGAATCATTGCAGATAAGATCATTGATTCCACTGGCTCTGCTTTTCTACTGAATCATGTTTTCTTGCCACTATATGTTATATTACATTATTGTTCATAACTTAGAGGAAATAATGTGAGACCTAATGTATACTTGTGGTGCTTAACATCTGTGGAAATGCACAGTCCGGATATTAGTGTAAAACACTACCAAGTTAAACAAAACTGCATCGGAACCTAGTTAGATAAACCTGACAGTTCAGTGAAAGTCCGTTCGAGTAGGACAAACAAACCAAAAAAATATGAAAATATTTAACAACCAGTGCCATGTTTTATTATTCATTCATTATCCCTTTTATCCATCATTGCACAGCACAGTTCCTCTCCAACATTTATCTCTAGGCTTTAAACCTGCATGCTTCCAGAAGGCTGTATGAGGATATGATTGCCAGTGAGCACTCTGCATGGTTAACAGTGTCAGAGCTTGACACCCTGACACTTCCTGCTAAAACTCTTCCTCTGTGCCACCCAAAAACCCTAGGTACCAATCGTAATGCTTGCTAATCCTCACTGCTTTGCACTTCAGCAGTTGCTAACTTCAAAAGATATTTTAAATAATAGGGTATAATAAAAAAAATTAGCACAGGCTTCAGTGTAAAAAAATATATATCTAAGATACGTTTTTATATACAGCTCTGCAGGATTCTTAGACAGGGCTGTAGTGTCAGTTCACATCTTTAGGGAAATATGTGTTTAGATATAAAGTATATTTGCACATGTTTTACTTACATGCAAATGTGCAATAGGTTTGTGTAGTTATCTGCATTTGAATGTGTATCTGTCTTGACAATATTAAATATACTGTGCATTGTTTCTAATATGTGAACACCCTATGTGTATCATAGCCCGAAGCCATCACAGCACCCACCTTGTGCAAACACGTTTCTATGGTGATTGATACACCCACTTGGAAAAATGAAGTGGACCCCCACTTGCTTGTGTCCCCTGAGCTTTCGCACACAATATGCACTTTACACATGGGCATAAACAGGCCTCATCAACTATTTAACAGGGAAGGTTATGTATATCACTAACTGTAGGAGGGTGGCAAAGGTTAAAGGAATCTCTCAGGAGCTGTGTTGTACAGTAAGGGTGTGCATGATGATGCATGTGTGCAGCTGGCTACACGTACACACACATACACATGCCTTTCCTAATGTTCAGCAGTTAAAATGCATCACTCATCCGTCGGATGCGAGTCTCAGAGGCGGAAGGCGGAAAATTGAATGGCTACGCAGAGCCACAGGGATTTACTACTGAGCGGACAGTCCACTGGCTGGTGCTCTGGAGAGGAAAGGACGCATGACATTTAATACTATTGATCAGCAATAAAATGGGAGGGCAAGGCCCAACAAGCAAGGGTAGCCTCACCACTGCCGCAGAATAATCACTTATATCACTTGTTAACTCTTTCCTATCTGAGCCTAAATGTTGTAGGATATGGGAATAGTTTGATATTCATTGCTTTTAAGAAGAAAAAAAAGAATCAAACATTGTCAGATTCTGTTAAACAGAGAAGGGCTTAAAGTTGTCCAATACTACAATGGATTTCATGTCTATTTTAGATAAATAAAATAAACATCAATCCAATGATGTGCAAATATTTGTTATCCAATCAGCAGTGAGCTTCCATTTCTGAGTTGCAGTGTAAACTCCTGCACACTTGAGCAGGATTTAAAAGCTTGTTTCTGCTTAAGTATGGCTCGGCAATTTTTTGTGGATTTGTTCTCATTGCACATCTGTGGTTCTGTGTCTTTCTTGCCCAGTGACCGTGTCTTGATGTGCCTCTGTGGTCATTGCTGTGTGCATGTTTCCTTCCTTGCACAGTCAATCCTTGGGAACATTTGGACATGTTCCTCTGGGAGTGTGCTGACCCAGGAATTGCCTATGATCCACAGTAATCAGCTGTCCACATGTGTCGTGCAGTATTTTCCATGTCAATATGAGCCAAGACATATTTATTTGTAGTTGGTAGCCTAACAAGTGCTGAATCTGTTCAGCTGCCAGTTGTTATAGATTTCTTTGTTTGTAATGATTAAAAACTTTATTGCAGACTGCCAGTTTAATCCCTGTGAAGCTCTGCACTCATGCTCTGAGACCTCACTGGTAGAACTAGTATATGTGTACACTTTTTGATGAAATAAATACAAATTACCATAAATAACTTCTTGAAAGTTGTACTTGACTATTGTTTAATATTGTCAATGTTCAGGTTCTGATTTAACCATTAATAGCAATGGTGCCCATACTCTGATCTTTTAACATTTTTACACAGCACGGCCAGATGTATACAACTGTAGATTAAGGACTAAAACTTTAACATACATGGTATGCAAGAACAGTGCATAGGATTTTACAAATACCAATTAATATGTTGGAAATGCTTTTTGTGCACACTTATTCGGTTTACACTTGGCCCCTGGAGAACCCCAGTATGTAGAATAGCATGTTATAGAAGCACCATTTACTGATAATACTGTGTAGGACCCCTGCGGATCAGCATATAACAACATTATGAGCCAACATGTTCAGTCTCTTTTCACCCTCAAGAAGTGTTCACACATACATTTTAATATTCCCCTCATCATGCTCTTCACAAAACCAGGGCGAGACTTACCCTCTTTAGTTGGCTCAGAATTAAATATTTTATACTGTTGCATCATATGGGCAGACAGTTCCTTTTCCTTTACCTATTTTTTTCTATACTAAGGGAGGTTGTAGGCTGTGGTAAACACGTGGCATTTCAGGAGTTTTTTTGATTATCTGCAGGGAGGGGGTTCCAGAGGGATGGGGCTGCAACACTAAATAATAGAGACAACTCAGTTCACTTATTCCTACGAGTCACTGCCTTCAGTCTGTGGCAGCTGTTTAAAGGTACTATCCTTTGCTGTTTGCCTTTTAACATTGCTGGGGGATGACTCAAATCATTTAATGCTCTTCCAAATATCCAAGAGCACTCATTAGTTCTAGCTCAAGATGTGTACCAGCTCTATACAGGTTACATGACCATAGTCTGCCTAGTAAAGCTTGTGGTGTGTGAGCAGTCAGGGCTAAGCCTGAGAGTTGATGGCTATATGGAAATAGCCCCAGTGGTTGTGCATAAAACCCAAGCAGTGCTGCTAATAAACACGATAAATGGGCTTGCCCAGGGCCTATTACCAGCTGGCAGAAAAGGGCAAGGCTGCCTTGCCTAGACACTGAATTTAGTTTGTTTTGTATTAGACCACATTTGGATGCATTCGGCACACATTACTGTGGCCCACTTCGTTTCTTTTTGCAATCTATCAATCTTTTGTTTCTACCTCCTAACCTGATGGATCCATTTGATTAGTCTGTGTGGTCAGTTCTTATTTTTTTTTATTTCCAATAGGTATTGAAGTTTTCAGACTTTGTTTGTGTTGAAGTCATGACATGTGCAACATACCTTTATGATGTAATTTATCATTTGACTACTCAGTGCTACAGTGGGCCTTGTGCGTACTTGAGAGAAAAGGTTGGATCCTATACTGCCTTCCCCTTTAATGGCCTTATATGCCCACAGAGGGAGAATAACTTAAGTACTATGTTTGAGGCCAGACAGATGATTTACGTTATATGATAAATATGTCACATAATCTCAGTTCAGTTTTGCAAACTGTTTACTAAACGCACAATAGCAAGTGTACCGCAATAGAGAAGTCCTTCCAAATGTATATTATTTATTTACTTAAATTCTCCTTTTCTACTTAATAAATTCTTTGTAACTCAAATTTAACTCACGTTTCGTTAGATGTTACAAACTCATATACTTGACATTTACTCAGTGTTTGTGGTAAGTGGCATTATTGTGTTTTAAGTCTGTGTGTGTCTGTGTGTTGTTGTTGTCTTTCAAACATACTCAGTGCTTGCCGTGTTGTAGCAGTACATAATGTTGCAGCATTCTTTCCCTGTTTTCTTGATAGGCTGAGTATGAACTTGATGGCTGCCGGTGCTGAACATGTTCCAAAAGTTAAAACAGCCAGGCTATTTGTCATATGCCGTGTCTCTGTGAAAATGACAGTGATTACACTTGGATGCCTCAGCAACCACAGTAAAAACGTTGTAGTGTCAAAGGACCTCAAAATGTAACGTAATTAAGCCTGCAACAAAATCACTGTCTTTCCTCCACGCAATGTTGGTCCCTCCCAGGGATGTTTGTTAAATCTGATTTACACGCTTCATCTAATCAGTGTAAACTCTGCTGCCCATTTATGTAGGTCTTTCATATTCATTCTCTGTCTATGCCTCTGGGAGTATACAGCAGCCTCCTCACTCATCTTGCGTGTACTATATCATTTCAACTCATCTGTCTTGAAAAAATATAGCCAGTAATTTAAGCTGAGGTAATACCATTCAGAGTCGACAAGTTTCATGTTCCTGGTATTGTGCATGCTGGTTCACTGTCACACTTCCATGGCTTATTGGGAAACTTGAATTTCACGGAGCCATTGTTAATATTATTATTATTAACACCTGTGCTTCTCCTACTATAACAAGCCAAAATGCCTGCTGTGACAAAGGCCTATAATACACATGTTTGTATCAGTTTGCAACTGTTTCCACTGTATTTCTTTTAAGCTCAGTATGAGGACATGCAGCTCGGCATCTGCGTGCAGACACGGCAAGATATCATACAGTAAAAATAGCCCAGTAAAATCTGTATGAAGGTAGATAAATTGAATCAGCCTCAGTGCATGCTGTGAGGTTATTGCGGGCATAATTAAATATACATCAAGCTTTTTTAAGTCACTATTGCAGAACAAAATGTCAACAAGCTTTGACTTAGTCAATCCCTGTGGGAAGCTGCATGGCACATGTCCAGCCCTCTGTTAATGAATACATGAGCATGTAAAGTGCAGATGAAGATAAGTCATGCAGACCCATAACTCAGTATGTTCTCATCCTTTGTTTCATGGAAGAGGCATGATGTAGACATAGAAGCTAGGTTCAGTCAAGATAAAAGATAAATCCAAACACTTGACCACTAATATCTAAGCTAACATATCTGACAGCCTCCAAAGTTCAAAGTACAGCCAGAGGCTGTAGAGAATTGAATTAACCCCTCAACTTTCTGAAATGGCATATAGTTTAGCCCTTTTATTTCAAAAATGCTTTACTAACGCATTTAAATCTTATCATTCAACAACGGTACATGCTGTTTAATCAGTTCACACATCTAGTAAGCTAGCATAATGGACACAGAACCCTTAACATCAAGCAATTGAAAACAGTATGCGGTCAAATGACTTATCTTTCATCCCTATTCCTACAGACATATTTACAGTGCTGCCTCTAATCCACAGTGTCTGTTGCCAGCTTTTGGCAGTTGATCTACTGTTTAATGGTGTAGGCAGTCAATTTATGGATGTCATTAGCCCCAATTATTGCTCTGCTTGATTGAAAAAACGGCTAAAGAACATAATGGCATTTTGAAGGACCAGGTGCACTGCAAACACTATTTCCATATGATGTTTTTGCCACCATACACAGTGCCAAACAAATGAAATTATGTTTTCATTAACACCGCAATTAAGTCAGATGCCTTCCATGGCCTCCCCAGTCTCCACTTTAAAACAATGAACCGTAATGGGATTTTATGATACACAAGGTGATCATTTATGAAAACATATCAAACACCCAACCACACTCAGATCAAACCTTGTATATAATTGATCCACGGAACATTTAAGCTTTTATGCAGACAAATAATCGACTCCTTGCGAAGTAGTTCTGTGTAAAAAACATGCTTAATGTTCAGTGCCTTTATTCTTTCTCACAAGATCTAGTTTATTAGCAACAGTTAGTTTATTTTTTTAATAGTGACAATTAACATGAAGCGGTACAGAAACTAGCATACAGACTTAGTTAAGATGTAAAAAGACAACAGATAACCAATCACAAATAAGTCCTTCCTCTTTACCAGGTCTATCACATATCTAAGACTCTGCAACAAGCTAGATATACTGTTTGGGGTTTGAGCATTACATTACATGTCATTTAGCTTTCTTTTACCCAAAGCGACTTACAATTGCTAATTATGTATCAGAGGCTGCACAACTCTGGAGCAACTAGGAGTTAAGTGTCTTGCTCCGGTACACATTGGTTGATGTATCGCAGTGGGATTTGAACCCAGAACTCCCACACCAAAGGCATGTGTCATATCCACTGCGCCATCACCACCATAATAATAATAGCAAAATAATAATATGGCAGTGTTAACCAGATGTATGGAACAGGCTATTGTAATGAAATAATTAAGGACCTGCACAGATGGAAATCACATTTCTGCATCACTAGCTGCTATTGAATCAACCTGGTGTACTGTTTACTTCTACGTCTATTTATTTGTCTGTCTGTCGGTGGTGGTGACTTTACGCTTGCTGCATATGAGTGCGTGTGTGTGTGTGTGTGTGTGTGTGTGTGTGTGTGTGTGTGTGTGAGAGAGAGAGGTGGAAGGAGTTTGTGTGTGCGTTCATGTGTAATAATGATGAGGTATTGATTCAACAAACTTAGATTGAAATAAACACACCACTGCACTTCATAATGAACACTCGTTCAGCTGTGTGAGGTGATGTTGAGCAGACGAGCTGATGGTAAACAGATCAAAGTTAGTTGTCAGGGTGGCTTTGAAAACAGATTAAAAAAATAATAATGTTGTCAAATTATGAATAGTCTATATCAACGACATTTCATTTCCGGAATTGTTCCGGTGCTGCCGGATATTCCACTAGATGTACCTCCTTTTTCGGCTGGATGGCAGTTACCTTCTGCTTCCTTTGTGTGGCATTCTAAACTCTGGTTGATTTATGAGGACCATGGTTAACTGCTCCTCAGATTTCTGCTGGGTAAATCCAGACAGCTAGCTAGACTATCTGTCGAATTTGAGTTTTTTGTTGCACGACTAAAACAACCTTTGAACGTACACATGTTCCACCAAAACAAGTTTCTTCCTAAGGCTATTTTTCAGAGGCATCGTTGCTTATAGCGCCGGCCAAGACAATTGTGATTGGTTTAAAGAAATGTCAATAAACGCTGTGTGGACTAGCCAGACCTTCCGCCGCAGCGCTGTGGAGGAAGGTCTGACAAGGCAAGACTAAACAATGAATTACTTTTTTGTCAAAAATACTTAAAAAAAACATAATGACTGGATTGGTTGGTTACGTCAGGCTTGCTTATATCAGCAATACTATTCCTGGATCCATCCTGTGCAAGGACATACATCATTCAAGTTTTTATTGCAGTCTACAACCCCAAATCAGAAAAAGTTGTGACAGTATGGAAAACACAAATAAAAAAAGAAAGTAGTGATTTCTAAATGTACTTTGACTTGTATTTCATTGCAGACAATACAATAGCACATCATTTAATGTGTTCCTCAATGTTTTTTATTTCCTTTTTTTTAATTCCTATTTTGGTTCGTGCAACACATTTAAAAAAAAGTTGGAACAGTAAAGCATTTACCACTTTGTAATGTTGCCATTCCTTTTCACAACACTTAAAAGACGTTTAGGGACTGAAGACACCAAGTGATGAAGTGTTTCAGGTGTAATTTTGTTCCATTCTTGCTGCAAACAAGTCTTAAGGTGGGCAACAGTACGGGGGGCTTCGTTGTCACAGACACAAGACAAAACACAGACGAAGTTATCGAATGCAACTAACTTCAGACGGAGCCTGCTGGATCTGGGTGAGAGACGTGGCCAGAATATCATAATTCATAAAAATGCGGCGCAGTGACGATACAGACATTTCATACACAAGACATGTGTGACACCGCTGACCCGCCAAAGAATTCGACCCGTGCTGGACCCGTTCATAGTGAGTCCGCCGTCACCCTGTGAGTAGTATACGCTTCAGTCCATCGCACTCTCCCTCTCTCCCTCTCTCTCTCTCCCTATTTTTTTTTCTTTTGGGGGGGGGGGGGGGGGGGAGGCATTTTCGGCCTTTATTTTGATAGGAAAGCTGAAGACATGAAAGGGGAGAGATAGGGGGGAATGACATGCAATAAAGGGCTGCAGGTCGGAGTCGAACCTGGCCCGCTGCGTCGAAGAATAAACCTCTATATATACCAACTGAGCTATCCGGCAAGCTGGTTTAGCCAAGGCCAAAGGGGAAGAAGGCACAATTACAGGTATTGGCCATCTGAGGGGCATGCGACAGCAAGGGGGGGCTATAAGACTTTGAGCCATGACATGTGTTCAGTGTTCAGGGAAGCACTTTGAAACAGTAGCACTTTCTATTTTGAAATGTTTTACTTAAAATGTTTCAGTTTGGCAGCTCAGTGAAGCACTTTAAACATGTTTTTATATATGCAGTATGATTGTGCTTCAACTAAAAAGTATTTATCTACACCTTATTCTTGTTTAAAATCATTTACATAATATAAATTAATGTATATGGAGCGTGATAAAAAGGTGACCTTGAAATTGTGGTGTTAATAGCGATGCAAGGAAAAATGTGGGTGCACCTCAATTTTGTGCTGGTGCACCTAAATAAAAAAGTTAGGCGCACCAGTGCAACCAAGGCAAAAAGTTAGTGTGGAGCCCTGCATCACAGAAGTGCAAGTTACCTTTGCCAAGGGCACTGACACAACCCCATACCATGACAGACTCTGGCTTTTGGACTTGTTGCTGGTAACAGTCTGGATGATCCTTTTCTTCTTTGGTCCGGAGCACACAGCGTCCATTTCTCCCAAAACAATACCTGAAATACTGATTCATCTGACCACAGTACACGTTTCCACTGTGTGATGATCCATCCCAGATGCCTCCGAGCCCAGAGAAGTCAACGCTGCTTCTGGACACTGTTAACATAGGGCTTCCTTTTGGCACAGTACAGTTTTAACTGGCATTTGTGGCTGTAACTACGTATTGTGGTACTTGACAAAGGTTTGCCAAAGTAGTCCTGAGCCCATGTGGTGATATCGCTTATAGATGAATGACGATTCTTGATGCAGTGCCGCCAGAGGGATCGGAGATCACAGTTGTTCAGCTTAGGCTTGCGCCCTTGTCCTTTACGCACTGAAATTCCTCCTCATTCCTTGAATCTTTTAATTATGTTATGCACTGTTGAAGATTAAATAAGCAAATGTCTTCCTATCTTTCTTTGAGGAACATTGTTTTTAAACATTTCAATAATTTTCTCACGTATTTGTTGGCAAACTGGCGATCCTCGGCCCATCTTTGCTCCTAAAGGACTAGACCTTTCTTGGATGCTGCTTTTGTACCAAATCATAATTACAATCACCTGTTGACATCACCTGTTTCAAATCACATCATTATTTAACCAATTTACCTGATTACTAGCCCTAAATTGCTCCTGTCCCAACCTTTTTTGGAATGTGTTGCAGGTCTGAATGACAGGAAAGGATGTATATTTATAAATGAAATTAAGTTGACCAGACCAAACATGAAATATTTAGTGTTCACCTTGTCTGCAATGAAATACAAGTCAAAGTACATTTAGAAATCACTACTTTCTTTTTTTATTTGTGTTTTTCATACTGTCCCAACTTTTTCTGATTTGGGGTTGTAGAAGCCCTTAAGCAATGCAGCCTAGACAGGACATAACTTTGCTCTTAGAAGCTTTTCAGAGTGAAAAACTCTAATACATTCAACAAACTAATCACATGACCCCATTGTGCAGGTTCCGCTGCTGTCAGACTGATACTCCTACAGCAAAATCTGACTGGAGTGTGTAATGAGCAATTCTGTCCATGTGCTTCCTCACTGGCCTCAGATAGACGTGTCATTGTGTTCAGCAAAGGTGTCACAGGCACACAAGCAGTGGAAATTATTTCAGCCTTCAATGAATTCTTGACGGCCAGCAATGATTGCTGCTCTTCTGTCGCCCTGTCCTGCAGACTAGACTAGTGTATTGCTTGTTTCATAGCTTCCTGTTAATTACTTTCAAAGTAAGATTGTCTCTTTCAGAAGAGGTGATCATTTTGGTTTGATGATAATGACACTTTCATTAATAGCTCAATATTATTGATATGGATAGTTTAAAAACACATTTTCCCACATTATTTTTGTGGATCTACAAACTGTATCTCAGTGTGTGTCCTGATTATCTCTAAGTGCTTAACGGGTATTTCTCAACCCTGAGGCTGGCATGTTCTTGAGAGTATGGGATTGCTGCTTAGCTAAAAGCTTTTAGTTCTTAGTGAGGATGTCTGTTCCTTGCGATGTTGTGACTTCTTCCAAGCAGAGTGCCTGTCTGAACTGGTCTTTCTTTTCTTGTGACCCATACAACATCAATAACATGAACCAACACATTGTGTTTGCACCAAACATATGTCCTAGTACGTCATCTTCTTGACTGACTGTCCGCTGTATGGAGAAATCAATAGGTGTATATTCCAATTAAGAAATGCTTATTGACTGTACTAGAAGCTTTCTTAAAGGAAAGTATCTTATTGCATTTATTCTACAATGCATACTCCTGCAAAATGCTGACTGTATCAATACAATTAGATCAGGGGGCTCATTTTTTAGGATTCAGTAACGCCTCATCCTATTGATTCTGTGCAGTGTAGCCTATCCAGGAAGAGCTGAGATCAAAGGAATTGTTGCCCAAGGCTCATTTCTGTTACATTTTTCTTACGATGAGAAGGACAACTTCATGGACTGACAGTATTTTACAGCACTCCTACTAAAGCTGAGCGATAAGTATTTTTAGGGAGTCCTGTCTAAGATGAGGCAATGTACCTGATTAATGGTATATCAAATTTAGCTTGTTTCTGTAGCTGTAATAGTGTTTATAATGAATTGCCTCGTTATAGTTGTGGAAGCCCATATTATGGAAAAAGACACAGCTATTCGTCATTGTAGTTTAACAGCATTTTTCCGAAAGTGGTTTCACTATGCATATACGAATCCATGACACAATATACTCCCAGCATTATGAGGGAATGTACATTTTCAGAAAAGGAGAAACAAAAAGAATTAGATTAGTAGAAATTGATCTTTTAGTTGGATTAGCATTGCTAGGGAAAAGCAGAACAAAGCTTTGTGTCTGTTTTAGTATTATGGAGATTATAATATGTATTTATCTTTTAATGCTTTACTTCATTTACTGTCAACTGTTGACCTTAGAAAACCATGCAACAGGTTAGAAACTTGGAGCAGTTTTGGAATATTTTAGACAACAACATTTTGCACTGAGGGCGGGAAGAGATACAAATAAATAAATAATTTAATGTATACCTGGTTTTGTGTCTTTATTTATTTTATTTATGTTTTGCTCTCAGTGTCAGTGTCTGATCGCCACAATAGCAATGTGCCATGACCCACAAAGCCATGACGACACTGACACTGTTGAAAATGCACAAAAGCTGCAATTTGTCACCCTTATGTTACTTCCATGAACGTCCACATGTTACTTAACCAACTGTAATGACCTCTCCTCTTGCCCAGGTGACTACCCTAGTGAACACCAGTAACAAAGGGCCATCCAGTAAGAAAAAGGGGCGCTCCAAGAAGGCCCATGTCTTGGCAGTATCTGTTGAGCAGGCTACCCAGAACTTTCTGGAAAAAGGTGAGCAGATCGCCAAAGACAGCCAGGACCTCAAGGAGGAGCTCATTGCTGCTGTGGAGGATGTTCGTAAGCAAGGTGAGCTTGTTGAATGTTTGGTAACGCGTTACTTAGGTATGCCATGCTAGTATCTACATAAGATGACACAGTCATGACACATGCACCCTAACTCTAACCCTAACCATAACTTGTCATGACAAAAACTGAATGACACTTACTGAAAGAAGCGTTATGTCAAAGTTCAAAGTTCAAAGTTTATTGCCATTTGCACAGGTACGTTTCAGTACAGGTACATTGGAATTCTTGTGCGTTTCTCAGAGTCAGGTTCTAGATTAAAAATAATGTATAAAAAGTAATACATATGCATACATTCACACATAGCCTACTATACATTCACATACTCACACATATATATATAAATATACATACACACACACACATATATATATATATATATATATATATATATACATACACACATACATGTACACATCATGTATATACATATATACATACATACACATCGTGAGGTAGAGCTGAGAGCGACTAAACATTCATGACTTGTTTATAATGTTTATGACACGTTCATGACAGTGTCATGTCACTCTTATGTAGATACCTTCAAGTAAAGTGTAACCGAATGTTCTCATGCACAATGCTTGTGTGCCTTTTTCTGTTGTATCATTATATTGCTTTGATATTGGTCGAAAAACTGCATTATCAGTCTGCAATATACCTGCTATTCACCATCAGACATCGGTAATTGCTCCTTTCCCTCAGCAAAATTATTATTGTTTTTTTTCCTTCATACAACACTATTCCACTCACGTACTCAATCTTTAGTATAACACAAGTATGGCTGTGAGTTGTTTCTGAACTTTCTAGACCTTCATCCATCATTAGTAGAAGGTTGCCCACTTATAAATTAACAACAGTCCTAGCAAATTGGAGAAACAGTGACTTTCAAGTATTGGGGGTGGGTAGTCGTGCCATGATAATTAATGGCTACATTCAGATTTTACGGATATTGTCGAGTACATCCAACCTTTTTAGTCTAGGATTGAAGGCTGCACAGGGAGCGGAATTGCTGTAAAAAATGTAATGTTTGGAGAAAGTATTAAGTGCTCTGAGTGTTAGAACAAGTCAAATGTACAAAGTTGTGTACTTTAGACGGATGTAGAGTTTAGAGTGGCAAGGCAAATCCATTAAATAAAACACATTTGTACCCATTAGTTTTGGGCTTTACTTGATGCATGCAGCTTCATGAATGTAATGAGCCTAGATCCTGAGTTGTTTACCCTAAAGTCATGCAGCATTAGAGCTTTGACTGTCTGTGATGATGGGGAGCATTGCTGAATTCATTTTTTTTTAAGATTGTTTTTTTGAGCATTTTGGCCTTTAATTGATAGGACAGTTGTAGACAGGAAAGGGGGGGGGGAGAGAGAAGGGGATGACATGCAGCAAAGGGCCGCAGGTTGGACTCAAACCCTGGGCCGCCGCTGTAAGGACTGAGCCTTGTTACATGGGGCGCACCTACCTACAGGCGAGCTACCAGGGCGCCCCCGTTGCTGAATTTTAAGACACAGAAGCCCATTCTCATTAGCAACAATTTAAAAATGTCAGATGCTGGTTAACAATGAAACTTCTGCATGGACGCGACTCTTCACTTCAACAAATCATGCTCAGTCTTTCGGGGAGCCCTCGCTATGTTGGCCCACGGTCACAGTTTCCAAAGTTTGTTTCCTGTGCTGGGAGCAAGTCAGTGAGCCTTTATGTGAATCAGATTTGTGTCCCCAGAATGAAATTGGATTCCCCGTTCAATAACTACATCAGCAGTAAGAGCAAATGGAGCTCAGCATATTGCGTGTTGTGTTGTGTTGTGTTGTAGCCGTATTCCTCATCCTGCACTGTCAGCTCCACTTGGCCGCCAGTGCTGTTGAACACTGACTTGAATGCGTTGGCACTCAGCTCTTTTGAGGCGAGAAATAGACTGTTGCCACACAGGTCATCACCACAGCTGACATCAAAAACGACAAGATGAATCTTATCACTTTTTGGGCATGTGATCCAAAACCAAAGGAAGGCTGTGTTCATTTTTTTATTCATTCATATTTTTTTGTACATTCGATCTCTTTAGGACATGTTTTGAACTAATGTGGTACCTTTGTGCATTTGTGTTTGCATGTGTGCTCATAAATAATTGCACTGCCCTTTCTGATTCTTTTAGTGACAAGGCTCTGCCCTTTAAAAAAAGGCAATGATTCAAGCTCAGTACCTGTCTTTCCCAGGGAAAAAAAAACAAACTCTGGCTATTAATGCCCTTAACCTTTTACTGCCATTATAAAAAAAAATATGGGCACGCTCAAAAGCTCTTAAGCACAGAAGTGGACTGCTGATGGCACACTCTTCATTCTCTCTTTACACACTTTTTTGCTAGGTTGGATATAATTACATGTCAGAAAAAACTGTAATGTTAATAATACGGATACACATACACAGAGGGCTTCAATAATCAGGCCCTTTGTACTGTCACTCTTTACTAGCTCATCACTGGGCCAGACAGACTTGGCACTACCAGCAACAGTATGTGTTTAGGTGTCCGCCTCTGTTTATGTCTGTTAGGATGTGTCAGGTTCAGTTTTCTCTGATTAGGTTTTTTTTTTTGTCATAGGACAAACAGCTTCATTTGCTCCATATTTTTAATTTATGCTGAGAGAGCTGGCACTCTTAGCTGGCATGTCAGAGACATGGAGGAATTGATGCTTTCTGGAATGTCATTTCATCTATGGTGAAATGGTTGAAGGAAGGTCATAACCAAACCACTTTGCAGCACATTATGTAGAGCAACAGGTCACCTGTCATGATGCTCCTGTTAGGTTACAAGCTCTTTGATTTCTGTGGTTGTGTGGGTTTGAGCAATTGGAGGTTTCTTTGAAGCCAAATTGTATCTATTTCCTAACAAAAAACCCAGTTAGATGAAAAGAAACAAATACAGTACACATACTCCCACACAGATAACAATTCAATCAGGAGAGACTTTGTTTGCAGATATGCAAAAGAACAATATTATACAACTGCATGACAAAAATGTATGAGTCTTTTGGAGATTAGACTCCATTAAATTAATATTTTTTAAAGGGGTAGAGAATAGGAAACATATCCTCCGATGGAGTCTAGACACTGGTGGTGGCGGAGAAGAGACCGGGGACCAGACCGACTAGGCAACGGAATGGCCATCCGGGAGAATCATGAAGACTGGAGGCGGCAGGGGAGGTGGAGGGTTGAGCGCTTTGCCTGAAACGAACTGAACAGCAAAGGAGAACATATTTAAGCAGAGCTGTAGTGCTGTGATTGGTCCTTGAATTCCGTGGTCATGACTGATTGGTTTAAGTGAAAGTATCGCTTCTAAACAGCTGATTTGATTTACGGAGAAAGAGTAATGATTGGGTTAATGACGTCTTCCTGAAAGAATTTGCGCTGAGCTTCATTACATAGTCAACTCTAAGGTCAAATATAATCATGTCGCTATCTTCCACTTACATTTTTCTCCCTTCCGTCTTGCAGGAGAGACGATGCGTATTGCCTCGTCAGAGTTTGCTGATGATCCGTGTTCCTCTGTGAAACGTGGCACCATGGTGAGGGCCGCCCGCGCCCTGCTCTCCGCTGTCACCCGCCTGCTCATTCTCGCTGACATGGCTGATGTCATGAGGCTGCTGGCCCACCTTAAAATTGTAAGTGTAATCATCACCTTATTTTCAAACAAATATGATGTTCTTCTGCCAAAGAAGGGGGTACATCTTGAACAGTTCAACAATGTGTTTGGTGGCCTGTATGACCCTGGGGCCTCTCAGAGTTGTGAAGCCATGTTTAGTGGTTATGTTGCGTGAGAGTTGCATTCAGAATACTCATGTAAATATGTCTAGCATGCCTTGAAATGACAGACTCCCCAAATAGTTTTTTGCAAGTGATAGAATCAAGTGTATTTGTGAGACTTGCATGCACATAGTTGCAAGTACAGATGTTAAATAGTTCTTCCTGGTGTTGTATAGTCCACATAAGGAATGTATGCTTTTCTAACAACCTCTGTTAACATTAGCATATAGACGAGGCATGGAGGAGTATGCTGGGAACACACATCTGATTGTACTGTATTTATAGCATACCATGGGGCCCTGGTGTGATTAACAGCACATACCCGTCCCACTCACTGACTTATTTGTAGAACAAATGTTTTTTTAGTCCTTTATTGTGAAAATGGCCCAGGGCTTTGAAAGAGAAGTTATTAAAGGCTGCTAGAAAGAATGATATGCAATTGGTATTATCTGAAACAAACTCAGGCCTGCATGCACTTTCATTCACTTACTTTGCCCCTCTTTCACAAACACACACACACACACACACACACACACACACACACATACACACACACACACACACACACACACACACACTCAGAGTCCACACACACACACTCAGAGTCTTTTTTTTTATTACAAGCTTCATTCTTGAGGCCCACCGAGGGGCTTAACTCTAGCCAGTATAAACCATCAAAGGCCACTTAAAAGTTACCTCTCTCTTCTTTCTATTCCATTACATCGTGTGCATCACTTTCGTTGGGGAAAGAAAGAAGTTCAGAATCAGAATGTACCTACAAAAGGGATTGGGGATTGCTGGAGTGAGACCCATTAAAATTGCACAACTAAATGGTTCTCGTCTTTTTTAACCTGGTTCCAATTACATAGTGTTCCATTATTCTTTTACTTTAATGCATGTTGTAACATTTATGGCTTAAGGTTTATTACTGAATTAAACTATTTGGATCAATGTACGGTAGTTTTCTGTTGCATCCATAGTTTTTGAAAGATCCAGTATTTGTGCCCGTGTGTGTGTGTGTGTGTGTGTGTGTGTGTGTGTGTGTGTGTGTGTGTGTGTGTGTGTGTGTGTGTGTGTGTGTGCGCTCCAGGTGGAGGAGGCCCTGGAGGGAGTGAAGAATGCGACCAATGAGCAGGACCTGGCCAACCGCTTCAAGGAGTTTGGGAAGGAGATGGTGAAGCTTAACTATGTGGCAGCTCGCAGACAGCAGGTAACTGGAAGCCCCCTGTGTCCTGCTTAGTCTTTCTCAGAAAAAAGTAAACCACTTTCCACACCACATTCAGGTACAGGGAGTTCCCGTAGGAGAAAGCTCCTTCAAGTGTCTACATTCTGGCTTTCTCTGGCTTGGTGATTTTAAAATTTCATTTATAGGTGGTTAAGTGCGGAACACGATACTGGTTAAAACAACTGCAGATACAGTAAATGGTGTAAGAATGTATGGGTTTAGGCCATTGTATGAGAATATAGTGGTGGCACAATCTTAAACCAAGCAAGTGTATTGAGAATAAATGTAGACACAATCAGACGTGTGTAGAGAGAATCCTGATTGACAAGACTTCAATCAGTGACTAGTAAGAGTTGTTTGGTGTCAGATTCTGACAAAAAATATAGTATAGGCTAGCTTTCAGAAAAACACACACACACACACACACACACACACACACACACACACACACACACACACACACACACACACACACACACACACACACACACACACACACACACACTATGATGATTAAACAAGATGACATTTGGTTATTATAGCAGAAAAGGAACCTATTTTCAATCAACTATTGTACTATTAGTTGTGGTGTTATGTAAACAACACCGACAGTTCCACCACATTCAAAGTGCTTCATTTCATATATATATATATTTTGATATATTATGGTATTAGTTGAAGCTGAAAGCATTTGCAATAACGTTATCATGTTACTGTAAATGAGCAAAATATCAGCACCAGTGCTTATTTTACCCAGGAGGATAACACATGAAAGTGTTTGAATATCTAACATTGCCCCCAGTGTGACAAAAAGCTTTTAAAAGATTTTTCCTACAAGTGTCATGTTGGCAACTATCCACCCTGCTGAACTGTCCCAGAGCAAAACACTGAGCTGAATTCCATCCAGCTCCAGGGCTGCTGAGCTGCTGACACTGCCCTAACTTTGTGTGGTTGGAACAATACCAATTCATCAGATGGGACATGAACTTATGTTTTGAAAGGAAATGTCTTGAAATGGGATCGGTTTATACTCTGTTTGTCTCTATTGTGAATTAGTGATGCCATCAAAAGTCCTTTTCTTTTTTTTCAGCTCTTGATGCAATATTTGAGAAATACACTCTTTTGCGTATATTGTGTAGGATCTTTCCTAATTCTTGAATATGGACCGCCTTTTCTTTAAGGACTGACTATACTTGTTTTTAAGTGATAACTTGATGACCTTCGTCACCTTTTCAGGAACTGAAAGACCCCCAGTGTCGAGATGAGATGGCAGCTGCACGTGGGGCTCTTAAGAAAAACGCCACCATGCTGTACACTGCCTCACAGGCCTTCTTGCGCCACCCAGATGTGGCGGCCACACGTGCCAACCGAGACTACGTGTTCAAGCAGGTTCAGGAGGCCATAGGAGGCATTTCCAGTGCTGCTCAGGCCACCTCGCCCACTGATGAGAAGCACGGCCATGCCGGCATTGGAGAACTGGCTGCTGCCCTCAATGAATTTGATGTAAGTCTGCAGAGCATTCTGTTCTTCTTTGAAATACTACATGCAGCACATATATATTCTGGCTCTGGTATATCCCAACTTTGAGAGAACGTTAATGACCATTAATGAGGCAATTCTGTAGTGAACACACCTATATTTATAATGTGTCTTAAAGCTCACAGAGACAAAGGTTCCTGAATGTAATAACAGTTTTTTTCCACTCATGAATTTTTTACATATGACACATGTGCTGCATGAGTACATTATGGCCTGTACTTAAGCATAACAGAGCGAAAAGTATACCTTTTTGTACAGTATTCGCATCAATATGATTGGACATTTTCAAATTCTGCTATATAAGATGGCTTGGTCTTTGTCATATTCTTTTTTGCTTATATAAAAAAAAAAAAAACATAATTAAGGTTATATGGGGAACCCTGCCTCCAAGACTTTATTCAGACTACCCTCTTGTCAAATTCTTCATGGCACATCTATTGTGTGCATGTTAACATTTCCACCATCTACAGAGACACATTCATTACACATTATTAGAAATACTGCATGCTACATTAGGAGGATCACTTATCTGCACCACTTTGTAAAGGCTGCTGTATCTACATGGGCTTTCATACTGACATGTTCACTGTCTGAATACATAAGTATTTTCAGTGTCACAAAGACATATTTATCTACCACTTATTTCTCTCTATAAGTCTCTATATCTCTGACACACAAAACTGAGTTGTCTCCATAGACACGATTCGCTGCTGCCATCTAGTGGTTATATATTGATGGTGAACTATTGGTATGATCATAGCTGGTAGCTTTTTGGCTGTTTAGGTGATCATGTCTCACCAGGTCAGGACACTGAGGTTTTGGATATTGGCTCGGAAGCTGGAGCCCTGTCATTTTTCATTACAAACACACTCATCAAAACATGTTGTGAATGCAAGAGTTTCTCATACTGTAGGTTAGGAAACCAGGAGTACTCTGAGACCCCTGGGGAACAGGCCTAAGATCCACTGTTTCAGTGTGAAATTAGCACTTTGATTTATGTATCAAATTCCAAACTGTATTTGCACTTCAGACTTTGTCATGCTTGATGAGACCCAGATTGTGTTTGCGTATACATGACTGACACATTCAGAGCAACTTTAAATGAATGCTGAACATTTCCCTTTTTAGGACCCCCATTACAGCAGCATTACTTCACAATCTACTTCTTCCTGATAATGTGTTATATCCGACACACACAGTATAGATAGTTTCAGATATATAACACATATTGCTGCATTTTTATTAGATTAGATTAGATTAGATTCAACTTTATTGTCATTGTGCAGAGTACAAGTACAAAGACAACAAAATGCAGTTTGCGTCCAACCAGAAGTGCAAAAAAGTGTAGACAGGTTATGCATAGACAGGACAATGAAATATATTACAGTGTTAAGAGCAGAATAAATATGGCTATGTAATATGAACAATGTATGAACAACATGTACAGATATGTGCAATGTAGTAGCAGTGACATTGTAATAGTAGTACAAATAATATAGATATATGCAGTGTATTAGCAGAATATATGATAGGAAAAACAGAATAAATATGGATATTCAGTATGAACCATATAGGCAGATATGTACAGTATGTACAGCTATGTGCAGTGTAGTAACATTATAAGAGTAGTAGAAGAAGTGTATGTGGAGCAGTAGCTATGTGTAGGTGTATAGGTGTAATTACAGTATGTATATTTGTAAATAAATAAATAGAACAGTATGGGTGGAATAGGGTAGTGCAAATTGTCCGGGGGGGGGGGGGGGACTAAATACCCACAGCGACCTCTAGCTCACCCACTAAGAGCGTTTGCCCCATGTTGGCTGAGTCCTGCAGCGGCGTGGGTTCGAGTCCGACCTGCCACCCCTTGCTGCGTGTCGTCTCTCTCCCCCTTTTGTGTCTATCCACTGTCCAATAAAGGGAAAAGCCCCCCAAAAATAATCTTTAAGAAAAGAAAACATACCCACCGCTCTTTGGTGATATATTAATATTGTGCACTGTCCCCACTGGTCTAGCCTTGGCAGCAGAAGCAGTCTTACCACTTCTAACACATTTTCCACTAAATCATATGACTCACTACACACTGCAGCTGCCTATTTTCCTCACCAGGATTGATCAATAGTTATATCTTTCTCTAAATCATCTAATCTGGATCTGTCTACAGAATCGAATTGGTTATTTGTTACAAACCCAGCTTTTACTGTTAGAGATTGACACAAGTCACCCTATCTCACTTGAACACAGCTGTACCTTACCCACTTCTGTGAGAGCAATATACTTGAATATGTTCTGCAGTTTTGCTCCTTTATAGCTCTACTTTTACTTAATGTCAGTACAACTGAACTGTCACAGAGTCTTCAGGAAGTTACTCAAGAATGACAGGAACAAGCCTATTGCCTAGGGAGTTTCAGTGATTAGCGGACATGGGTGAGTTTTTTTAGATTTAGATTTTTGAGATGACAATTTGATTTGATGAATGAACCCAAACTCTTAAGATGTTGTGTTTAATTACAGAAATGTTCAAGTAGCCTAAGTGTGGATGACAGAACACACATTGGAAACAGTAGACACGTAAGTAAAGTAGTATAAAGAAAAATGAGTATGAAGAATTAAGTAGAAGTTCTTAACATATTTAATCTCTAAATGATATGAGATCAACCCAAGCAGCAATCTGGGAGAGGGGCTGACATTCACAGAGACTAGGTCCATATTTTACACAGTCTATCTATCAACCGCATTGAATGCTCTTGATTGCATCTGTAATTAGAGATGGGAGTCATTTTTTTATGACTTGCTAAACATAATTTGTATTTATTTTGAGGTAAATCATTTTGTTCATGCACTACTGTAATGGTTTGTATTAATGACACACTTATCAAACACTTAAACATATTTAGTTTTATGTTAAGATTATGTTTTGGGCACTTTAGATCTTTATTTTTATAGGACAGCTGAATATGTGAAAGGGGAGAGAGAGGGGGAATGACACGCAGCAAAGGGCTGCAGGTCGAGAAGTAAACCTCCATATATATATATATATATATATATATATATATATATATATATATATATATATATATATATATATATATATATGGGCGCGTGCTTTACCAGGTGAGCTACCCAGGCGCCCAGTAATTTAGCTTTAACCATAGTGAGAGTGACATACCTTACACTTTGACATATACTTCTGAGGTACTGCATAGTTTTTTCTTCTCATATGTATCTTTCCCCTTTGTTACTCTGTTTAGTATGCACTTTAAAAAAAATGCTCTGTTTTTTATGGTAGGATGAACACAGTCTATGTTGTATTTTACAGTGTTATTGATTGTTCTGTCTACAAGTTTGTTAGTTCACAGTATGTCAGTGTCCCCTTGTGGTGATGTTTGGAAATTGCAAGTATCCTCTATTTTTGACTTAAAGCTCATATTATGCTTTTTGTCGTTTCCCCTTTCCTTTATTGTGTTATATATCTTTTTTGTGTATGTAATAGGCTTCCAAAGTGAAAGCCCAAAGTCCACCTCAAATGGACTCACAAACTGCTCCAAACAGCTCTGTTGTAGTCCAGCATTTATTTCCGTGACAAACGTGTGTCACTTTGTAACACACGTTATAATGATCGCCTAGCTGCTAGCGTGGCACACCCTCATACTCTGCTTCTGATTAGCTAGCAGTACTTACATAGCTACTGTGCATGTGCGACTCCCAACAAAGATGGAACAGAAGTGAGATGTCTCACTCTGTAGCTAAAACAGAGAGCTCAACACACAGGGTGAAAAGAGGATCTGCAGCAATGCGCAGTACGACAAAAATATGTTTTTTGAAAATTCAACAGTGTAAACTGTTGGGAATTCGTAGGGGTACCGCTTCAATTATTGGCAATGTATCAAAGATGTTTTTATCAATATTAATAAAGTTATGAATATGTGTATTAATAACTTTACCAAATTGACAAACAATCAAAATGGGGCACCACCCTGGAATCATGGACCAATAACTGAGCTGGAAAACAGTCTCATTGGTGGTGTTCCCTTTAAAATACAGATCTGAATTAATTTGATTAATTTATCTGGTATCTTTGAAGGAACAAAGAAAGGGTGAAATTCGAGCACAGACCTGTTCAACCAGCAGTTTAAGATCAGTTTAATTCTTACTTTCCTCTGTCCCAACAAAAATGTATTCTGATATAACCTCTAAATACAATTATGAACCTGAAAATGAGCACAATATGAGCACTTTAGTGCTGCCGCTGTGAGGAGACATGTCAGACCAGCAGGGTGAAACATAGACTCAGACATATTAGATTAACAACTAAAAGCCATCTAGTGCTAAGGGCTTAGGCACCTTGAGAAGAACTGTATTTTAGGTTTATCTGAACCTGCTATCCTGTTATTCTGTACGAGGCTGTGGCCTCTAATCACATCAGCTCTGTTTTTATGTAAAACAGTATGGGGTTTTAGAAAAGCCAAAGACCTGCATAATTTGATTCCATTCGGCAGACAGGGAGACAGGCAGCAGTTAAATGAGACAAATTGCCCTTTGCTTAGCCCTCTGTGCTTGCCTGAAGCTGGTGCATGTTTAATTCCTAACTTACCACAGAGACACAGGCGATGGCCAGATCCTCTCAGAATAGTTATGCCCTGATATACTAAGCTATGAGGCAAGGCACTTGTAGGAGTTTGTTCGTGTGCATAGGCTACAGTGCGTGTTGTATGCACATGTACTTTTGTAAGTGGTTGTGTTTGGTGGTAAAGCACATGGACACATACACACACAATGGTGCATATCATTGGGGATGCATATGTTATTGTTATATAATGATACAATGGGGGCAGCTATACGCTATTTTCCAGATATTCTTAAGCTCTCACTTCCTCTCTTTTTTTCTTTCCATCCACACAAACCCACAAGCACTCACATGCACACTTGCTTTGTTGTCTGTAATGGAGTTCGGAGTTGGATGATTGCTTCTATCTGTTTTGGGGTGCTGCTCCTTGTCCCAAGTCAGCTTTGATCTGTTACTCATTCTTCGACTCCTCTGCAATGGTTGGATGCATGGATGGATGGCAGACCTGAGTACAGCACAGGCACAGACACAGACTCAGATAGACACAGTCTATTCAGGCAAAAAAAGCTTTTAATATTGTAGCTGGTTTCAGTTTTTGGTTTATTTTTATGTTAACAAACTGTTGTATGACGGTGCTCATTTCATGGGTTAGGCATGAGTGAGCCGATATGGACAAATATTTCTAATGGTTTTGATTCCTTCATTCTCTGTTCTGTCACCAGTGTTTCTTACAGCCTCTTTCACTCGGACATTACAGGGCATTTAGTCACGCCAAAAAGCAGGTGTGTGTCTAGGCGGTCACAATAATTTATGTCCGTCTCACACTTATACTGAGGAATGAAAGATCCTGATCACAATGCAAACATGTATTCCTTTTTTGGGTAGACTGAAGAAAACAAAACAAAGTATTTTTCATCTCCTCTATTTCAATGCCGAGAATGTGCAATCATCTGTAAAAACAGCACAGCAACACAAACGAATCGTGGAGAATATAGATTGCCTGCTATGTGGATTCTTTTCCATCTTTAATTAGGGAAAACATCCCGAGGGCTCTGTATGTGTTTCAAGAAAGATTGATGCTCATATGCCACTAAAATAAAAATGGCAAGAATATTGAGGGCATTGCCTCAATTGCTCCTGAACAGGTACAGTCTGTGACACAAAAGGTTAGACAAGATTTTGAAATGCAGCGCACAGGTGCTGGTCTGTAGCTGGAGTGAAAGGGCAGCTTATGAATAAGACAAGACAGAGGGTCTGACCTCATCTGTCCTTTTGTTTTACTGACACCCAGAATTAGTTTGGAATAAGTCAACTTAAGACACTGAGGTACAAGATCTATTAAGAGAGAAAGTGAAGGTCAACATCAGTTCAAATTCACTCAATTTCAATGTTGTTTGGCATATAACAAAGAGGCAACATGAGTCCCCCCCTCCACCTTTTACCTTTTAGAGTTCCTCATCAAATATTTTGCAAGGGACTTCTTTTCTGATTGCTGTGCACATGTTGGGAAAGCTTTTCCTCCAAAAACGTATAATATATAATATTTTATAATTTCCAATGTTCCCAATACTTTTCCCAAGTACTTTTTAATAGTCACTAATATAGTACTTTAATATCAATAATTAGTTTGCTGTGGACATATTAATGGTTTCTGTGATTCAGGGTTTCAGGGTGATTCAACCCATTCCACTGAACATTGAGTTATGTATTAAACGTCTGAAGCAAATTCCTCATGTGCCTACTGTACCAGGCATTGACTATGGTGACTATGATAATAACAGGTTTTAAAACCCTTTTTTTTCATTCAAATAAGTGGTGCTGTAAATAAAAGATCTTCAAACAATTTATAAAACAAGGACCTCATCTGTCAAACAAATGCCACCCAGTGTGAAAAATAACTCACGAGTCTTCCAGTGAGTCAGTTAATAATGGTAAGGTTGACATTTGGTTCTCTTGTTACTTGAACACTTAGGTGACTAGTAAAAAAGTGACAGTTCTCTCTTTCTGCACAAATGTACCTTTCTTTTTGTTATCAGCATGAACAATGCATATAATGGCCAGTGCTAAGTTAGCATTTGATCCATTTCCATCGTGTTTTTACCAAGCACCACTCTGGAGAGATTTAGTTGTGGGCAGTCTTGAAATAGGTTTTATTATTGATGTCACAGTTAGGTTTTGGTAAAGACGACAGAATCTGAGCAAGGCCACCTTTAAATTCGCTATGCAGGAAAAGTCCCTGTCATGTTTGGAATAAAAGTCTTTATTTGGGGATCTGAGCTCAGTGGAAGGACAGATGGAGTCAGGGCCCTATGGGTATGTGGGTAAAGACACGCTGTAGCACAAACAGGCGTAGATTTGTAGGTCACAGCATACGTACTGTACGCTGTGTAGTAATTCTGTTACATTTAAAGAACACAAAAATATGCTTGAGCAGTGAATTTATGAATTCATTGTAGCAAATATTGAGATGTATAATGATTTTTTTTTTAATATAACGCAGGTAGTATACCAGTTGTTTTTACCACATGTACATGTAGAAATATCTGTTTCTGAGGAAGACTAGTCACGATCTGTGAGCATTTACATGCAGGCAGGAAACAGTCATACTGTAACTCTCTCCCTCTCACCTGGTAACTGCCATCCACATTTTATTATGCAAAAGATCTCTTTGTCTCCGTGCCGTTCTACCGCTTTACGCCTGCTTATCTTTGGTATAGTCAAAAGCAAGAAGCACCTGATACAGCCTTTTAAAACTGTGACTCTGTTGGTCTCTCCCACTCTCGCACACTTCTTTGAAGTTTCACACATAAAGACATCAGCAGCAAAGTAAGTACTTTTCTCATAGAGCTTTTTTCAGTTTGAAGAAATACAAGATACTATGACTCAGGTAATGTAACTGAGATAGGAAAGCCCCGCCAGTACATGTACGAGTTATAAAGGTCTTCCCTTTTATTCCTTTGCTGCTGCTGCTGCTGCTGCTGCCTTCAATTAGATGAGAGCCAGGAAGAGTAGGGAGAAGATGGCGATGGTGTCTTTTTACATAATTGTTATTGCATCAAAATGATTACCCCGTCCTCAGCGCTCCTTCTTCTCTTTCAACCAGCAAATTCAATTTGCCTCTTACTGAGCAGGGATATTTCATTGTTTGAATTGAGTTCTTTTTTTACTTTATTATGTCAAGTTTGGCCCAGCGCTGTGTCCTTTGTGTGTCACATCTGCTTCGGTTGAATCAATGCAAACAGGTGGTCAAAGGTGCAGCTGTTCAAATACACAAGCCTCAGACTCAAAGCACACAGTATGTTTTTCATGTTTTAACCAGCAGATGGCAGTGTTTAGTTACTTTCATCACTTTTCCATCCTCTCGCTCTCTTCATTCCCCACCCTTACTCTAGCTTTTCCATTTTTATCCTTTTTTCCTGCAAGTCCTTAGAAACAGAGATTTTCAGCCTGGCTCATTCTCCACTCAGAGCAAGAGCCTGTTTCACTTTGTGTGGTTTTGTGCCATTAATGAAATGGAAGCAATCTTCTTCGGATGCTGAGATGGTCTGATGTACGTATGTACGTAGATCCTTGAACTGAGCTTTGTCAAAGAGAATTTAGTATTAGAGTCCTCCAGATACAGCCTTACCAATTTGACACCTTAGCCCACATCTGTTGAATGCTTTCCCCTCTTTCCACATGCCAGCAAAGAGAGGACTCCACAGTCAGCAGACCTGTGCTGTATACTTCCCTATCCCAGTCCTGTGTTGTGTCATCACAACTCATGTACACCTACAGCTATCTGACATAAAACATGGTGATGGTGGTGCTCAGTTAATGTGTATGTACTGTATATACACACACATACACATACACACACAAGCACAGGCACACACACACAAAAAAAAAAAAACATTTCGGTTACACACAGTGCAGACATGCATACACTGGCAGAGCATAGCTTTGAGCCTGCGGCAGAGATCCAAGTCACATTGGATCATTTTTACCACGTTTTTTTGTTTCCATCTGCTTGTCCTCTACCTCTTTTTTCTTTTTCAAAGGTTTATTTACACGTCATCTTTCTCACTCCAGCTCACCTCTCTGTCTTCTTTTCCCTCGCTCTCTCACTTTCTCTCTTTGTTCTCAGTGTCTGATGCCTCCTGAACCAACAAAGGTGCTTGAAATGCTTACATGCATACTCTGAGCCCATTTGGTAGCAGCATTGTATTTTCATGCAAAACTCTCCTCTATATATTGCAGGGCCTGTAGTCACACTGCACAAGCATATGCTGGTCCTCTCTCTGCATACATTATAGGCTAACTATAACCGGATTTACTTGCTAGCTCAGGGAAAGTGTGCATGACAGCCAGTCCTTTGAATCTTACTGTGGCAAGCGCGGCAAGTGTAAGTTGCTGCAGTGACAGGTAATTGACCACGTTTATGTTTATGGGATGACACTCCTTCAATTACAGCTGATATGGGAATTCCAATAAACATCATCGACTTCAGACCAGTGAGGAGGAGCTGATCTTCTTTTTGTCTCTGTCATTCTTTTTTGTGTGTGCAATATGCCTGTTCATGAAGATAGACTTCTGCTTTTCTTTTTGGGAGTTTGTTTTTGTTCTTTCCTTGCCAAGAAGATGGATTTCTCTCTCTGGAGAAATGAGCAACATGCACGATAGATGGGCTCTTCATTGTTAGTGTGTGCACAGTGACTACCCAGGGATGACCTTTTCTCGTGCTCCGTTTGTGTATGAGACGCTGCCGAGCCAACCTCAGAGAAACAGTGGCTGGAGAGCAACCCTGCTCTAATGTATGTAGATGTATTCCTAACTGAGAGATAGCTTTCTTGGTAATTGCTATATCAATCTGCGCACTCCTATACTTGCTGTCTCATTTCAGACTCTCTCTTATTTCTCTCCCGCTTCCCTCTTCCTCCCTTGCACACATGCAGAGGCTGCCGCTTTCTCTCTCCGCATTGTCTCTCCTTCCTCGATTTTTCTCTCTCCTTGACTCACATCGATTTGGCGCTTGAATGTGGGTGCTCAACACATTCTTTAGTTGCCTGTGAGAAACTGGCAAAAGAAGTGAGTATATCCTGATCAACGCTCCCACTGATACTTGCAGGGTAAGGTCAGACACAAACATGCACAGATGTGCACAGACCCCATGCCATTAATAGCAGCATCAAACCCAATGCAAAGTGGCAGTGTTATTGACAAGAACCCTGCTGTGTTCAATAAAACTCCACTCCCTCATTCCTTTTCACCTTGGCTGAGCCATGTGTTAGCCCAGAGGTACACCTTTAAATTATAACATCCTCTGCCTGCCGAGTGAAACACTGCCTCATTCTCCATGGACAGATGCACCTGTCAAGAGAAATATGAATAGGGGAACTCAGCTGAAGTAATGGGACATGACCAGGGAGATAGAAAAGTATTGGTTTGTTGTTGCTGTACAGTAATTAGCCACTGCCTGTCTTGTGTTGATGGCAATAAGACAAGGGAGAGCAGTGGAGGAAGCAGGAGAGTGGGAGGGGTCATTGATAAACAGGATTCAGAGATCCATACTAGTTACAGTCGGTGCTTATAGCCTTGGGTCCACTGCGATCAGCCTTCCCACTTCCTTTTCCCATAAAGCTCAGTTTGCATCTTTCTGGAATTACTCAGCTCTTCTTGATTATCTCCAGTCATATATTTAGCCTTGTTAGATTAGACTGACTGATGTTCGGCCAAGGCACTTTGGCAGTTGCATTTACGTGTCTTGATGATGCACACAACTCAGTGAAAGTACTTTAGGACATTTGTCATAATATGTCTGATGGTTTATCATACCAATACATCCTCAAGTATATCCAGACTTTTGAGGTTGGCTATTATTTATCTCTGTTAGTATTTCATGTTATAAGCAAAATTCACACGTTTTTCTTGGCTCACATTCTCAGCTAGAAGGAAAGAAATGATTGACGGAGTGTTTAGAGTATATTCTAATCACTCTCTCCATATATGGACAGCCACCCTAAATTAAATGGCAACAACAACCAGCATGGATTGCCTCACTGCATCTTCAGACCTCTCTCAGCATAAAACTCCTAGGAGTTGATTTCTGAGTAGGTGCAGCAAATTACTTTTTTTTTTTTCTTAAGGTATCTTGCCTTCCAGTCAAGGTCTTCGCTGTAGGAGCCCCGCCTGCTAGCTTTCCCACTCAGCTCTGTTCATTCTCATGGATGCGGGGGCATGTTGGTGCAAGTGTTCAACACAAGCAACACACACACACACACACACACACACCAGGATGTTCGTATTAATGGATTGTCCAGTTTTGCCCATCATAGCAAAGGCTAAGATTTAGAATTAATTCTCCTCAGGTCAAATTTGTCTCATATTATACAGGTTAATGCATAAACAGAGAAGCAAGGCTAGGAGACAGTATCTCTGCTTAAGGCCAATCTGACTGTCCTTGCCAGGCAGCCACACAACACAACAGTACTTTGCAAAAGGTTTTGATGACTTTCTGAAATGCATTATTTCCTCCCACACATACTCTTGCACTATCTCTGAACAATAATATGGGCTTGATCACGCATACACACAAGCACAGAGTCCTGTTATGGAGGCTGGCATTTCTGCAAAGGGATATATCTGGCAGGAAACTCCTCATGGATTTGAGACAAAACCTCACCAAAAGATTATAAATTAGCTGCTTGTCTGATTTTCAGTCTCCATGTTGCTTAGCTAAGCTCCCCAAGTCAAAGTCTAACTGTATAGAAATGCAAAGTAGATTCTTTTCTCTAGACACAATTCGACAGATGCAGTGCTGTATAAACATTTTAGAGGACCTAAAAAAACTGTCCAAATCCTCTAGAGACTTAATTTGACACATCTATGTACTGCATTCGTACTGCATTCAGGAGTGGGTCGTAAAACTGTATAGCATACATGTAGCAAGCTTTTTTAATTATGCTTAGTGCTATCCAGCAAGCATTAATTTGCACAAGACAGTGTTTTTTTAATAGACTGATTAACCTGCAGGTGTAGAGGGGGTTTACAGTCTGTTAGCGGATGGATGAGTCCTCAACAGCCTGGACTGGAGATAGTGGCATTGCCTTATGGATTTACCAGAAATACAAGAAATTTTATTCACAGGAGTTTAAGGCAGTAAAACCTCAATTCACAGTTAGCTGATTCATTTGCCAGCTTAGGTCTGTAGATATGTCAGTAGATATACAGGAAAGCTATTCATACTCAGCTAAGAGCTACAGAGGTGATCCTAATGTGGGGGGTCAATTGTTGACTGGATTAATACACATGATAAATAAATATATAGGGCTTGATTTGGTTTTTGTTTTTTTCCTCTACTTTAGGCAGTCATAAAAATAGTTAAGCAGCTCAGCTAGGATTTTGATAGGCAAGGGCAACCAACCACCAGCCAAGGCTGCATGTTTGAATAGCGCATCACTTAGAAACTCTCTAATTTCCCCCTGTGGCTTCCAATACGGAGGAGATGCCCCATATCCCTGATCTATGTTTGGAAGAAGCACTAATGCACCAGTGAAGTTGCTTAGATGAGTGTAGCTTTGTTGACGGGCCAATTTAGCTGTCATTTTGAGATAATGGAGTGTTCTGCGGCAGTAAGAACATCCACATAGAGCGATGATCCAGAGCCCAGCTCTCCCAGATCCTAACTGAAGCCAGTTCCTCTACTCTGGTTCTTTCTTGAAGAAAAAAAAAAAGAACTAAAAGCATGAACTTCCCTGAAGGACAAGGATGTGTTTTACGCATTGCCAAGACGTCAAGTTGGAATTATTATTAAACTGGTGTTTTGATATACTCAAGGTTTAGCACAGTGTATTCAGGAGTTTTGTTTTTTTTTCAATTCACAAGTTGAAAAGAAAATACTACTTATTACCAAGACTTCTTTTTGCAGCAATTAAATTGACTGCTCTCTTTCATGCTCTTGCTTTACCGGCATTATGCCTTCATCTTGTTAGTTCCGCATCTTTTGCCTTTATCCTTTTTCCAGTCTTTTAAATCTTATAATGGTGCCTACTAAAGCATGCGCGGTATGTACAGTACATTGCTATTGCGTGCAGTTGTTCTCTTCAACTTTCAGCCTCAATGGCAAATACGTTTTGGCTGAAGGTTCTGAGCTTCTTCTGTATCTTTTATAAAGCTGCAGCAGTAAAATGAGAAACTTTTGAAAATGATTCTGCCTTCCTTGCCAAGACCACTGGCTGCCTGTTTCCCATCCCCATTGCCTTGCCACACAGAGGTAAATACTGAGTTGCATATTCACTAGTGGATGCTCTGCTGATACATCGCTTCTCATTTAGCAAATCATGTGAAACCCAAACAAACGATTGAACATCAAACAAATGACTAAATCTTCAGTGAAAAAAACAGTGTGCAGTTTCACTGATCTAATGTTTTATTCGTGCTTTGCAAAAAGCAAAGTGAGTGATTTAGAAAAATATGATTTGCAAACTCACTGCCAGCCTTGTTGTGCTCATGCTTTTCCATCAGCCCTTAATTCTATTAAATGCAAGTTCAGCGGGGTGTCCTGGTCGTTCAGTCTGGTAGTACAAATGACATGGTCTTGTTTCATGCTGTGCTGCTGCCTCCCTGTTGGCTATTTTAACATTTGTTCTTCACTGTTCTATCAAAACTCATTTAATGTGTGAAGGAAGCTGACAGCTCTTTTCTAAAATTAGCATGAGGGAATCACATAAGCATCCATAAAAACAGACATTTAAAAATGAGCCGGAGTTAAAACGTTGAATTTAATTAATTGCTTGTGGGCATATGTTAAATGTGCCCTGTAGAGTTTTTTTTTTCAAAACAAACAAACAAACAAGTTATGTTTACATCCCTTGTTACTCACTGAAACGCATTCTGTGTATCCTTGAGGTCTAACAAACATGTTGAATGCATGTCCTTCCTCATCAAATATTTCCAAACCTGTTGTTTTAAAGTGCCCATATTATGAAAAGAACACTTTTTCTGGGATTTGGGGTGTTATTTTGTGTCTCTGGTGCTTCCACACGCATACAAACTTTGAAAAAAATCTATCCATGCTGTTTTGAGTGAGATACGGGTTTCTGAATGTGTCCTGCCTTCAGTCTCTGGGTGAGCTGTTCAAAATCTGCACGGTTTGTTACGTAACTAGCCGAAACGACGGGCTAAACACAAACGTTAGCATGCTAGCGCTAGCGTTAGCATGCTAGCTCGTTCTCAATGGCAAAGCACTGCTACAACACACATAAGTTCACCATAATCTATAAAGAAGTACTTACATGTGCGCCCTCCTTTAGAAGAAGTCTCCTGGCTAATCCTGCCTTGTAACTGACCAAAGTTGGAGAAACAACCTTTCTTTTACTGTCTATGGAGCTAACTGACATGATCTACGATCTGAGCTACTGCGCATGTGCGAGTGGAATCAAAGAGTACAGAAGGAAAGATGATTCACTCTGTAGCTAAAACAGAGACCTGAACACAAGGTGAAAAGAGGAGCTGCAGCAGTGAGAGAGAGATGTGCTGTCCAACAAAAATATGGTGTTTTTTGAAAATGAAACCATGTAAACCTATTCTGGTACAACCTTAAAATACAATTATGAACCTGAAAATGAGCATAATATGGCATCTTTAAGTATTTTAAATATTGCATTGTTTAGATCCATGTTTAGCATCTAGCAGTCTTCTTCTTATCTGCCTTTGCTGGTGCATTGCTGTGTTGCTTGGAGCATTAAAGCCAGCTCTGAATCAGTGGAATAGCGTGAAACCGTTGGCAGGACTGTGTCTCATGTCAACCGCACGTGTGTGTCCCCGAGGAGACAAAGAAAACAGGGACTCATAAAAAAAAACTGCTCCATAGTGCTACTACAGGTTAAAAAAAACCTCATATGGTTAATTCAATATCATAGTATAAAATAGCATCAACCATCAGCATGCATTGGACATATTACAAAGAGGCAAAAAAGAGAAAAGTTGGATATGCTGTTGGTCAGCTATAGATTAAATTCCGCAAAGGAGAGTACTGTAAGATGCAATAAAGAAAGAGAGGCGGAGGGATAACACAATCATGTACTTTTCATCTGTTGTCAGCAGTCACCTCTGCCAGTCACAGCTTTTCTGTATTGTGACAGAGCAGAAGTAGTTGTTTCTGTCATGTGATGGATGCTGGCAGAGTAAAGGTAGATGAACAGATACTTCCTTTATATTTCTGTGTCATACCACTGGAATGCTGCATCCCACATGCATTACATGACACAATCTTCTGTCAGTTGACTGTTGTGTTCTAAAGAAAGAAAATACACTGTATAATTAAGTATATTTTAGGTATGTTTACGTATTTACAGAGTTAGAAAAATGTTTTATAACAGGTTTTGCCACAGAAATCCCAAGTTAAGATAGAAAAGTCAGAAGTCAAGTCCAAATCTTGGACAGAATGATACCAATAGTGATAACAAAAAAATGAATCCACACATCTACTGTAGTGTAACAGGGTTTTCTTATCATCTGTAACATATACCTGAAATGCATGATTTTTGGTCATTTCAACTAAACAAAATTACTTTTTCTACTGCTCTCACAAACAAAAGAAATGGACATTATATCCATATTTCAGTCAGTTTTATATTATTTATTTATTCTGACTTGAGTAAAAAGCAACAAAACCTAAAGTTTAAATAATATGAATGCAGCATGTCCCTTACAGTATTAATTAACTAGTCTTAAGTTCATGTTTTGACCAAAAAACCTATAGGTTAGCGTAACATTGTACTCATCACCACAAACACTCTGCTGATATGGAAATACAAGCCAAAAACTTTTTCAACAACTAAAAAACCTTCCTGTTGTTCCTTTTTGGACTGTCTGCATGACTGCGTGACTTTTGTAAGACCTCTCAGTTGCACAGGCTATAGGTCACATCCCATAATAAGCACAACAAAGTCAGACATTCAGGTCAGCCTGCGGGTTTAACCCTGACAGGCTCTGCAGCACAAAAAACAGTTGCAATTTATTATTTGGGTAAAGACACTGAATGATCACCTTTTTATAACCTTTAAATAACGTTTTTTGAGGTAAAAGTTGGACTTGCACTGTTTTGGCCTCTGTTATAGAGTCCCCCCCCCCCCCCCCCAGCAAAGTAATTGTTCCCTCTACCTACAATGACAATGGCAATGATTAGTACAATGTAACACTGACCTATAGCTACAGTACATTGACAAACACTATAACAGTAAAACGCAGGTTGGAAAAAAATGGAATCTTCCTTTTGCTTTTCTTCCGCATATGCAGTGGAAACACGTCCTCTAGATTTTTTTTTCTTTATAGAAGGAATGCTTTTGTGAAGTCCCAGAAGCCATTGTATGGAGTGCTGATTCTGAGAACAGCTGATTTAGAAAATAAGGGAAAGAGTGAGGGGGACTGGGTCATTGGGAGGGACGGAGGCAGTATCTGGCGGGATGATTTCTATTGACAGGGTGGCAGTGAGTGAGGTTTGGGGTTATCATTTTGCGAGACAGAAATTGAAAAAGCAGAAAATGAAATGAGAACTGTATTCATATTCAACTCGAAGTCCCCATGTGCCTGCACGGTTTTCAATTATGGGGGACATGTATATTTATGTCTGCTCCAAAGGAAACTGGACAGCCAATGCTTTTGTAAAGCTGAGCATCACAAGTGTCTGGTGTGTTATTCTGCTGACAGTCTGAGGCCTGTACTGTATTTGTATTCAGGGAGATGGAAATACATACATTCAAAATATATATGATTCATACATATAGTGCTCCATGATGCATCAGCACCAATATGGTCTATTGCAAATAAACAAATGACAAATTGTTTATCATTTTATCCAACGATTATATTTATTTCACATCATAAGGAGAAAGGGAGACACATATTGCCCATGCACCAGAAGCGGAATGTGATAAAAAAAAAAGGTCCTGCAACAAAGAGACTCACATAAAGTGATACAAAGCTGTCTGCTGAAGAATCAGACAGCATTGGAAAATGACTTTATCTGTTCTTACTGGTGTTCCTTCTCTTACTGCCAGCTCACCAGGAAAAGTTGTAGTACTCCAGATTGCCAGTCTGCCCCAGGGCATGCTGGTAAAAACCTTGAGCCCTCTAACATAGCTGTGTCGAAGAACTCTCTCTCTCTCTCTCTCTCTCTCTCTCTCTCTTCTGTTCTTTCTTCTTCTGTTCGTTACTTGTTTTCCTTCCGTGTCTGAAGAACTTTGCATGTGTATCTCAGAAACATAACAAAGGGGAAACAAACAAATATTCATATTCACAAATGTTGAATGAGCTATCCAAGATCCCTTGAAAATGTTGATTTTTCTGACGTCCAGTAGTTACACTTCTCACCTTGCTGCAGTGGTGTACAGGTGCAACAGCGCATTTCTGACCCGACCCAACTGGCAGTGATGCTCGTTGTAATCAGAGGCGTAAAACTTTAAACCAGCGAGGGGGCAGTAAAACATTGCTTTTCACCCTTCTCATCTCCGTGCGTGTCGTAACTCTGTCTGACGGCTCCACCGTTAGCTTAGCCTAGCACAGATCCTGCTACTTGGGCGGAGTAATACGCTTGCAGCTCTGCTGAGCGCTACTTGGGCGGAGTGATATGCTTGCAGCTCTGCTCAGAGCTGCAGCGTATCACTCCGCCCAAGTAGCGCTGCTTCCCTTTCTGAGAATATAGTTCCCAGTATGTATACAGTTAGAAGATGGCTGTGTCTCAAGTGACGTTGTTATTTGTACACGCTGTGACTATACAAATCACAACATGTAAATAGGAACATGTTGCAGTTATTTTGTCACTTACTCGGAGCAGTAGGCTAGTTGGAGCCGGTTACCTCCAGGATCTGTGCTAGGCTAAGCTAATGGTGGAGCCGTCAGACAGAGTTACGACACCCACGGAGATGAGAAGGGAATGTATCGACTTGTCTAACTGCCGGGGTTACGGTGAACAAGCTAATGTCCCAATAAGTCGGCGTGTTCCTTTAAGCAGCAATTCCAACATTTGTCACGTCAGATATGACAAACACAATATTACTTCTTTTACTCCTCACTCTAAATGGGTTGGTTAGTCAGGTGACTGGTTTTGTCAGTTGGTCCAGTTACCTGGCAGTTATTTGGTGTGAATATTTAGTAGCAACTTAAATTCTACATAAGAACTAGTTTGAATGGTGTGCTTTTGATTCAGTGATGCATTAATATCCACTTCGTGAACACTTACTTTAACAGCTGGTGCACCCAACTCCTGACAGCTTAACAGAAATAAATCAATCTTTGATGCTTAATCCTATAACTGCCCATCAGTAACGCAGTTGTGCTGCAGCAGCTACAGTGAATGTTAAAGCTTGTGTTACTGTTTGTCTGCCTAATGTCTGATAGCACAACAGGAGATTTATACGGTGTCATGGCAACACTTCTGGCTACGTCGACAGAGTGTGCCTACTGCGTGTATGTAACGTAAATCCCCTGGTCACTGTGGACATTCAGGCACCTTGCAGTATTGTGAGTGGTCTTAATCTCCATTAAGACACAGGGGCATCAGTCTGACTCACGGCTACTGAGTGAATGAGAGGGTCTTCTCCCGCTGAGTAATTAGTAAAGTCCTTTTCTCTGCAACCCATTTCTCCTCAGCTAGCCCCAAATAGCAAAGGGAAGGACAAAGAGCTCTACATTTAAATGTTAATTGCATCTTTATATCCCTGTGATTTCTAATTACCTTTACTTTTTCATACCTGCAGTAAACAGTGGTTAATAAATGGGCATTAGCATGTGAGCCATTATGGCAATAATTAATAAGTAATAAAGAATAATATTTCATTACAATGATTTCTTTTTATGGACGTACACTGCCAATAAACCCCAGTGATTTTACCTGTTAGTAAATGATCAACAAATAGAAAGCACTCCTACTGTATTGGTTATTGAAAAGGTGAACTTCTGCTTAAGTAATCAAAGGTTTATGGGGAATGTAATTATTAGCTCTTACTTTTGCAGAAACACTTGCAATCATCATTACTCATCTATTTAAATGTGCTTCTCACATTGACAGACATCAGTTTGGCAAGTTGCTCCTATATTTTTGACATTCTTTGATAAATGTGTCTTTGTTTTCTCTAACTTGCCAGTATCTTGTCAGTATCTCCTTATTAACTGGACTGCCAGGTGGAGTGGAACAGACTGACTTCCAGAAACATTGATTCCGCCTATCTCCTGAACACATCGAGTGAGATTAGTGAGGGAGATGGCAGGTGTGCCTTTGCTGATGACCCCCAGTATGTGTTTAAACTACTGGGCACATGCTGTCAAATGACATTCTGCAGGATTTGCTCCTGCTTGTTTGGCAGCTTCCACTTACAGGATCAGGACAATATTGCTGATTGCCATTAGACAGGGTCATCATTAAATAAAGCACACTATCACTGTTACATCAGATGCATTTATGTATATAAAGAGACATTTCCTCAACCAGTTGATGAGTAAAATGCATTGCAATATTTTCAAGATCTTTGGAATTGACCTGTTAATTAAATATGGGGGTAGAGCCCTATAAATCGTTTCAGTGATCCCCTAGGGAGCCATAGATGAGTCTTTAACATTGGTGGGGGTGTGCTGGTGCAAGTATTAAGAGGCATGCATTTAAAGGACAGCAATGACATGAAACAGGTGAGGTCATTAAATACTCTTCAGCCAGGATGATCACTGGTTGACAGATAGCCTCATTGACATAAACCTGTGAGTTCATTAGATATTAACTGAAAGGCGGTGTGATTAGGAAATTAGAATAATAATTGTCTGGCTACTTGAGGCAATGCAATTTTCTGTTCACGTGAATGACGCATGTTAAAATCCGGTGCTAATATGGCGCCGGTGCCCGGTATCTACCAGATGGAATAGCAACGTGGATTTTGGTTCCTTATTTCGGTGCTCTCTGATGTTCCGAAACCAATGTTGGAGGCAACAGAAGCATTGCTGCATGTCACGCTAGTTAACACTAACGTTACACTTGGCAGCAGGTAACGTAGATGTTAGCCCAGTGTTTTTTTCAGGCATTCTAGGCTCTATTTCCACAGGACAGCTGAAGACATGAAAGGGGAGAGAGAGGGGGAATGACATGCAGAAAAGGGCCGCAGGCTGGAGTCGAACCCGCGGCCGCTGCGTCGAGGAGCAAACCTCCACATATGTGCGCCTGCTCCACCAACTGAGCCAACCCGGCCACATATTAGCCCAATGTTACCGTTACCGGTGTAAAAGGGTGTCTGTATTTCACTGTTAAGGATTCCAGCAGCGGGATGTACAACAGTCTGTCGCTAAAGCTATGAGCTAAAAGACACAAACTAGCATTATGGTCACTGCTGTTGTCGGACAAACAACACAGATGTGAAAAAAGGTTGCATTGATAAACCACGTGGTGCAATAAAAGTTATTGTAAAATACCCTTTTCTCATCAGTTTTTGTCGTTTAACAGCAATTTACTGGTGAAATAAGTTATTATTGTTAAAAGTTATTTTTTTTTTTTTCATTTAAATCCCCCCATTTTTTGTGCTGAGCCAAAAATGTTTCCGATCCGTGACTCAAAACCGTGATCCGATCCGAACCGCGAGTTTTGTGATCCGTTGCACCCCTAGCTGGCGCCTGTTGCTGATTGGCTGGAATAGTGTTTTGCGGCTTGTGCACTCCTTTCTGTTTGTTTTCCATTTACACAGCCAGGGCTGTTTTTTTACACCAGATTTATTTTCAGCGCTCAAGGAAAATAGAGAGCTAGGTGACCGTGAGGAGATATTCGCTGAATTTGACAAAAAGTGTATTGGATTAACATTACTTACTATACCTTTTAATGACTTTAACTCCAGGGGAACTCATGGGGGAAAAAAAACAACAACAAAAAACACCTTAGTTGTTTTGGAGTAGAGGGGATTGTTATTGTTTTTACAGGGTAATGCTTAATATAATGAAACAAAAAAGTATGTCTGAGTAAATATGCAAGGTGGAAAACCAAGGAGCATTCTGATATAAATGTTCAATATATCACAACTGACATTTTAAACCAAATGTTTATTTGGTTTGTCTAGGGCTATTGAGATCAAAGAGTCAAAGAAAAAGTTGCTATATTCCCATGCCATCACCCAGTACAGTGAAATATTGGAGGCTGTCTAGTGCGCCAAACCTTGTTTCTGACCCAAAACCACCCCCCACTCAAAGCTCCCCTGCAGCTTACTGTGGGTCCACACTCATAGCGTAATACCAGAGAGACTGGGCACTGCTCCAACTACCATTACCTGGACAGGCGAGGAGCCTTGTTGGCCTTATTATGCTACTGTACTGTATGATTTATGACTCTGTCCATGTGCATCTGCTACACTAATAAACATCCGGGCACACACTCATAACTTAACCTACACAGCTTTGAATACAAGCTATATCATACCTGCATGAGCATAGCTGCTGAGGTCCACATTAGTTTAGATTACATTGTTTTGCTGATTGCCGTTTCAGGCCCAATGCGCTACTCATCATATAGCACAGCCATTCATTTGTTTAAAGACTAGTGACCTTCAGTTGGCACTGAAGTGTGCCTGAAAAAACAAAAGCAGCTTTTGTCTTAGTTTTTTTACGACACAGTGTTTTATGGGTTGTCATGGTAACAGAGCCTCAATGCAGACAATGGATGGAGTCACTTTCTAAGTTCTGTTTGCAGACATGCCATGGCAGATATGTCTGAGTCAGGCAAGAGGAAACAAAAAAAATCATTGCTCTCCCATTGAAACTGCTGTGAACAGGATCCTCATTTTGTCTGCTATCAGTGTTTCACTTTTTGAGCAAACGTATCAAGGGAACAAAAACAAAAGAGATGAGATGTCACAATGAATGAGATAGGCATAGTGTTACCGAAGAGGGAATGTTGACGGCTCAAATGATGTAAAAGAACGAGCATTTGAATACAATTTTCAAGTGTATTTTAAGGGACCAATGCCGACAGAGAACTACATTTGTTGATGTTATGTAAAATGTTGATTATACTGAAAGTTGTTATTTCTTTACCCTAATCAAGCTGATTAAATGCAGGACCTTGATATATCCCCTTAGGTATACTCTACATGAGGCAGGTCACAGTCAAACTTGACATAATTAAACCAGCAGGATACAAGTTCAATCATTAATCAAGATGTCCTGACCACTGGGATTTGTCTCACTTTTAAATGTGTGTTTGCGAAAGCGGTTCATTTACTATGGAAAAGTATTTGTATGTTTTGTGCGGCTGCTTCTTGTTTCTGTGGATCTGTCTAGCTTTCTTTATTTTTCCCCTTTCTTTCACCTCATTTCCAAATAAACAACGCAAAATATTCATACACTGTAATTCCTCAAACACGTTGAAGGCATCTGGAGAATAGAGGCTGACTGTTGACTGAATATGTCCCTGTTTGCAGTTGGGATGGCTTTTGTCTTTGTTCAAAGAGCAGTTCCAATTAACACGTGTACCATAATTCCAGTCTTGTTTATGTTTCAACATAGCTTCTGCAAGCATGTGTCTGTGCACGTGTTTTAAGGGAGATAGTTATAGGCTTTATTGTGAAAATGTATTCAAACTGGACGCAGTGAGCTCATTGGGGCATACACTCACTATTTTAGGAATATTGTGCTTTTAGCTCGATTTCCTGCTGGTCACACTATTTTATTCTTTTCCTCTGCTCCAATTCTCCCTCTTTTATCTTTTATTTATTAATTATTTAAGAATGCTTTAATGTGACATTTGTGTGGTATTTTTACCCTTTAGAGGACATGCTACATTCCATAGCAACATATGTTTACTACACAACATGTGGGCTAGCTGCAATAATACAGTCCAGAGCTAAATGTGAGATTGTCTCTGTGGGCTACTCGCTCCGGTTCTGTTGGTTGATTAACGCAAATATTTGCTGATTAGCTCCCACAACAGGCCGGATGGGTAGCACACTGCCGTGAGTCCATGAGGCAAATGTCTGATTACTCCACATTGTAATTGTGATATATTGTGATTACATTCTGAATCTGCCATGTTCTCTGTCAGGTAAATATAGTAGCACAATGTCTCCTCCGATGTAGAAGTAGCCTACACTGTAAGTCAGTAGTAGGTTATACGGTGGAGTTGCATATTACGTGGTTTGGGTCCTTCTGTAAATAATTTCGGGGTACAATTTGGTTTTGGAGAATTCTACAAGCAGCAATACCACAGGCCAAGTAATCGGCCCGTCGCAAACATGCACATTCTCAACGGGCACTGCACTAGTGGATTAAAATTGCTGCAAAAATGCGTCCACATGGAGGTCAAAGGTCACCTCACGTCTGTCCCATTCCTGTGAACGCGATATCTCAGGAACACTTTGAGAGAATCTCTTCACATTTGGCAGAAACATTCACTTGGACTCAAGGATGAGCTAATTAGATTTTGGAGGTCGAAGTTAAAGGTCAAGGTCACTGTACCCTCATGTCTGTTCGTCCCATTCTTGTGAATGCGATATCTCCATCGTATTGCCATACTCCTGGAAAAGAATGGGAGACTGTGACCATATTTCACATTTGGTCAGATACTGAATTGATGACACTGATCTTGAAACTGTGGTGATGATCCTGTGTTACCAGGTTGAAGATGTGTGCGAAGCATCCAAGTTTATCCCGAAAATACACTTAATACCTTTTATTAAATCTTTACTACATATATCATATGAGTCTGGACAGACATGGATGTAAACGGCAACTTGACTGGTTGGTCCAATCATCAAATAATTTTAGGCAGTTTTCGGACTGATTACCTATTTAGCTATTAACCAAACAATTATTGTTTTGACATTGTGGGTTTAAGAGGAAGGATGGCAATGTTTTTGTGTTCTTTCTGTTCATCTTTCTTTATGTTAAAGTGCTCAAACATGGATTTGTGGTTTTTCTGTTTTGTCATTTTGTCATTTTGTCTGTTGACCCATAAGGCTTGTTGAAAGTACTTTTCACCATTCTGGTGCTATGCGTTTTCTCAAAAATGTGTCCTTTACTTAACGCCACCTTAGTATTATATGAAACATTCAGCGCAGCATAGTAGATGGTGCCCTGTAATGTATTGAGGTCTCTTTTCTCTGATGTCCTATAGTTTTTGCGTATAAAAGATTCAGCGCTACCCAGTTTAGATTACTTTACAATATAAAGACATGGTAAAAGCTCACCCTTGAAATATTTAGTGTACTCCAGGAGGTCTACCAGGTGAATAAATGGATGGAAGGATGAAAACCTTACATGTCAGAATACATCAATTACCTTTGTATCTTTAGGTTATGTAAAATTCTAGGAGCATTTTAGTATCCCAAAGGAATTTTGGATTGCAGGCAGGCTTTTATCACTCCGGTCACAGGAACCAACTCACGCTAAAAATGTTAGTATATGTTATATCTAGCCCAGCATCTGATTATCATAGTGATGGGTTATTGTCAAGTAGAAGTATTCATCATCAATACGCCACAAAATAATATAGCACACATGTACATTCATTTCCTCAGCGTGTACTTCATACAAGCTCTGCCACTATGATTTAAAAATGTGGAGCAAAGTTTTGTGGAAAATCCGCACATACTGTACCTGTGCTTGGAGCTTTGCCTATATTCACACTTATGCACACACAGCTGGCCAGTTGCTGCTAGTGTAACTTTTTGATTCTTACAAAAATTGAGGATGAGACGGTCGAGGTAGAGGGAGTATAATTGCTGTATGCAAGCAGTTGTGTAGCAGTGAGAATACAGAGTCCAGCATTGGTGTATGCAAATACAATGAGTGCTAAATGTCTTCAGGACCTGTTCATGTTAGAGATAGAACGTGGACTAATATTATTTGGCAACTATGAAACTTATGTGCCTGCCTTAACTTCTGAAACACTCCATCAAGCAGGAACTTAGAATGTCCTACATCTACACTGATGGGATAGCATGAGGATACTACTGTGTGTGTCAAGATGTAATGTTGTTAGTCACACGTTCACGATTGTAAATGATTGTAAATGAACTGCACGCCCCCTTTTCCCTACTTCTAATTGATGAGTAATGGTTTTAAAGTTACTGTTTTTACCACACCCACACACATTGGCCTTTTCAAAGATGTTTAAGTTGTTTTCCACTGTGTGACAACAGTCGGCCACATTTTAACCCTGAGTCAGGCGCTGTTCATTAAGGTTAATCAATCAGAGAGTGGGTTATGACTAATGCCCCTCCTTGGTCAGTGTGGGCAGATCTTTGTCAAACTGCATAATTGTCATAGCCAAACATCTCTTGAACCCTAGAATAGGGCAACCAGAGGCAATACAATGGTATGTTCAAGACTTTGTTGAACATCCCTCTTAGACAAAATAGTTGTCATAAATATTGGAAAGTCCTGGAAGGCACATTTGAAATAGGATGATGTGACATGTGCCCTGTCCCACTGGTTGATGCCCCAAAGTGGGGTCAAACTAATAACCCCACTCTTTGTGGGGCAACCATAAGGTTGCCTCTGGCTCTGATACACTGTCAAAATCAACATTCACATTGAATTACAGGCTTAAAGCATGACCTAGAATTGAAGAAGAAAAAACTTAACTCTTTTATTAGCCTGCAGGTAAGAGGTGTCTAAGTGCTCTGTGCAAACAACCTGTCATAAAACTACAATAGATCTTTTTTTCCAAACCATTTGGAAATCTGCAAAACCTGTTTAATATAAGGATAAGATTAAGAAGAATAAGAAGAGGAATAATTCATGATGTAGATTTGTAAAATATCATTTTAGTCTTGCAGCATGGAATATACTTTATGTGAAGAGCATTTATCATTGATTGATCTACAAAGGAAAAAGTCACTGTCAGGTGTGCTACAGTATATTATAGGTGCTGTAGGTAGGATTGTGAAGATCCAGGACCCAAAGAATTTCAACATCGACAACTTCTCAGTCCCTCCCCCTTTTCTGCTAAAGCCCAAAATGGTCTCCTAAGCCCCTCCCCCCACAACGGAAAATGAATCCATGTGCTTGAGCAGTGATTGACACGCAGTTAGACACCCCACTGGCCCTGATTGGTGCATCTGAACAGGGAGCGATGGATTTTTGCAAATCACACTACAGGCTGTAGGTCGTGCTAGAGGAGCCGGATTTTTTTTTATTTTTTCTTATTACCTGCTTCATGTAGTTCTACTGGAACATAGGGTCAGTTTCAGCAAATATGACAGAAAGTTAGTTTTATAAGTCTTACCTACTTGCACTTTTAAAACTCAGGGACTCAAGGACTCAGGTATGTTAGTTGTATAAGGACGCTTTGAATTTTACAGGCTTTGATTGTGGCATAATGTGTAAAACTGTGTGCATTTTTCAGATACTTTTTCAAAAATACTGGCTAATTTGGGCCTTTAAATCAAACAACAAACAACAAAGTAATTGATAATGAGGTTCAAACATGACAAAAGTCCCAGAAAAATGTGAAGCTCATTGAAGGAACTGACACTATCAGTCACGTTTGTGAGCTTCTTGGAGGATGATTTCAGCCATTGCCAATTACTTTGAAAACCTCTCAGCCTTTGTCAACCCGGCATTTGCACCTCTTTCTACTCTGCCTGGTCCCAACTCCCATTGATAATTGCAACCTTACATCCTGTGTGGAATAACCATTGACTAAAGGATTTTCTCAGATTCCCTTCATGTTCATTTCTTTGCATCTTTCTATGTTGAGCTCCATGGTGTATTGAGCTTTGTTTTGTTCCTTCTTAAAGCTTTTGTTTAATAATGGAAATGGACTGGATGCTCTATATCATAGGGTGATACTAGTAAGAGTGAACATCAAATCTGTATATCTTGCACAAATACATTACTTGCGTAGAACCAAATAGGCTTTTTTGGTCACTTAAACACAGTCAGTTGAGAGGATCTAAATGAATTTCACCTCTATGATTCCACAACAGAGATAAATCTGGCACACTTAGCATTAAACTGAAAGCAGCTAGCCTTGTCTCATCTGCATGCTGTACCTTTATTGAACAGCTGTAGAAGTATAATGTGAAAACATTGAATATGTTGGGAGAAGGCGGAAAGCAAGAAGCAAAGAAACATTATTTTGTTTGTTTTACCCCATACTTTACTGTGAAGAATAAACATAACTAAATGAACTGCTAGTGATTATTGCAACACCAACACAGAGTTACGAATATCTGCTTGTGTGTGTTAGGTGACCTTAGCGACAAAAAAATAATCAATCAGTTTGTCCACAGTATGCTATTCCTGCCTTACCACACAGCAGAAAGAAGAGCTGTAAAGAAGTCTATGAATGGAAGCTTGAAGTGATGAATGGAATCAAATGCCAGTAAACACACACTGGAAATGTATTGCCAAGCTGACATAAAACAAGCTAATTAAGGCTATATATTACACATATTGCTTTCATCATGGTATCCTTGAGGAAATGTACAGGTACATGAACATTTTTGAAAGCCTGTGTAGGTAATGTCATGAGTTTATAAGGTCACTCACTATTGGCGATCATGCTTGTTGTAGGTCAGCTCAGTCAGATTGATTTGCTTTTATGTTGGGCCACTCTCAGACATTTCTTTCTGTTCTATACGTATCTCTTTTTCCTTTTTTTGCATTTCTTTTCTGCGTTTTTCTCTCCCTCTCCCTCCCTTTGATCTTATTTTTTTTCTGTAGCCCCAAACTCTCTTCCTTCCCCATCTAGTTTCTTTTTTTTTTACTGCAACATCTTGTATTTACTGCTCTTTCCTGCCAGCTGGAGATGAAAAGTAGGTTATGCTTGGTGCTTGCTCTCTTACCTTACATGTAATTATGCATCATTTGACAGTCTGTCACCCTGCCCCAGGGTTAGAGAGACCAGACACTGCAGCTTTGCTCTGTACTATAACCCAACACTTGCAGAACCTATCATGTATGCCACAGAGCCACATCTAAAGGATTTCCCTTAGTTATTGGTGAATGTTTAGTTTATGTACAGCTTTGATGACATGGAAATGCAACTTTGGTTGGGCGATGAAGCTAAAGAAGCTTTTTATTTAATTGGTTTTGTTGAACCTTAGGATGGAAAGACTAAACTGGAATTGCTATTCGGTAACTGTTCCCTCGTGAATAGATGGAAAGGTTATATGATAAAACACTCTTTGCAGTAAATTGCCAGGCACATGTTGTTGTTCTGCTTTATGTATTGGTGTCTCATGGGACGCCGTTTTCTATCTCTCCAAATTTACCAAAACAAGATAAGTCAAAATAAATAGCTTTATTACCGCAGTATTCTTATTATTGTCGAAGTCCTTTTTTGCTCTATACAGTATAATACTCACATCATTTAGGGAGAGTAATACAAATGTATTACTTCCAAGTCAAGCTACCCTGTGTTCAAATTACCTTAATACTTCATGTCTGTGTTTTAATGTGCTGTATACCTGCCATTAAATGAAAACATTTATAATCATTAATGAATAAAAAGGCACATTGTCCTACTTTTTCTGATACACTTTACTTCCCTAATTAGCGTTAAACCATTTAACTTCACTAAGTTCACTGGCTGGTTAGCAGGCTCCTGGCATGTTTATTTCTTTTATATGGTCAACTGATAATCCTGCAGTTCCCTACAGGCAAATTCTGTTGTCTTGTGCCACTGGGGTACTGTCACAAAATGTACTATAATCACATTTTATCAAAGACTATGATGAAATCTGAATTACAGTTTATCAAAGTTTTACAGTTTGGTCGTCCATTGGTCATGCTTTAGTCCAGATGGGCCTGTATTACTGTCTTGACCTACTTGTCTTTTTGCCCTACAGAACAAGATCATCCTGGACCCTCTGACATTCAGTGAGGCTCGTTTCCGGCCCTCTCTGGAGGAGCGCTTGGAGAGCATCATCAGTGGTGCCGCACTAATGGCTGACTCCTCGTGCACACGTGACGACCGGCGTGAACGCATTGTGGCTGAGTGCAACGCCGTTCGACAGGCCCTGCAAGACTTGTTGAGCGAGTACATGAACAATGTGAGTTCACTCTCTCATGATTTGACACTCATTAGCTAACTTCAGCTGTACACATGCTTATTTGTGCACCTCATTTGAACAAACATATAGACACTTTATGCTGGTGATCTCCTTTGACTTTTCTACTTAATCCTGACACTTCTCTCTTATTCACTGATCAAATATTTTTATAGGAATGGAGAACTAAATACCTCTCTCCACTTTGATACTTTCACCTGCCATCAAACATCAAGTGTTACACCTAAGGCAAAAGCCTTATAATTAGGCTGGCTCAGCTTTACTTAACCAAGATTATGGGCCCTATTTTAATGATCTGAAACGCAAGTATCAAAGGCGAAACGCAAGTGGCTTTGTGGGCGGATCTCTTGCTATTATACCGGCGGGATAAATGAGTCTTGCGCCTGACACAAATCTAAAATGGGTTGGTCTGAAGTAGCTAGATGTGGTTTGGGCGTAACGTGCAATAAACCAATCAGAGCGTCATCTCACATTCTCTTTAAAGGAGAATTCCGGTCGATTTCAACACGTAGCTCTGTTGTTTGTAAATTTGGAGTGCTGTCAGTAGCAAGAAAAACGAAAACAATTGGTGTTGGTTAGCACCCAACAGGCTTAAACAGGGCAGGTTTTAAACATGTTTTTAGCCTCTAAACATATTCTAAATGTCAATATAAGTGCCTACCCATGTGCAGTGATTCCTTCCGAGCAGTGTTAATTTTGACAACAAATTCTGATTTAGTCTTAGTCTTAGTCTTTTGAATAACACACCATTTAGTTTTAGTCTTATTTTAGTCATCTGAAATCTTTTAGTCTTAGTCTAGTTTTAGTCGACTAAATATCATAAGAGTTTTAGTCTTAGTCTAGTCTTTAGTCTTTTAGTCTTAGTCTAGTTTCTTGCCCAATCTCCACACACACACACACACACACGCACACGCACACGCACACGCACACACACACGCACACACACACACACACACGATTCTTCAATTTGAGGAGATTGAATATTTATACTCATTAATTCAGCGAGACAATCGTATAAGCAATACAGTTCAGAGGTGGTTTCCTTTAGCTTCTATTTTATTCCAAGTTTAGCAGAAACACGGTGGTTTATCTGATAAAATAACCTTAGCGTGTATGCTTACCTTTGCATGTATTTCTGGATGAGTCGTCTGTAAATGTCGCTTCAAGTTGGTGGTGTTTTTCCCAGCGATTTTTGCTTCACACGGTTTACAGGCGGTCTTCTTGTCATATGTGAAGTGTGACCAGATGTCAATTCTTCATTTTCATCCTAGACCTAGCTCTGACATGTCTGTTGTTAATGAGAGCTCCTGTGTAACTGCTGCTGCTGCGTTTGTTCAGCTAGCTGTTGCGCCTGCATTTGCCGCGGCTTTTTAAAAAGGCTCCGCTGTTTCTGCATAGATCAACCTACCCTCAAAGATTCGCTCTGATTGGATCTCTTCCCAACTTGTCCCACAAAAAGAGTAGTTCTGATTGGATCTCTTCTCCATTCGGCCCGCCCTAACATTTTCGTCTCATTTTTATTCGTTGACTAAAGTGTCAGTTATATTTCGTCACAGTCTTCGTCATCATTCTGACTTTTTATTTAGTTTTTATTTAGTTTTCGTCTGTGAAAAAGGTTCGTTGACGAATATTTTTCGTCATAGTCTTCGTCAACGAAATTAACACTGCTTCCGAGGGAACACAGCCAATCTGACTGCAGTAGATTTGACAGAAAGGCATAAACGTTGTGTTAATCCATACCTCACCAAAAAACAGGAAATAAACAGAGGTATGGATTAACATAACTTTTCTGCCTTTCTGTCACATCTTCTGCAGTCAGATTGGCTGTGTTCCCTTGTAAGGAATCACTGCACATGGGTAGGCACTTGTAATGACATCTCGAACATGTTTAGAGGCTAAAAACACATTTAAAACTTGCCCTGTTTAAGCCTGTTGGGTGCTAACTCTAGCAGGGGGATAACACGGTGTAGGCAACACCGATTGTTTTCGTTGTTCTTGCTACTGACAGCACTCGAAATTTACAAACAACAGAGCTACGTGTTGAAATCGACCGGAATTCACCTTTAAGAGCAGCCACGCTTGTTCCATGGTGGATTGCTATTATGACGGCGGATTTGCCTGGCGCACGCCAGGAGCGGTTCACAACCAGGGAAACCGACGATCTTGTCAGGGCTGGAGTGGGAGCTGTCCAGGATGCAGCAAAGTAATAAATTCCCGTCTTGACCGGGTGGTGATGTTGCTGCGGCCTCTCGGGCGCATCTCCTCAAGTCTGGAGAGGATTGCTGCAGCCATGGAGCGTGGACCTCCAAACGCACCACCTGCTCCTGTTGTCCTTCCTCCTCCCCCCCACTCCATCTCCGTTCACCCGCTCCACCAGGAGCACATCGCCCATTGCCACTCCCGGACCCTCAAGTGTCCAATCCCGCCGTAGTTCAACATCACGTCTCCTTAAGTCCTCTAATATTTCCTCATTTATGTCATCAACACATCCATGATTCATGGAAATGTTTTGTAAAACACAACAAGCCACAAAGAACGCTGCGACTTTTTGAGGACTGTACTGTAAAGTGCCTCCTGACCTATCCAAACATTTTCAGTAATATTTTTCCTTGTAATTATGTATGGTTTGCAAAAATGGGAACTGCTGCGTCCGTGTCGATGAGAGAAGCAAAGTGTATGCGCGTTGTGTACACGCTACATTATGGCCAAGCATGCACCCCTAAAATAGCATCTGAATAACACGCCACTGACTTTAGACTAGGTTTTTCCTGGTCAGTGGCGGAATTGTTTTGCATGCATCGGTGTACAAAGTCAATTGCGCTGGGTGCAAGATAGGGCCCTAAGTCTTTGGTTGGACATATGGGGCTCTATTGTCATTCACAAACACCCAACGTTACATGTTGGACATTTCTTACCTTGGATTTCTCTTTGCCCACCTCTTTGGTATTTTCGTTCTTTGAGTGGTGTGAAAGGGCCAAAGGTAGGAGGGGAACACTATTTTAAAAAAAACCTTTATTGTCCTTATTATAATATAGCCAACATAATGGGCATTTGGCTGCATATGTATTGGTAATGTCCTATGTATATGTATGTCTTTTGTGACTCTAAACCTCCTTGGCAACACCAGTATTTTTCTTCTTTGAGAAGCCAGTCTGGACCTTTCTTCTCCATTTGGTGAGCCATTTGACTCATGCACCACTGTGATTGCTACAGCTGTTTAAAGGTTATGAAACTGGCCAAGGCAATGATTAATCATCACACATCCAATGTATATTCTTCTTCAACAGACCCTTTTGTGCATAGCGAGCTGTGAGCTGTGTCTACATAAACGAAAATAGTAGATACGCTTGGATACACTGTCACTGACCTTGCACACATGACTTAGTTCTTTGTGCTGGACTTTGCGATTGTGCCATTAAACCATAAAAAGATTACTGAAACGTTCAATGTCAAAGGTGTAGAGCCCCTGGAGATCCTTCAAGCAAAGTTTCAAGTTGTGTCGAGCCTTCTTAGTGTTTAAAAATAGCTATTTTGAGGCTAGCATAAAAGCGCCCCTAGCTCTCCCATTCAAAAGGCCATTTGAACGAAAAACGAGAATACGGTAAATGTTAAAAGTGGCGCTTCCGTCCTAAATATGCTTTTAAACGAAAGTTTGACTCACGTACATTCACAAAAAGACCCTAGATTGCATTTTGACGAGAGTTACGCTTTAACGTTGAGATACAATCAACATGACAACCTTTCAGGTGCCCTAAACAGAGCCATACATCACTGAAAAGGCAGCGCCTATAACTTCCACAGTGAGGCACTCACTAGGCCAGCCTGAATTCTTAGATAACCCCTAATGGGCCTCGACTGTTGGTGAGTTATTGCTGTGTTCAAAAAATGACTGTATTGTTCCCATGTGTTCTACTAAACTGGGACTCAGAGTCCACATTGGTCATTTTAGCTTGAGGTGGTGTAGCCATCTGTGGAAGAAGAAGTTCAGGAGATGCTAATACCTTAGTTTTGCTGCTGGTGGTAAATGAAGGATTAGCAGTCCTTTCATTATTTTCTCTTAATAACCCGTTATCCTCCTGTCCTTTCTTTTTAGCTGTTTAGTTTTAGTTTTGTAAACCATTACGAGGGCCTCAAATGAGAACTTGCAGGATTTTAAAAGGGACTCGGCTATTTGAAGTGGGTCATCAGTCAGTGGGTTTACATGCACAGCAGTAACCAGGTTAGTGAATAACCGGGTTAGGCCAGTTCTCCCTGTATACATGAGCGGGGAAGAATGGGAAGGATGACAGAATAACTCTAACTCTGGTATAGTAGGTGGCGATCTGCCAATGCACAACTAGCTTTTTCGGTTGACATACTTATGTCAACATTACACCGATTGGCCTCTCAATCAATAAACTTGAACAACTTAATTAGACCAAAAAACAGAACAGATGGACCGCAGGCTCCATGTTGCCGATGGCCCGCTGATTCGGGCATCGCTGTTTTGTGGTATGGCGTCATTGCAACGACTGTGACTCACAGCGCTGACGGATTATTTCCGGTTCAAAACCCAACCCCAGCGGAGTGGGGAGGGGCAGTTGAAGCATGCACAGTCGCTTAAACCGATCGTAAGGTGTATACATGCAGGGAAACCCCGGTTACTGAAGGAGTTCTCTACCTCTGTTAACTGGGTTATTAGAACTCCGATTTTAACCGGGGTAAGGTGTTTACATGGCGTTTGAGAAATCGGGGTATTGCCCGAATATAATCGTTTTTCAAAACTGCTTGTAAACGCACTGAGTACTACTGCTGAGTGTTTGTGAAGGACTTCTCCTTAAAGGACAGAGTAACTCATTCAACACTGTGCAAATCTGGGCCAGTCTGAATGCAGCTCTCGAAAGAGTATTTTTAAATGAAGTTAGTATAAACAATCTAACACAAACCATAATATTTAACCCTGCATTATTTGAGGTATTTTGACTTTGCCCGATGACCAAAATGAAATTTCAATGATAATCCTTTGGATTTCCTGCCTCTGTGACCTGCTGAAACTGTGCACTAACAGTCTATCCAGCATGTATTAAGTGCCATTTGTGGCCATTGAGCAATTGGCAAGCCACTTGGCTATTGATCTCTACAGTATCAGTTTTCCTGCTGGCAAAAGGCCCTATGTAATAGTCTATAATCGTCAACCTAATTATGTGTATTTGTTATGGCATCTGGGCTCATAAAGTAGTCTAGAAACAATGGGGGGCTATTAGATAAGGGTCCTTATTAGATTAGAGATCCTCTCTGGTTGTAATAGAATATTAACAGTGCAGCAGCTAGCAGTAGTTCTACACTCTGCATGCATGTGTGTGTCTGTGAATGCTGGGGGAATGACCTTCGTTTGTTGTCAAAGCTGTGCTTATTGTTTTTGTTGTTGTTCTCCCACTGTTACATGCTATAGTTCTCAAATTTAACAATTTTGAAAAAAAGGGTGTCACGATGCTTTTGCTTTTAGAATTATTTGGACGTTAAAAAAATATAAACGATAATCCCTTTTATTTTCGACAAAAATGTCATTCATCTCTCTTTTATCTCTCCTTATTTAACCCCTACTGCCTTTTCAGTTATGATAATAGTTATTTTGATATTTAATATTATCAGTGGCAGCCCAGTAGAAGACATATCTATTTTTATTGTTGATTGGTAGGATCAGTCTGCAAAATCATTGAAGAAACATAAAATGATTTTTGATAAAAGTTAAAAGAAAAGGCTGCTGCAGGACTGTAATGTGCATAAACTGTAGGTAAGGCTCTTTCATTCAGAAAATTTGCTCAGAGTATGATGTTAAAGCTACAGAGATCCTTTCCTTTTACTTACTCTTGAAAAAAAGTGTTTATGACACTCAGATGCCCCTTCCCCTAAAGTAATTGTGCCTTGCTTCATTAGGCCCATGAGTTGTGTTTTAGAGGCTACAGCTGGGAGATTGCTGACAGCCCCTGGCTGTCCTAGCACAGAACAGAAAGTAAATCACAGAGACACACAAAACAAAATGCTTCAACTTCTCAGCTTCTCAGCATCCCCTATGACGGTAAGTCAACAACCTGAGTGAGAATGGAGAAAATTGTTACAAAGCCTGCTCATAAAGTGTATTATTGAATAAATAATAATGTAGATGCTTAAAATACCTGTACGTCTCTAAATAAATTAAGTTTGTTAAGCCTAATCGCTCTCTGAAAACAAGAGTAGCTAGTGTATATGGCCTTAACTCAAGATGTTGCACACTTTTAGATAGTGATGCCTTTGATCACTGCTCAGCACAACAGGAACATACCAGTTTTCTTTTCTTTTTAAGACGTTTACATTTAGTCCTTTTAATTTTTAAGAAACATTCACCTGAGCCATTTTCGATCTCTTCATACAGTCTGCTTCATGGATTAGTCACAGTCACATGTAATTGGTATGGCATGCATTTCTGTGACCCTGGTTGACATTTTGTTTGATATAGTTTCACTATATAGGGACACAGACTGAATTGGCAAGTGCCTGGTTCAGGTCTGAGCTCAATTAGACATCCTTGTAAAAAATGTACAAACATAGCCACTGAGGAACCACAATAGATTATGGATAAAGAACAAGTCTTGGTCAATGAATTAGATTCCAGTTGTAGAGGATAAACAATGTTGCCCACTCAATGTGAAAGGTATGTTTTACAAATACTGTTTATCATTGAAACATCCAGAGATATAATTGCCCCCAGCTAAATGTTATCAGCCACCACAAAGGTGTTCCTGGTTGTACAGTGAGAGTCCTTTTGTTCAAAGTTTACTGAAGTAATGTAAACATCCCACTTGCCTTTATGTTTCCTTCTCCTTCATTCAGCCACACACACACACACACACACACACACACACACACACACACACACACACACACACACACACACACACACACACACACACACACACACACACACACATCGTTCCCCCTCCCCACACACACATTTTTATAGGAAGCTTGAACCACAGCACAAGGTTAATCAATGTGGTAGCTTGCAATAAATTAGGTTCAAGTGACAGGGGAATGTCCATACCTGTCTCAGCTGCTAGTGATCTGTGATTGGTGACAGCAGGCCCGACTCCCTGGCTGGTGCTGAATCATCAGGAGCAGCTGATTTAGTTACGGCAGCTCCGACAGGGCCAATCTATCAATTGATCTGGGGATTAATGCATTACCAGCTTGGGTCAAGGGAGCCTGGGCAGAATATAGCCATAGCCCAAAACTACGGCAGGTGAAAGAGGCCAACTCGGCAGGACTGTGAACAACAGGGAGAAGGATTTAGAGAGTGTAATACCAAACACACTAATCTCACTGTTAGCTGGATGTGGCGCATACAACTAAACATGGGTTGTAAGGTAGAATGATCATTAGGGAGAGACTGAGAGATGACCTTCTTGATCACACAGCTCTTCTGGGAGTTGCCATGTAGAATGCTCAATCAACAATTGATCTGATCACATACCGTAAAATGTTTCAGTTTTGTGTGTGTGCTCGTGCTCTCCACATCAGATCGACAGCATCCTATGTTACAGCAACGGCCCATTGCATTAATGATGACTGGGAAATGCTTAACAATGTGCTAAAAACAAAAGAGCTTAAGGTAAGCCATATGCATGAATAAAGGTTAAATGCAGTGCTTCCACTGGTTTGATTATTTACCGTTTCATATCAAGGAAAAGCTCCATGTTTACCACAGCACAGCTCGCTCGGAGCATTATGTCGGTTCTATATAGGCTACTGTGAAACTTCAATTAATGTTAATAATATTTGTTTCAAACACTGAATGAAGCCTGCTATATTTGGGACAATAGTCGCAACCTTAAATTGCTTGCACAAAACTCTTGATCAGCACTCAAAATGTGTTTATTGTTGTTCATTTTAAACCGTTATATGCGCACAGCATTTGCGAGTGAGCGAGCGTGAGGTCTGCGGTCTCGTGTAGGTAATACGTAATACGTAATACGTTGTCAAATATGTTTAAAGTTAAATAGACTACCTATAAAAGTAGTTATGTCTCTTTGTATTCATTTGTGCTGTTATTGACGTAATGCGCGTCATTGACAAAATGCGCATGCGAAACCAGATGTTCGAATAGTTCGAATATTATGTGTTTTTTTCGAGGGAATATCGAGGGAATATTCGAACGTAATGTTTGAGCAATTTTGACAGCCCTAATACTTATATATAAAATAAGTGCTGTTTAGATGTCTTAAGAGCAGTGAAAGCCCTTCTAACAGTTGGATACAGGAAGGTAGTAGTAAAATAGTCTATTTTTTTTAACGCAACGAAACAGACAATCCTGCTGCTGTGACAGCTTTCCTACTTCTGTGACTGTCTGTGCTCACTAATGAGTGCAACAATGCTGAATTGCAGCAATGGTGTGGCGGTTTACTTCACCACACTTTCAAGATACTATCTACTGTTAATACAAAGGAGAGTTTTGGAGGAGAGACAATATTAATCAACCCCTTAAGCTTTCTTAATTTTTTGTTTAGGCACGTGTCAAGATCAAATCTGCGTGTATGAACATTTAATGAATAAGGCCCTGTGGCTGTGTAAAACTCCTCTTCCCATCTGAGCGCATGCTGTCTCAGATGGGAAGCGTGAGTCTGGCAAGATAAACCACACAGAGTCAGCAGTGTGCCACACTTTCTCTCCTCATTGTCTAGAAACATCCACACAATGAATGTGTATCTAAGACAACCTCATGCTGCCAAGGTACCAGTAATAAACACAGAACAAGCTTGCTACGTTTTGTGAATAATTTTTTTGTTTACAGTGCAACATGATCTCAGTGTCACCATAGTCTCGATTTGAAGAACACAGCTGAACAAAACAAAACAGACCTGATCAATACTTCCTCCTGTCCCCTAGCTCCTCTGATGTGCTCCACTGTCAATCATCCTAAGCTGGCTGAAGGGCACAGCTGTAACAGATGCATGGAGGCTGGATTTACCATGACAGGGTTTTCTCAGGCTAATTGGCTGTTGGGGGGGGGGGGGGGGGGGGGGATGATAGGTTCTGTCACAGGGGACTAGGAACCTACCTACCTACTCCAGCGGGCCCGCCAAAGCTTTCAGTCCGGTCTGCAGAATAATAATGAATTCAGAAAATGTGATTAAAACCTTTGCTTACTAATACTTACCTGTTCTACAGGCATTAACATGTAGGAAGCGATATTTCAATCTGCTCAGTCCACTCTTGTCCAACGCTGTTTTACACAAAAACAGCAGGCTACTCTGCAAATAGCGTTTATTTATTTTTTTACAAACAAGCAAAAAACAAAAGCTGACAGTTTGTAGTCTAATTGTTTTTTTTTAGTTTGCCACAAATCTGGACAAATTCTTCTAAACTTAGCTGCTTGCTAAACAAACCTTCTTTTCTGCTGGAGCGGTACATCCATGGATTTACGTCATTGTCATGTTTGCGTTCTTCATTCTTGATGATGATGCCTAAGTTTGTATTATATTGTAACAGCGATCATTTCAGTGCAAATGAGGCATACAGGTTTAGCGTTAGGCTACTGAAAGTCTAATGCATACTTATCAGTCCATTCTTCAAGCTGCAGTTTTCCACATCAAGTTTTTGCTTGTGGCTCTTTAAGAATTACATTTTTACCTGACAACAGGCTTTCTTCTTGCAAGCGTTTTCCACCAATCAGGACACTGCATACTACAATGACATTTCCGTAATCAATCACACACCAATTAAACCATCACTCCTCAGTGAACTGCCTCCTAGTCTGGGATCGTTTTCTAGTTAAGTAGCCTATCATTATGGATTCCATGTTTTTTTAGGAGTCTTTTCACACTAATATATGTAAATAAATATATCATTAATTTAGTAAGAAAGTGGAAATATCAAAAAAGGATAGGCTTATTAGGTATAAATACATTTTTTTTTTTTTTATTTGAAAGTCTGGCTCCCGGAGTGTCTGCTTAGAAACATTCTGGCCCTTGGAAAATGTAGTTGATGAGGCTACAGAGCCCTAGAGGTTTCTTTATTGTTCTTAGAAAAGCACATGATTTCCTTGATACAGCCATGCAAATGTTGCCAAATTATAGTAATTTAGTTTCAATGCCAGAGTTAATCAAAATCGTCTTTGAATAATTAGTAAGCAAATGTGCAGTACCTCCTCTCACTTTTTAGTTATTATTTTTGTTTATTTGTCTCTTTTTTCCAACTGTCCTCACATCATGGTCCCTCCAGACTCAGCACTCATACCCCGTTAAGTGTCCAAGGCCCAGCAATAAATCATTGGTTCCCCACGGCGTCCCATGCCCTCCCTCCCATCTGTCAACACCTAATGCGCACACGACAAGCTGTGATCCATTGTGCAACAGCAAACCACTCACATTGAACTACGCAGCTTTCTTAGCCATTGAAGTCTGGCTCAAAGACAAAGTCTTGAAGGGGATTGACAAGAAGGCCCAGGTAAAAACTGTAAGTCTATTTAAGGCTCTCTGGAGACTCAAAGTACTCCTTTATTCCCACCACTTAAGTCTCAGAGCGAGTTGGAGACAACTGAAGCAACTGACCCACAGTGAATGTCCTCTACCGGGATAGCAAGGCCACCTGCCAGTGAATGGACCAAAGCTCAAAAAGGCTCCCTGCTGGGAAACATTCATCAAACAACCCATAAGGTTTAAGAACAATCTCTTTTCTTCTGTAACTTCGCTGAGCAGCAGTCCCATTCATGCAAGGTTTTATTTTCAATCCCTCTGAACAAAATACTTGTAGTAATAGCACCAATCATGCAACAACACTGCAACCTACAGCTCACACGTATCACACAGTTGAATTTACTCCTATCTGATGCAGTTTCAACAAAAACTGAGCATGAGCTTCTCAGATAGCAGTTATTGAACATGTGTTGTGTTAAATTGCATTGCTTTTTATCTACCAAAGACAAATCATCTTGTCCAAGCCATGAGCAGCCTCTGTAGAATTCTGTACAAAGTAAACACAATTTATTTTTGGTTCCAGTCCACTCAAATAATTTATTCAAGCATATACTTGATGATAAATATCCATGTTGCTGTCATACAGTCAGTTCTTTGAAAATGAGAACAAATGTTTAGAATTCTTAGTAAGTCAAGTCAGGGAAAGTTTATTTCTATAGCACCTTACAACCAAACAGTTCAAAATGCTTTACATGAGGCATAAACCTGTAATTAAGGTCCAGGGTGTGTCTCTAAAGGATTTTTACAATGCCAACTCAGTAGTGTTACGCTGCTCCTGCAAATTCTTTAAATGTTGCTCCCACTGTTACGATTAGGGAAAAGACGGATCCAAAAATGCAGAGACAACAAGACAGTGGTGAGCTTGAGGATTTAATAAAATAAAAAAGGATACAACAAAAGGAGTCCTGAAGAAAGCCTGTAAAGCAGGCAAAATTTGGTACCAAAAACCGTTGAGGAACCAAAAGCACATCGAGACAAAGGGGGGAGACAGACACACACAATGATCTGACAACAGAAAAAGACAACACAGAGACTAAATACATAAGGTAACGAGGGTGAAACAAGGAACAGGTGACACGAGGGCTCAGGAACAGGTGAAACACATCAGGGTGGGGCAGACAATCACAAAGGCAGGAACACATAAGGCAGGAAGTCAAACAAGACATGACATGGGAGAAAATGCCAAAAATAAGTTGTTTTCTATTTATCTGCTCTTTTAAAAAAAAAAAAGCCACATAAGGGGTGAGACAAACTGAGAGGTTCAGATTGACAAGGATGGAGGAACAAAGTCTGTTTATGGTTTAAATACTTTGGAGACAAATTACACAAAGGTAACTCTTAACAACCAAGACTGTGCCAAGTGGTTGCATACAGTATTTGCCTGAAGTTACTCAGGACATCTACTTAACCTTAAATGCTTATCATTCCGTTTTGATGTGTCCACAGTAGCCCATCAGCTTAAAAGTTTGACAGGCTGTGTACAGTACACATCAATGTTACACATCAATGTTACACTGTGTGGCATTTCTTTTAGCTTGAATAAGCCTTGTTAATGTGCCTCTGACCTCTGTCGTTTACTTATTTTCACGCACAAACCTGCCAAAGACTGCCAAGGGAGCTAATTTATTTTATTATTTATTATTCTATTATTTATTTTTATTTGTTTTCATAACATTAAACCCTCATATGTCTAATTTGCATCAGGATACGTGCATAGTGCTCTCCCATGAGCAACCACAATCAAAGCCTGGGACGCAGGCAAGGCGCAAGTGGTTTTTTAATATAACAGGAATGGGAGGGTAACATGTAACATGTTACTCACCTTACTGATTGATGAGGTTCGAGCTTGCCCAAACTGCAACATGCACGTGTTGCCTGTGTCTTGTAATTTAACTAAGTCACTATGGTTGCATCTTCATGCATCTTTAAAGGAATACGCCACTGTTTGTTGAAATGGGGCTTATCACTGTCTCCTCTAGATGTAGATAGGTGGGCAAACGCATTTTTTGTCTCAGTGCATGCATTGTCTCAGTCCGGCGGAGCCGCCGTTAGCTTAGCTTAGCGTAGTGAATGGAATCCTTTGTTGCCGTTAGCATGTCGCGAGTAAAAGTGAGCCAACAACAACAACAAAACAACCTAATTACTTCTTGTGGCCTGTGTATTCACAACAAGTACAAATAGCAACGCAAAATAAGACTAGACGATTTCCTAGGCACATATTGATTTGGGACTATATTGGGTGGAAGTAGCCAGCCAAAGCACTGCTACTTATTGGGGCAGAGATATCATGCATCAACTCTGTGTGAGTACAGGTCTAATATGGGTCGATCTATCCCGTATCCGTCTATCCCATGCGTCATGTTTGCAGTAATCACTTACTCTGTGGACAGCTGTTTATTGCGTCCATTCGGCATTTTTCCCAGTTGACTTTATCACACCAGAAAAAAAAGTTGAGGACTGCAGGATGGATCAACGCTGAGAAATCCTCGGTAGCTGTGACACAACTGCAGATAGCACGCTCATCTTGTCCGGCGGTACGTTGTCCCACTCTCCACATCACAGACACTCTATTTCAGTCGGCATATCCCCGCACACTCCCACCACCAGTTCCTGTTGGCTTTCGTCCTCACGTCCTCAGGCTGTTAAGCGATAGCTACCTCCTCCTTCTGCTGTCATTTTATTCCCAAAGCACACAGCTCCTGTCCATTCTGTGTGATGATGCCGCGTCAGGAAAGTAGGTGAAGGGTCGTGGCCGGGCGATCTACCTCAGCTGTAGCTAGTTGATTCAACGAAGGACTGTTGCAGTATTTAGACCCGGGCGGAACTCATCTTCGGCGCCAGATCCTTACAGCTTCCAATGTGGTAACTTGTCTCCCAGTCAGTGTGATAGCTACCTTGTTTGTTCATGTCAGTACTTTCCTGTATTTCCTCGTGCTTCGCCCACTGCGTCTGCCTGTGATTCTCTGTGTTTTGGGTCAGAGCCTTGGCCATAACAGCTGCATGATCTCTGCGCCAATAAGTAGCAGTGCTTCGGCTGGCTACTTCTACCCAATATAGTCCCAAATCAATATATGCCTAGGAAATCATCTAGTCTTATTTTGCGTTGCTATTTGTACTTGTTGTGAATACACAGGCCACAAGAAGTAATTAGGTTGTTTTGTTGTTGTTGTTGTTGGCTCACTTTTACTCGCGACATGCTAACGGCAACAAAGGATTCCATTCACTACGCTAAGCTAAGCTAAGCTAACGCCGGCTCTGCCGGACTGAGACAATGTATGCACTGAGACAAAAAATGCATTTGCCCACCTATCTACATCTAGAGGAGACCGTGATAAGCCTTATTTCAACAAACGGTGGCGTATTCCTATAATATTCTTCCCTTACAATATTAAAGTCTGATTCTCTAACAAAAAAGGATAGGATATTTTGTTGAGACTAATTATTATCACACAATGAGTTACTAAACTATGTGAGGGTGGACTATCCTTTAATGACTTCACATTAAAAGCCTTCTAGCAGTTCACCATAGAAAAACTTTCAATGTCAAGCAGTGCCAAATATTTTTTCACTTTTCATGAGTGGCATCTTAACAGCAGCTGACATCATCAATAGCACTGCAAGATGTTGCCTAAATGTTGATGAAGATTAGTGGGTACTTGGTCTTTAAAACCGGGTAGTCTCCATGGGAGGAAAAACACTGTATAGCATTGCTAATGATGTCAATAAAGCTGTGTTTTTTTAATACAGCTGGAACATCTGCAGTTAGCACAGCTCTCTCTGATTTTGATTCTCTGGTAAGACTTATGCTGAGACAGAAATAGTGGCTTAAAGTCCTACTAAACTGGCACTTTAACTTACCAGAGGGGCACTTGGCACTTGGCCAACCAGAAGGGTACTTAGACATTCAAGAGGTACACTAAGGGTGCACCTCGGCCATCCAAATGGACATATGAGTGATACTTAGCCTGACCATAGAGGCACGGGTGCTGACCACAAATGCACTTGAGAAGCACTTGGGCCAACCAGACAAGCATTTGAAGGCACTCAGACTGACCAGACTGGTACTTGGGCTGTGTGGTTCACCTTAAATTTGTTAACTTAAGTGTTTCTTTGGTGTTTTTGTTTCACCAACAAATGAAGAATGCATGCTCTTATTAGGACACAGGCATACTGCCAACATTACAAGGGTGTCTCACCCCGCCTGCCCACCCCTGTGCACACCACTGGACAGAAGCATGGTGAGTATTTTTGATGGCCGATGGACCTACCGTTTAACTTGCTCGCCATCTGTATTGGATAAAGTTTGTATAAAGAGCAATTGATTCTGGCATGATTTTGCAGCTTTTGTCAAAATCTTGCCAAATGGAAATCCCAAAGTTATGATAATCAAGATCTGCAAGAAAAATCCCATTGACCTAAAGGTCATTTGGACTTAACCATTAAGTCTAATGTCCAGCTTACATCAATTATTGTTTGGATGCATACACTGTATTACATAGTTTATTGTATCCCCTAAAGACTATGAAGTGATCTGTGTAACACCTCCTCATGCATCTGATAACAACAAGCCCCAAGAAAAGCTCTTGTTTAGTCTGCGTGCTTACCAATTGTGCAAGCGGTAGCAATAATGAAAATGCTAGAAAATGCTGTCTGCCATTCTCTCCATTCCAATTATGCTTTTCTGTAGCTGGAGAAGAAACAGAATCCTCTGTAGGTGGAAGCAAGAAACTATCACATGGCTGTCTGAACGCCCTCATGTCACCATCTCCTATTAAGGTGATTGGATAAATGAGACTTTAATTCGGTTTCTAGGCTAAGTCATATTAGGAGATGAGATATAATTATCCAGGAACATATTAATGTAATAAAAAGCTTTCAGATCTGGCAGCTCTATTGCATTAGAAAGCTGTCAGCCCTTCTCCTCTTTCCCCCCCTTTCCTCTAATGCCAATCCCCCTCAATGGCTTGCTGCTTTGAGCAACACTAACATGATTGACATTGATAGCTGGATCAAACTATAGAATCAACCCTAATATCATTAAGTGAGCAGACATGGAAGCAAAGACCTGCGCTCTAACTGTATTAGCTGCTACATATGTTGGGGTTATGGATGCATGAGGCTAAATGCATTGGGAAATCAAGCATGCAAGCCGCAATTTGCTCGTCTTTGTGTGACCTTTGTGCCTTTGAATGTGCAGCTGAGTATGTGTGCAAATGCATGTTTATGTACACATATGGGCTTATGTAGAATTACTCTTGTTGGTTTTTGCTTGCTTTTTCAACTAACTGGCATTATTGTCAGACCTGGTTTCCTGTTGCAGAACAGACACTTCCTCATTTTACATAAATAAGCTGAGGCCTACACATGTCCCTCTATCTGTTAACAGCTGTTTCTGAGGAAAGCGGGATTAGTTATACATGGTATCCGCATGTAGCAGTGAGCAGTAATGCTTTGATTCCAATAACTGGACATTATTCCAGTAACAAGGATGCTATTCCCACTAATACTGCCAAATGCGTTGGTATAAGGGAGCACAGTTGATGAAATAGCTTCTAGTCGTCCTCCACTTACCAGCTCACACGTCTTTCTGTTTGTTCCAAATTCCAAACAGCGTCATTTTGATACTGCTGGTTTTATTTTCTTCAAGATGGACATACTTAGAGTATGTATCAAATAAAACTACAAAATGTGGAATGTGTACAATTTCTACTTTAACTTTTAACAGGTTTACGAGTCTTTAAAACTACATAGTCTCTGCAATTCACACACAATAATCTAGTTTACAAAGGATACTCATCTATTTCACTTTTAAACCATGTTTACAAAAATGAATTCCCACAAGGTTTATGATCGAGCTGAACATTTTGTTCTATGCAACTAACAGCTTATTTCCCAGTGAAGGCATCCCACAGATCACCACATTGCTTCTGCTTTGTGGTATGCTGATCAAATACGTTTTCTATTTACCGCTCTGTCAGGGCTGACATCTTACAACACTCACCACATTTTGAACACATTATTGATTATTAAAATTGTTCTCCTAATGGGGTTCTTTCCTCTTCACACTACGCCAGTAGGTTGACGTTACAGCAAAATTGGATCATTAAATGACAAATGTATGTTTTTAACGGACATGCTGTCATTGTGGAGCAACCCTCTTTAGTTATGCAATTATCATTCTAAAATGTGTGGTTTTGGGGATGGTAAATTGTAAAGTAAAACTATAAAAAGGCAGCCTTCCATCTTCATTTTTCAGTTTTGTTTCCTTTCTCTTTATTCCCAAACCCCACTCCTGTAAGGTAAATAAAAGTTGTGAAGTACTCTGAAGTTTGATTAAATTCTTGGACTTTGTGGATTTTCTGACCCTGAATTTTAAAAAGTTAATTCCCAGGGACTTATCTCTCTTTCTGTCTTTTCAGTCACATCCCTTTACCCTTACTCTCGGCCCTCCTCTCTATGATTAAGCAGTTGTGTGAAATGTGGTGCACCATACAAAGCTTTGCCCCTACTCATGCAAAACCGCCAACTGCCCTCCGCGGCCTCACTGTCAGTAGTTTATATTGAGTTTCTGTTCTACTGTCTGCTTTTGTTGATGTGTACAAGTCTTAAGGCACCTCCAAATTCCATAGTAATTTTACTACTATCTTACTACTATCTTGTATGCTTTGTTCTGGTCCAGTCCAAAGCAATGGAAATGGTTAGATGGGATTCTTCCAACAATGCATTAGTCTCTCTCTCTCTCTCTCTCTCTCTCTCTCTCTCTCTCTCTCTCTCTCTCTCTCTCTCTCTCTCTCTCTGAATTCTCACAAGGAGCAGTGTTAGCAAGTAGTGTTAGCTGCTAGCACCCAATCATAACTGTCTGGACCACTACAACAACAATCAATTACACTGGTCTTAACTGGGTTATGTGTAACCCACTTAAGGAACTGTGGAAGGATAGCGATGAATGAATTAGAGAGGAACAGAACAAGAGAAAGCATGGGATGCAGTAGATTATAGGTAAAGGAGGATGATACGTGAGCTTGGATGCAAGATGAAAAGTATATGGTAAAATAAATGATCTTTGAGTATGGTCAAAATACAAAAGCAGCAAAAGGAATGCATGCTCTAAGTGGAAATGAGTGGGGATGTGGCACTTCACGTCAAACTTTAATCGTGAAGAAATCTTGCTGACAATTGCAGATCAATTTTGTAGTTAGTATGATTAAGAAAATGAGAAGAAAAAAACTTTGGAGCCGGCTGAAGACTTCTTTAGAGCTGTTTTACATTGTAATGTTGCCACTTGCACTGAGCAGTCTTACAATTTCCTCAAAAGCACTGCAACAATTATGCATGCTGGAATCAAAACACTTTTGAAATGTATTTTTCTTTTTTCACATTTCATCTAACATGATTGGGTCTTTGATGTAGTTAGACGACATGAATACATGTTCTTTTAATTCGTTTTTATTTTTGATTACTAATACATTTAAAGTTATCAAGTGACTTCATTACGTTCATCGAGAAACATACAGGAGCATGTAGCATATTGATTATTTGCCTCCCTCTTCTTTTTATTATATAGTAACTCTGCAGCATAGTCAAATTTCATTACACCCTATGGATCCATATAACAGTGCAAACTCATCTTGGTGTCACTAATAAAGTGATTACTTCGATGGAGAAAAGGGCTTTTGTGGCTTCTGGCTGATAATTCCCTGAAGTATTTGGAAAATATGAGTGATAATGTCAGGTAAGAATGAGAGGGGGGGGGGGGGGGGCTTGCTGTTTGAGCAGGCTTTATAGCTCACTGACCTTTTAAAGAAATAGATTGTTGTTCTGTTATAGCATGTACTCTATACACCCAGTTTGTGCCTGTTCTTTTATAATACATTATTGATTTTTTAAAGCTTTATTACTCTATTTAAAGGCCAAAACATAACTTGTATTTCTATCTCTATGACAGGAGGGGTGTGAACTATTTTCTGTTATATCGAGCCTTTATGATTTACTATGCATTCTGAAGTTCCTTTAGAACAGAACTTGACAAGAATCATCACTGTTTGGTAACAATTTGACTTTGATTCTTGCTGCCGCGGAATTAGGATGCTCTAAAATGTGCCTTTGGTTGATTTTGAACGACTTGATTTTCTTCATGGCTTCTTAACTTGGTCATCATTTATTTTTTTATTTGTATTTTTTTAACAGGTTGATCGTTAAATCATTCTTTATTCTTTAACACCAGCACGGCCAGACACTTAAGGGTTATAACCTCCAGACCCGACGCCCAAGAGGGTCCGTATCCTTTTGTTTGAAAAGCCTTGGCGCTCAGCAATGCAATACCACCAAGCAAAAAGCAAAAACAACTACAAAACACTGGCCCAGGCTGCTAAGAAGTGCTCTGTCTGACTGGGGCCTTGATCTACAGTTGTACAGTATGTAACAGGTTTGTCACTCTGTACAAGTTGAGATCTAATGCACGTGGAATTTTACATTTTGAAGCACATAAAGCATACTTTTTTATGCCAACATAAATATTAGCACATGCTTCACTGCAACATGCAGGTATATAACTGACCTTGCATGTTGTTTACCGGTTTGTTTGGGAGTTGCATGTAATTGAACTAGGTGCTAGATGAGGTGTTGGTATTGGGTCTTTGGCGTTGTGCTGAAAATAGACATCCACATATCAGGGGCCTCATTTTTCAAAGCATGCAAGTTCTAAATGTGTGTGTAAGACCTGCCTGTATGCACAAGAAAGTTGGTATTAATCAAACATATACTGTATAAACAGATGCACACCTGAATGCAATGAACAATGATAAATTCGACCTGTTCTGCAACCATCTGCTTGTGCAGAAACAGGCTAATTTGCATAAGGAAACACCCTCAATTTGCCATACATGGTAAAAAACATTCTTTAAAAAAGACCTAGTAGACTGAATGTAGGACAACTTCTGAAAAAATTTAGCAACTGAGACATAAAAGGAAGACAGTCTTATAAATAATAAGGTTTAGGCACTGCTAAATCTGGTTCACATAAACTGCTAAACATGTATGTACTGTAAAAATAAACAAACAAAAAAGATATAAACAAGAGCAGGAGAAGAACACTGTCAACAAAGTGGTTTTAAATACATGCACATTTGGACAAACGAGAAAATTGATACATTTGATTTTACATGTCAAAACGAGTGCTTATGCACAAAACTGTGTGTCCATTCAGCTGAAATGAGGCCTCAGGTCTGCTACCAGTTAGCACAAACTAAATGCCTGGTGTAAATGCACACGATTACAGTGTAATGCTGAATATTCACAGTGAACAGCGTGACCATATGTTGCCAAACCAGTACAAAGAATCCCAGTTTTAACCTTTGGATCTCCTTAAGCCACTTCAAAACGCCCATGGTACATTGTGCTGAAAAGAAGTTTTCATTATACACATTGCATTTGCAGTTCTCAGCGATGCATGATGTATTTTATCACGAGGCATTGGCTTTGACTGTGGTCTAGCTTAATGGGAGGCCTAATAAATCGTTCAAAGAGGTAATCTTCTGTCTCCATCCATCTGTCATAGCTTTAAAGTGTAGGAATATTGCAGCGACTAAGTCCATTCTGGACAGGCCAGGACTTGGACTGAAGCTTCAATGGCAGGAAATCAAATGTCAACCAAGCATTATATATATATATATATATATATATATATATATATATAACCCTCAAAAACAGCCATGTGCCTCTGTTACACATAGACAACTGTGTTGGCCTCCCAGTGACCCATGCTGGCGCATGGCCCAACCAAGTTGCAGGCCCCTGCTCAACAGCCAGGATACATTTTGGCACTGTGTTCTGGCATTCAAAGACTGCACTTATTGGCCTGATTGGGTCTGATAGGCACACTTTGTGAAGCCATAACTGCTTCACCTTGGGTCTAGATTTAATTAAATTTAATGTCTGTGTGCAAATTGTGGGGGATATGTGTTATTCAAAACTGTGTGAGGTCTTTTTTCTTCCCCTGCAGTTTGCCTTATCTAATGTTAAGCATAGTAGCAAGTCCTACTTTTTCTTTTTCTCTCCACCTGATGCTGTTTTTCAAGTGCATTCCTATCCTCAGAGAATACTGAAATGGTGATGACCTAATTTGCATGAGAACCGGAGTTTTCTGCTTGTGTTAATCTTTCAGTTTGTGGTAATGCCGCCCTTAGTCAATTTTGACCTGTGAATGTACCTTATTATTTTTCCTCTTTTCTCGTCTTTTGACTCATGAACCTACACAAACACACACAAGCATGGCAAAGAGAGAAAATGAGAAAACAAAATGTGCTAAAGTAAACATAGAACAATACAGGGCCTTGTGGTGTTAGAGGGGGTTCCTACTGCTCGCAATTAGGACAATAAAATGCCTCGTTTTGAATGTGATCATGTGTTGATATAAAAATAAGACACAGTTACTAATAAAATAATTCCATCTCAATCATTAAAACACAGCTGCAGCTCCAGCTTGGAATAAGACAGCTGAGAGAGTAGGGAAAAAAGACCAACAAGTTTTTATTATGCAGCTGTATCACATCTTCCTCTGCTGAACATTTATGAGACTTTTGCAGATATTCAGCCCGGTATAATCATTTGGGTACAATCTCATTTTTCTGAACCACGAAACTCTCAGAGTTAGACAGAGAGACTGACGGACAAATATAGAACAGAGGCAACTTTGATTGTTGACCACAACTGTATTATTTAAATATCTTTTAACGTTTTTCATTAATATATGATTTAGTTTTTACTTGCATGGTTATGCATGTATTTATACAGTATTTGGAGCTATACTAAACATATTCCATAAGATTCTGACATTTGCCTTCACACACGCACGCACACACACACACACACACACACACACACACACACACACACACACACACACACACACACACACACACACACACACAAAGACCACGGCAAAGCACATGGGGAGACACATGTATTTAGATATTCACTCTGTGCACCCACATCTTTCTTTTCATCTCTCCCACTTTCCTGAACAATCTCTAACCCCTCCCGTTTGTGCTTCGCCATGGAGGCACCACGTATATAAGTGTAATCATGTGTGATCACCATAAATGGAGCATGTGAAAATTCACACCACTAAGTATGTGGAAATCAGCTCGAGGATGTGCGTGTTGTGTGCAGTGAAACTGAAGCTGTCAGATAGTTTAACCTTACAAGTGCCTTAGCTCGCAGCACAGTGAAACTCAAGAAACAGTCTGAGGCACAGCTCAGAACGGCAGTGAGCGCGGCCCTAAGTAGGACAAGATAACTCTCCAGGCTGGTGTTGAAATTGAAACAGTCCCTCCAGGAATTTTCAAATTTGCAACCATAAGATTTTTTTTAATCCACACTTAATGACAAATATTGCAGGAATTTGCAGTTTTTATTAATCAACACAGTTTCTGCTTAGGATGTCACATTATTTAGTAACAGTCTCACAGACTTTCAACACAATCGATAGTATGTCCAGAGATCAGTCATTGAATGGGAAATCATATCCAATGTTCTCCTATTTGTCATGTTTACCCCCATATATTTGCCTCGGAACATTTTCTTATCAACCAAATATTCTGATTGCTTAAGTTTCTTTAAATATTTATCACAACAACAACGCTTCACATCGTCATAAACATGTCACTTTGAAAGCGTTATTTTCATACAAGCAATGTAGCATTTAAAAAGCTATTTTTCTTAAACGGAGTCTGGCACAGTGCTCACTTCCCATACAACACTAGAATGCTAGTCTGGCTATCATCAGACCAAGCTCAATCTTTTAAGATTGAGCTTGGTCTGTTGAGTCTGCTCTGTATTTTCTACTGCACAAGAGGCGTGACCAGCGGGCATAGTTCAAATGACTGTACGCAACTGGATAGTCCTTCAACCAATCAGACCAACGATCCGGGTGACGTAGCAGCGACAGCGGCATCAACGGGTTGCTGCGCTTCGGTGTCCGTCATGTTGAATGTAAACAAGAAGCTGCTTGGTCGCTTCTCTACTGTCATTGTGTTAAACCTGACAATAGCGCGCCAGGTGGATAATTTGTTTGTGATTGGTCCCCGCAAATTGTAACGGAAGCAGGATAGATAAACGTAAAGGTTTCCAGCCTGAGCTGCAGGGCGAAATCAAATCTCCGACAGATCGGGCGGGGTTTACCCAGTCTACTACAATACATGACTTGACATGGCCGCATTTGTTCTGGTCCAGCTTAGCTAAAAACACAGAATCCATCAGCCCTGTGGAGATAAGGCTGGCAATGCGAGTTTATGGTAGGCTAACAATACTTACAATACATTATCTTCACTTCACCTGTTGAAATGAATTTAGCACTTTAGATAACACACTCAACTGTCCTGCTGTTACAGATGTGAACTAACCACAGACAGTTGTCCTATTCAGTGACTCACAGCAGTGCGTCGCTGCTGTTCATGGCGTTGCACAGCTGCATAATTAATATAGGGGAAACAATGGATATTTAGCATTATTTTTGGCAATTAAAAAAAAAAGATTCTGGCCTGGTGGGGGTTCCCGCCAGGCCTGTACAATTATAGGGGAAACAATAATATAAATGTATTGGTGGTGAACAATAACTTGCTCTAGTTTTCCGGTTAATGACTTGGAGATTTCCAGTACACAATAAAAAAGGAATTACAAAACCATACATGTGTGCATTGAACTGCTTGTCCACAAACACCTAGGTACATAATATTGGATGATGTAAATTCCAAAACAATTACATTACACCAAACAGACTTTTAAAAATGTATTGGATTATTTTCATACACATTTAACATAATTTAACATGGTTAATTTTACATTGTCCACATTGTAATCGTACAAACTACTTTCAAAAACCTGACTGCATAGCGTGTAATCTATCTGATTCGGGACACCTGTGTGTGTGTGTGTGTGTGTGTGTGTGTGTGTGTGTGTGTGTGTGTGTGTGTGTGTGTGTGTGTGTGTGTGTGTGTGTGTGAGTGTGTGTGTGTGTGTGTGAGTGTGTGTTTGTGTATGCATGTATTTGCGTCTGTCTTTGTCATCAAATCTACTTCACACTTGGTTTCCTAGGTACCCAATGAACTTGGGGTTTGGATGTTGGAGCAATTTGGACAGCATTGGATATTAAAGGACAAATCCGGCGCAAACTGAACCTAGTGGTTAATAACACGTGTACCGAGTCGACCGTTCTCTGGGATATGTTTTCATGCTAATCGAATGTGACCAGTTTTATCGCAAACCGCTAATTAGCTTATAGCGCTAGTCGTCGGGGCAAGGGTAAAGTGAAAAAAGAAATCGCTATTTCTATACCGCTAACAAGGCTCAAAATAGCACCACCCTTCCACGGTAGCATAATGAGGGTCCCTACATGTAAACCAAAGCACTGAGAACTTTGTAAGTGTACAGACAGTTTATTAAAAAGATAGTTTATAAAGACAGTACCCTTCACGTATACATGTGGGCGCCATCTTGCGAAAACAGTCACGACCAGTCGAACGACGAACGCCGTGCAACCAGTAACATAGCTCAAGCATGGCGTTCGCCGTTCGACTGTTATCGTATTAAGTGAAACATATAACATCGTTAAACAGAAGAAAAGAGACCAGAAAAGAAGGGAGTATAGAAAAAATGTCATCAATGAAATAATGTATCTGTTAGATAGATTTATTGGTATCTTTTCAATTAGATAATGTCCAAAAAAGAACAAGGTCAGTTATTCTTTCTTCACATTGATGCCTCCCAGTGTGTGAATGCCGTATTTTGCACCTCCAGGAAATTGAAAAATTCTCTGTGTTCTGTATTCATAATCACTTTGTACATTTTTCCTTGTGTAGTGAAGATAGATCAGTGCAGGATGTAGAGCAGGCTTTGTTTCCCCCAGGAGAGTTCTCTTGCCCCTTGTTATACACAGCATAAGCATAAAACTTGTTGTTAGATTTGTTAGAGCTTTTAACATGACTCAAAGTGAGAAAAAAAAGCTGACAATGCATATGTTGTCTTTTTTGTTTGGTTGTAATGAGGGATGTCCCACAAGTATCGGATGGGAGCCGCTATTGGCATTTTTTTAAGTGATCGGGGATCGGCATTTACCCTGATTACCTTACTCCTATCTTTGACATCAGCTTGTAGTGATCGCCGCCTTTAATCACTGCCTGGGTGACGTCACTGTCAAACCAAGATGGGGTGGCCACTCACCAGTGTCCGTCCAGAGAGTGTCTCGTAGCTTGCCAAGTAACAAGTAAAAAAACAAGTATTTCATCCATTTGGTTTTTTTACAGAAGCGGATTACTCCAATTCTCCACACGTCTTAACCAAGCTTACAGGCAGTTATTCCCTGGAGCCGTCAAGAGAAGATCATCAAAGATTGACTATTAAGTGCACTAAGTGTAGTTTTTTTTTGTCCAGCGGGGAACTGTTTATTTTTTGGTTGGGGGTTAGCTGGCATCCTAAAGAGAACTGTTTGGGTGTTGAGAGAAAAGACTAATTTACTACACTAAGTTAAATGTATTAAGATTAAGACATGTTTAGTTACCTTGTTTACTTAGTTATTTTTGTAAACAATAAAACTGTGTGCAGCTCTATTATCTGAGAAAATATAAACACCAGTGTGTAGGTGCCTTCTAGACAATAACGAGGGCAACACCTAACTTGAGTGATGAAGGGAATACATGTAGCACTTAATCACATCCAGCGGTCTGAGGGTTGTGGAAAACACAATATATATTCATAAGCATGCACAGATAAGGAAAAGGGTCTTAGAATGTGTTGTTTTCTGTTTCTAAAAAGCAAACATGCTCATTTCCAGTGTGAATCCAATTTGACTCTTTTAGTTTACAAGTAAAGTTTTCAACATTGCTTTTTAACATGTGCTGCAGCTTGCTTGACAGACATTTTCTAGCCACTACACACATAACAGTTGCAAATAAGATAACATCTTCAAAGCCTGTGAAAAATTGTTCAAAATCCTTAGTTCAGCCAGACAACTCACGTTTGAAATGTTTAGTATAAGTGCAGAATATAGTGTTTGGCGGCAAGACTCCGACCTCATCACTCACCGCAGTTTGGGTTTACATGAGATATTAGAGAGTGATGATAAAGTAGCAGCATTGACAAGCAGAGATGGGGAAATTTTGCAGCTTAAATAGACCGCCAAATGTATGGGGTGTGTTTGGTAAATGATACGGAGAGTGAAGCATGTCACATGTGTATACAGCGGTGCAGCTCGAGTTGACTCCCTGAAATAGCTTGCAGGCGTCGCACCATTTACTTTTAGCCTTGTGAATACACCTACAGAAGAGTCATGATTACCTTACAATAATTCCCCAAATCCCCAAAAGGGCTCTCTTGGTTTGCAGTGCATATAAATCCAGTTTTCTCACTTAAAACTGTTTCCCCTCTCTCGGTATCCATGCAAAAAGCTGTTTCAGTAATACAAACATGCCACCGCTCAGGCAGATAGAGTGGGACAAAAAATATTCTGCCCTGTATTTACTTATGATAGTTCTAGATTTTACACATTAACATTTTACCTTGAAAAACATATTAGTGAAATATAAAGGAAAACTCACTTTTTTTCTTACTCTGCGGTTTACATTGACGTGGTATATGTAAAATTAATCTGCATTTTGGATACGCTTAATGGAGGCACAGTGGCTCAGTGGTTGGCACAGGTCCTGGGTTTTTCATTCATTATTCAGGAAGTAGTGCATCATTCACAGCAACAAGTAGTAGTGTGAAGGTAAAAGGTGTTTAATGGCTGTATAGAGGGTGAACACCGGTGGCCCAGATTTGCATTCCTGTACAAAGTTATCTCAGTGATATTTGTATTATATAACCATAATTGTGATCTTTACCTAGCCTTTATAAATTGGTTTGACACTTAAGCTGCATTTGACAGATACTGTCAAAAATTGGCAATTAATTTGTTGCACATATGTACAATGTGAACTTTATGCCTGATGAGGTGAAAACAATGCATAAAAGTAGCATATACATGTTTTCATAGAAAATACAGTTGCTAACACAGTTTAACTCTAACTATAGTTCGATAGCTTCACACACCAAATCATTTATAGCAGGATTGTTGTAGTTTATTTGCAATACATTTTATTTTGTCCACCACTGTACATTATTTTAGTACCACAAGCTTAACATTTGCATATGAGAGCTATTGCAATAAATATATCACTTTTAACTATGTCAGACTGTGGTTTTGTTGTTCCATTTGTATAGCTTGTGTTGAATATCTATGATAAAATGTTCCCAAGTATAATTCATAGAATGTTGATATGATCAGACAAATTAATTATTTTATCCTAAATAACATTTTTATTTTTTATTTTGTGCACGTGCCTGGAGCCACTGCTCTGTTTTGACTTGTCACTGAGAATAGACCAGAGCCTTAGCCAAACCAAAGAGCCTTCCGCCATACAAGTGCAATGGGTAAACATGCAGAGAGAGAAGGGAGTGAGCGAGTGGGAGACATAGGAGGCCAGAGGTGCAAAACATGAAGAGAGAGAGGGTGAAGCAAAGGGTAGCGGGAGAGGGAGAGAAACAGGGTCAGAGAAAAGCTGCGGTTCTTGTGACCTACCTTGGGGTTAGTGCAGTGAGAGAAGATATCTAATTAATGGTGTTAAGGCCAGCTCATAGAATCTCCCTGAGGGTGATTACTCACCTCAAGGCTTTAGCCTTCTCCGAGCCTGTGCCCACATGTTGCCCTCGCATGCAAGCCTCATCAAAACTCTCTTTTGCTTATCTTATTAATTACAGTGCTAGCTTCATTAGCAATATGAGGCATCAAATGCAAGCAATTGTGAAGTGAAGCATTGTTGTTATTTCCTAAATTAAGCTTGCGCTTATTCGCTCTAGGGTGGAATGACTAAGTCTCACCCTCTTAATTGTGGAAAGCATGCTTAGTTAAACAATACTCTATCAATAAGAACGTCACTAGTTAAAGCAGGATGTGGAGGCTTCCCCTGGGCATTTAGAACAAAATATTTTTTCATGTATTAAAGGAGATGAGTGATGCTCTGTAGCAGCTTAAAAATAAACACATCTAAACAATTGGGAAAGTTTGATATTTTTAGCTCGCTTGCATTTGCCCATCAGATGGTTATGGAGAGCTTCTCTGGTGGAGATTAGTAAATGCAAATGACAACTGAACATCTTTCCTCTTGGCTCCTTGTACATCCAAGGGAATTTGCCAAGATTGTCAAGCCAAGTTGACAAAAGTAGTGATGTATACAGAGAGCAGATTTGGAAAATTGCTAAAATAACAAATCAATCATGTTGTGATTACTGGTGCATGCATGTGAGCAAATAGAATTGCAGGCTCTTTCACATCAACTGGCAGGAGATAGAACTTCCACAGCCTCTGTCTGTGTGTCAACTGTTCAACTATTATACACAGTGGAAAATGAACCTGCTTCCCAAAGTTTCAGTTTTTTAACCATCAATTGGTTCAGTGTTTCTCATGATTGTGGTGTTTACTTAATAGTACTTGAAAAAGGCCATTGATTTATACCAGCTCGGTGGTTTGGTCAAAGCACTTTGGCCTCTAGTTTATAGGAGGTAAATTGGCACGGCATTCTGGCAAGGTGTTTTCTTTAAGATTCACTGAGATGCAAAGCTTGATATGGTTTAAAACAACTAACAACAACAACAACATGCAAAACATAATTATAGCAGCTAATGCTGTCCAGGTATGAGCTAACTTGCTGAAATCTTAAACTATAAAGGCACAGTTGCAAGGACAAAGTGCTACATCATGTTTGAATGGCAATGACATTGTGTCCAAGTCACTTTTGTTCATACACAGTATATGCTCATGTCAGTCCCTTTATCAGCTGTGCCATTCACAGTGGTGACACAAATAGCTTTTTGGCTGGAGGTTCAGAAAGGCATGGGGCAAAATTCTTTGTATGTTAAATTTGTTTGTGTTTTCAAAGAAAATCATTCATCCTACGCAGACTCTGTAGCAATAGAAAACTTTACCATTAAAAGTAAAAAAAAAAATATATATATATATATATTTACATGCATTAAAAGTAAAAGAAAAATATATATATATATATATATATTTATATATATATATTTATATATTTTTATATATATATATATATATATATATATATATATATATATATATATATATATATATATATATATATATATATATATATTTACATGCATTTTGTTGAACTCAGTGCATAGCTAATGTTATGTGCTAATGTAATGTAGTGATGAGGCATGCATAATACAATGTTTTGGAAACACACAGCACATCCCGCAAGTTAGAGACAGCACGCTAATACCAATCCTGCTGCAGGGTGACAGTCGTAAAGATTTAATCAACTGACACTGACACTCATGCGTACAATCAATTCTGGATAATATTATTGGGGACAATGACCCATCAAGCCCAGTACAGACTTCCCCAATCACAAGAAGAATTATATTTTGATTTGTACTAGTTGAAGAAATTTATAAAAGTAAGACAGACAAACTCACCACAAATAAAAGGGGTTTACTTTTATCATTCTGTTTGTGTGCTACTGCTAACTTAAGCCATTAAGTATTTTTTAAAGTAATTATTTTTCTTCTAGATGTGTGCAACTGCTTTTGAGCCAGTGTGCGGTAATATAGTTGGCATGCACTTGCAAGTTCAATTGTATGTCAAAACAAAACTAAATTGCACTGTGCCGTCAGATCTACATAAACATTCACCCAGCTGTGTCACTTAGCATCACTCTGCTGTCTACTTGTTGAGAAAGCATCGGTTGTAAGACAGGCTGAAGTTTTCTGCTGCAGGATCCTTACTAGAGTTCAAGATTAAATGATCAAATACTGTTAAAGATTAAAGACTGTTTGGAATTAGGTGCAGGCAATTTCCAATACAATAAAAGTATGGTATATTTATTAAATTGTGTATGCCTAAGTCTATACTTTAGATTTATTTCATGAAAGTGCATACATCATTTTAACAAAATAAAAAGCGGTGGAGTGTGGTCAGAAATTCATGGTGGAGATTAGTGCAATTAAAAAAGTGTCAGGAAGTAAGTGAGTTTGTTCCTTTTTTGTAAAGAGCAGGCCACAAAGAAACAGCTGGAGGAGAAAAAACTAATTGTTTGTTGTTTTACACTTTGCAATATTTTAAGATGCAGTCGGTAATCAGCAAAAAGATGATTACCAAAAAAGAATGAAAATCACACTGTGACTTACAGCCTAAAATAAAATCTGTATTAACAAGTGGATTCACCTGCTTGACGACTTCCGAAGTTGTCAGCTGAATGACGGCTCTGGTAATAGACATGCCTCTATTCTATTTTTCAGTCACGTATCATATACTCTCCTGTCAAGTTGTTTGAAGCAGTCGTTTTGGGACCACAAAAAGAATTTCTTAAGAATCCTTTTGGGCTTACCGCCTCTGACACTATATTTCATGGCGGCAGCCGCAAACAGACATTGGATGACGGTACTCAAACCTCTTGTTTCTAAATGTAATTTACAAGCCCCATAACACACCAATATTGTATTCCAGTCTGTATTATTCAACCTAGAAATAACTATTTGTAGTGTCAGAGCCACTGATATGTCTTTCAATTAAGGATTATTTGATGTCTATAATGGATGTTTATAGTGCCTCAAATTATCCATCAGCTGTTTTCATCTTCAGGGACTGAAACAGATTGATCATAAAAATGAATGAATGAAAATTATAACTGTCACTTTATCATAGACTGTTATATAATAACACATAGACGTGGTGTTAGATATCAATTCAAAACATGTTTATGAGAAAACCACTTGGAATTTCCAAGTCATGACTTAATCCCTGTTTTTATTTTTGAAAGGACAGTTAAGAGTAGAACGGTGAAGTCAGAGGGACTGAGAGTGGTCTGTCAGTGTTGATCAGAGGTCACACCAAGTTATTAACCCCTCCGCTTGAATCACTCTGTCACGGCTAAACAGCCAGGAGTAAATAATAGTGCTCTGCTTGCCCCCTTCTCACCTCTGACCAATCGACATCCCCTTGGACAAACATCTAGCTGTTTGTTTTTCTCTTAACATCACACATAGGTATTGTTCTAAAATAATACACACAGCCACGAGGCTGTGCCATGAAAGTCCCCATAGGTTGTTCGTCTACAGGGCATGCATCCATCAATCGCATCCTCTCTCTTACAGTTCCTGTCCATACAGCATCTGACATCCTAACCAAGGGCTCTCCAGAGACACCTTCAAAAAGTGATTTATCATGAAATATGGATACAGCTTAAACAATAAATCAATGTTATGATGTGCGTTGTTAAATAGATCTTGAAGGAGATAGGAGAATGATGTAATTCTTCCACTTCGAACCACTAAACAATCAAAAATGTAATGAATATCAAAGTAGTCAGTTAGACTGAAAAAATATTGGAATGTTCAAGTTGCTGGTTTCTTTAAAAAATGCATCGACTTGACCCATCATTATCAGCTAATGGTATTTGAAGGGCACGTAGCGCTCTCGCTCTCTCTCTCTCTCTATATATATATATATACATATATATATATATATATATATATATATATATATATATATATATATATATATTAGGGCTGTCAATTGATTAAAATATTTAATCATGATTGTCCATAATTAACTCGCAAATTTAAAATGTTCTTTAAAATGGATATTTTTTAAGTTTCTTATCAACATGGGAGTGTACAAAAATGTTTGCTTTATGCAAATGTTTATTATTATTGCAACAATCTAAAAAAAAAAAGACAAATACTGTCTACAATATTCTCCAGAATAAGGTACTCAAAGGTACCGTCTGCTCCAAACGTATGCTGAAAGCGTAATTCCACCATATTGTATATCAAACATCGATTCAGACACGAGCATACATAACAGATGTTTTGAGTAAAAAGCCATTTTCCAAACAATTAAAGACTTGAAAATCCAGTTCTAAATGCATGGGCAACACCAGAAACAAAACCATGATAACCGATGTCTCATGCTTGAAGCGTTACAAACTGGGAGAACCTGCACACTGTTTGTTGTCAAAACAGTCGGAAAATTCAAAACTTGAGCTCTAATATGATACTTGTTGATTATCCATATTGAACTTAAAGGCAAGCCTGAAGTGATGGAGGTTGGACTGGGAAATGTGAATATAGAAAAAAGGAGTGGCAGAGAGGATCCCATCCCACCCAGATTCAGAGCCATATTCCATCCATTTGATTGCCTTGTACTTTGCTGTTTTCTAAATGGAACACTGACAGGAGAGAGTGAGAAAGGAAGTAAGAGGGGAGGGTGGCACCATGACTACGCAGAGCAAATGCAATGCAGTTGCTATATAGCTGATAAACAGAACAGGGCCATCTCAATTGTGCTCACCGAAGCAGTGCGAGGATAACTGGATCATAACCAGATGATCTGGCTCTGTTACAAATGATCCGCCCTCATTTGGAGCTGCATAGGCCTGGCCTAAAACGGCACTAGCTTTTGAACAGTGTCTGACAGCTTTTCTCTTTCCTTCCAATTATTATGTTAATTGATGCATGGGCTGCTTAATACTGCAGCCATGCTGTAAAAATACTGATGCCCAGTGTTCTAAGGTAAGAATAGCATTTTAAATAGAATCAGTGGAGATAACCTGAGCTGTGCCTGAGTGGGATGTCGATAATTTCTTGTTAACTCCTGCATGGTCCCATAAACTGTCTATTATTTCCCCCCCATAGCGTCACATGAGCTGAGGTCATGTAGTAGGAGTAAAGCATGTGAGCTCACTAACATTAAAGCAATCATTGAATTGATGTGTATGATGTCAAAGCAATATATGTAGTAGGGAAATTGATATTTATGTAACCACCTATTGGGCATTCAGATTAAGATGTTTTAGTGGGACACTAAAGCTTACTCAAATACTTTGAGGTGATAAATCAGGTCTGTGATTCCGACTGCTAAGAAATTACAGCTTTTTATTTTGAGTTTCTCTTTGTTGCTGGCTGGATATGTTTCTATCTTTTATAGTTATATGTGTCTGGTAAGTAATACATACACATACTTCTTCCTCATGAACAACTAAGAAATTATAAGTGTTCCTTTTATATTATTATATGCTTTCCATATGCCCAAACAGACATGTGCCTGCTTCAGGCTGATACAATTAGTTTGTAATGAATTGGTAAATTGATGGACAATTGATCTCAAACTATTTATATAGTTTATTTAATGTATCTAGTTTATTTAATCAGTTTACTTTTCAAGCACCTTTTTGCAGGTTCTTGCAAAAATGATAATTTGATTATTTTCTTTGTCATGTAAGCAACACTGACCAAACTGATTATTAGGTGTTGGACTGTTAGTAGGAGGAAACAGGGAGTTTAAAGATGTCACCTACATTCTGAGATTATATAGACAAAATTAGCAATTGATTAATCAAGAAAGTAATCAGCAGATCAACCGATAATGAAAATAATCAACCCTAGACACACACACACACACACACACACACACACACACACACACACACACACACACACACACACACACACACACACACACACACACACACACACACACACACACACACACACACACACACTCTCTGAGGATGCAGATCTTTTGGGCCCAATTTAATGTCTTCCTCTGACACTTTTGTCATTAACCATGCCTGAAATAAGAAAATGACAGTGTAATCAAAATGACAAAAGACATATGACATATGTCATTGAATTACACTGTCATTTTCTTATTCCAGGTCCGGTCATTGCTTCTAAAATCAGTTCTCTTTATTAGACTGTCCAAAACAGTGAGATTGTCAAAGAGAGCTTGCCCCTGTCTGCTTGATAAATCGTGGCTTATTTCTCAATCTGCTGCTGAAAAAGTTTTCCACTTTGCCATTTTCAAATGAGTCTCCAGAAGCTAACAATGGGTGGAGTAATGCATTGTTTGATTGATAGTTTGGACAGTTTTATTGAAATGAATAAGTCTAGTTATATAACTAAGCAATGTTGAAATCTACTGAATATTCCCCAAGACTAGGGCTGTAGCGATACACAAATCTCACCATGCAATACGATATTTTCAGCTCACGATACGATATATATATATATATATATTAGGGCTGTCAGTTTAACGCGTTATTAACGGCGTTAACGCAAACCCATTTTAATGCCGATAATTTTTTTAACGCACAAGTAACGCATAGAGAGAGCAACGGGATCTGTTAGTCCACTTCTTTAACTGTCCCGCCCTACGAAGCAGCTGATTGGTTTGGTTTAGGCATTTCACCGCGAGTGGTTATGATAGTGGATTGGTCAGGGGATAGGACCTGAATAAATGGAGTTACGTTACCTTCGACGCCTGGCCAATAGTAGTGATTGAAGGGCGGGTCTTGTAATTTCGCAGACCGCAAACAAAACAGACACAAGTCTCGGCCGGTTTTAGCTTGCTAGACGCGTAGCTTGTAGGCTTGTGACGGCGATTATCTTCAGAGCGAGCGAGTAGTGACTCTACAGTCAGTGAAAGAAACAAAGTGTCTCCTCTGTTCTTTCTGACCACGGTGGGAAACCTGGAGCAGGAAAACCCTCTCCTTGATTTTACGTTGGTTATGAAAGAGAACGAGAACCAGGAAATGAGTCACGGGAAACCAGTTGCTATGACGACGGCTATGCCGCTGACGACGCTATGAACCCATAGACAGTAGGACCAGCCACGCTTGCCTCAGGCATGAGGCAGTACTACCTGCAGTACTATCTGCAGGACTATCTGCAGTACTACCTGAAATGGAACATCGAGGTAACAGCGTTACATTATGTGACAGATTATTAGATCCAAGTGTGAATGTTAGTGTGAAATTGAACATAACGTATATGACAATGTTGTTTTCAATAAAAAAAAACAGTCACAAAGCAAGCCAATCTACTTTTCCATGCTGATAAGAGAATTAAAATGAGAAAATATAATGGGACAAAAAGAAATCAAGGGACATTTAGAATAGATAAAAATGTGCGATTAATTGCGAGTTAACTATGACATTAATGCGATTAAATATTTTAATCGCTTGACAGCACTAGTATCTTTTGGTATGCATTTCAGAAAAAAAATGGTTAGGATTCAGGTGTAATTGCAAATAGTGATTAATCATGATTAATCCACTGAAAATTCTGATTAATTTGATTAAAAAATGTAATCATTTGACAGCCCTAATATATATATATATATATATATATATATATATATATATATATATATATATATATATATATATATCACGATATTCAGCCAACGATACGATTCAATTCGATATAATTCGATACACTTACATCATTTTCTGAAAGATTTAAAGGGGACAGAGTGATTTAGGTGACATCCTGTGAGTGTTCCATTTAGTTGGATTGAATTAATTGAACTGAAAACTAAAAACATCAATTACACAATATATGTCACTGACTGGACAGAGTCTACAGCTTGCACATGCTGGACAAAATGAATCAAAGATGTGTTGAGAAAATTAGTTCCATTTATTGAAACAGTGCAACCTGTAGCTTACAAGCCTTTGAAATGTAAATACAGTGCAGTATTGCAATTAACAATGGAGAGTTAAAAAGTGCAGCAAGTGGCCTGTTCTGAACAGTTTCTTTGACAGTTTTTTTAGCTTGATACTGAACATATCATATGAGGTAGCCAGTCTAGCCACCAGGTAAGTAAACATAGTACCATGGCTTCTCCAAAACATCCAATAATTCAAGTCACTAAGAAAAACATTTAAACATTTAACTTAAAATGTACCCGTATTAGCTGAGTAGTTTTAGGTCTGTAGGCCTACAAGTATGTGGGGTAGCCAGTCTAGTCAGCCGAAAAGAAAAATAAACCATGGCCGTGAATTAGCGTGGAATGTACAATGGTCAGCATTTAACAGTCAAACTACCAGCAGATAGTTAGCAGTTAGTTGGATACAAATCACCTAATTTCTGCACCAGTCCGTGTTAACACCATGGATGTATTAAGAGAACGTTAACACGGCCCACTGGCGACAGAGCATCTCTAGCTCGGAGGGCTAGCAGGCCTGGTAGCTGGACAGCCCGGTACACTGCTGTTCAGCCATGTTTCCACAAAGAAAAATCACAGCAGTTTCTGAACTCGCGTTGGGACTTTCGTTTAAGTTGGATGTAGCTAGTCCAGTTTGTTGTCGGACACTTGGAAGCAGGATTGGTGAGACAGGTGGCCAGCTAGCGTTAGCTTCCACTAGCCGGCTAGCAGCGTCAAGCGACACCGCTGGTTGAGATTCTGGTCTCCGTGCAGGCGAAGCTCACGTAGTGTGTCTAGTCCGTCTGTAATAACGTTCCTTGCATATTCTCCGATCTGTACCAATGTATCTGTCAGTACCCGATCCGTGCTGAGAATATCCAGGTGGTACACGTGCGGTATTTTGAACCATAGACAGTTTGACCTGACTCTGTAAACAGGAAGAGGTAGTACGGGTAACTTGCTCGCTCTACAGCGACACTAGCGGTTGGCTGACCAAATCGCTCTTCCTGCAACGCGAACGGGGGTAAACCGTGTTAACGTTCTCTTAATACATCCATGGGGTAAACACCAGTAAACACGGGGGATTTGAATGGGACTTATATAGCGATACTCGCGGCTTAAAAATAGATACGTTCTTGGGAAAAAAAATATTGATTTATATCGCAGAATCGATAAAATTGCCCAGCCCTACACAAGACAGTACAGTACACTTGGTTCTCTGAGTAAAGCGACTATCTCATCCCCGTACATATGGAATAGTCTCGTTATGATAGAGAACACAGCTGCTGCCCCACCTGTCTCTTGTCAGCCGTTAAAAAATGTTAAGCATAATGATATTGTTACCCTCTGCTCTAAAGATATCTGTGCATTTTGGCCTTGCTACTTTATAATTGCAGTCATGGATCACAGAACAAGATAGGCTCCCAGTGTTAAAGTTATAATTCATTGTGTTTTGTAATGAGAGCTGTGAGAAATGCAAGTTTTTGGGATTTCAGTGGAGGGAGTTGCCTGCAACCACCAAGCGATACCCTTCTATTTTGTAAACAGTGGAGGACATTTTTATTCCCTCCTGTTCATTTCACGTAAAGATGTGAAGACCTGTCAACAGCAATCATGAATAACACTGAAATAAAGGAAACAGATGTGTCTATTGATTCATCCCCAGACTGTGAGCTAGAGAGGCTGAGACACATGGAACAAAGGCGGACAATGCTTTTCTTTGCTGAGGTTAATTTCCCCCCCCCCCCGTTTTCATCCTCTACAATATATCATATAATTATTTCAACTGACTGAAGTCGCAGTAACACTGTAGGACGCTGTACCCTGCTTTCACAGCAGTGCTCTACCGTTATATGTAGTCTCATTTATTGTCAATAAAATGTGAGTCATGATATAATGCCATTGAAGACATCTTGTTCTTGCATTTGTGGGCATATCAGGCTTTGATCTTTAAAGGAATGTTAATGCTAAGTCTTTATAATTTTGTGCCATTTAATTTCAAATTGTGCCATTGTTTTGTATGATGTTAAGCACAGTGATGTACCATAGAGGAGATATACAGTAATTTAGGAGAAGGACATCACTAAATATAGAATAGAATTTAGTAAGGTAAGACAGTCAAGTCACTCATACTTAAGGTATTCTTGTTATTGAAAAGTGAAGTCCTAGGAAGAACACTTTCTATCATGCCGTCTTTCTAAAAATAGTGATTCCTTGATTAATGTTATGCATGCCGGTAATGGAATCATGCTCCATACTGTATATTCCATGCATATCCTTTTAACCAGAAATGCTTTAATACTTCAGTTAAGGTAGACTGTTGAGGTTAGGCAATTCAAAGTTTGGTAATGGTTAAAATAAAGTTGGGTTATAATAAGTAAGAGGATTGTATGCTGGTAATTAAAAAACAAAAAAAACAAAGGTAAACCGGACATTCCCCACACTGTCCACTTTTTTTTTGGATTGCTGGTTGCAATCACGACTTTGACATCTTACCTTTGGGATGTTTGTGACTGGCAGTGCTGAGAACATTGACGTAATTTGCAAAAATTCTAATTGTTTTATTCTGTTTCTCTTCCTTTTTTCCCCATGTGCTGTTTGACGTGAACTCTGTTTTCTCCTTAACAGGTAAGTGTCTTTTTCAGTTATTCACCTGTTCATCCATCCATCCATCCAGCTATCACTTTATCTATAGAGGCAGTGTGCCAGTCTATGATTCATTTATCCATTTATTTCTTATTTAGAAAAATGTTATTGTGTCATGCATGAGTAAAAAGAAAAACAGAGCTAGTGGGTGGTAACTATTTTTGTCGACATTCCTGATTGACTTTTTTTTTCAGAGGCATGCACAGTCACTGTGTGATGTCATCATTATGACCAGACACTCAAAGCATTAAACAAAAACCTGTATGCCAAGTAGATTACACAGCTTCTACCGTTCTTCTCTCAAACATGTTGATTCCACGGACTAGAGGCAACTCGTACACTGCACCAATATTCACTGGGATTGTCAGAATAATTTGAAAGATGCTGTAATCACATAACATTTTTACACATAGGGGACTTGAGTAATTTGACCCAAATGCTGTTGGATTCCTGCAGCAGGCAGCATTTGGGTTATTTTCTTGAGAAATTTAGTTGAGTTTTTAAAAAAGTTGTTTAGGGTAAATTGAGAAATGTAGTAGCCTCTGAATTTAAAAGCCCCATATCTTCAAGAGTCCAACCCCCATTTTTTCAAGAGAGCTTGAGGGCTCAGCCTCACAGCTGAGCTCATCATCTTTTGGCAATTCTAGGAGATGCAAAGGGTTTTCTTTTGATATTCTTTATTCAGCTTCACACAAAATACAAAATAAAGAGGGACAAAACATGAATGATAAATGATGTTTTGTTGGAAGGTGAACATGTATTGAAACAATGATGGCACCACTTCATTGTGAGAAATGTTAACACATATCTCATTACAATGCGTTACACTTTACTCATTCCAGTGCTATTTAGCATTTGGAAAATGTTTCTTTTGTTAATGCTTCTTGCAGTCATGTCCTCTTCCACTTACGATACTTGTAAATTACATAAAAGTCTCCTCCCTAATTCTATCAGTCCTTCACTTTAAGCTGTAAACAGACATGAGGACGTTTAACTATTATAGTAGTACCAGTAGTAACTATTAGTTATTTCTTAGTACTACATGGTTAGGGAGTTATAGTTATTCATATTTAAAATGTAAGTAATAGCAAAATGTGAGATGAGGTGTGTGCACTAGTCATAGACCATCTTGCTCAGAAGTATGTTATGCTAGTATCTGTTGGTGTTATAAATCCAGGACGATCATTTGAATTAGGCTCACTAGCGAACACATTTATGTCTTTTAAAAGTTGCAGTTTAAACATCAGGGTATTCTCTAAAAGAATTGTGATTATGTTAATAGCAGTAGAGTTACATGTTGTCTAAATATGCATGCTAATTAACTCAGATCTTGTTGCCTAATGAATATGATTTATTGCTATACATAGTTACATTTTGCATATAAAAATGATAAAAAACTTTCTTCATCCAGAGTTCGGATTACGTCCGAGTTTGGGTTACGCAGTCTAAAAAAGATGCAAGTGTTGTTGAATTACTTTTCTGTTAAACATAAGCATTAGAAAACAGGCAGTTTGGACTACCTGAGACAGATGAATTATAGTCAGTGTGTTGACAGTTAATGTCTTCTCTCATACACCTAATACATACTGGGAGTCATCAGATATTCTTCTCATGAAAGATCATTTCAGAGTCAGTGCTGTGAATTGGTGAGTCAAAGTTGTGAGACTGTCATGAATCCCATTTGGTTACTTATTGTTTAGACACTCCATCACAATCCTTACAGGGATTTTGAAAGCTTATCTTGCCTTTATTATGTTCAGTGAATAGCAATCTCCATTGCTGGGGCCAAGTCTAAAGTAAAGAAATATACAGCCTAAGACTATAGATTAAATCTGAAGGGGGCCCTGAATGGTATCCCTGTAGAATTTAGGCAGCTATTTCTTTTTTGTACCAAAGGGGTCCCAGAGGGGTGGTGTATATTGAGTTTGTTTTGAAAGCGATGCTACCATTAGATTGGAGTCAGTCATCCGGTTCAGTGCTAACACTGGCAGAATGCCTGATTTAGCGTCACTCTCTGGGCAAGTGTGATGGAACACTGCACCATTCAAAAAAGACTTGAACATCAAATCATCCAAATAATGAGTTGATATGGATACATGCATTTAACACTGCAGTACTTAATCTTCTACAATATGTATGTGTGTTAACAACATAAGTATTAGGTCAGTTTGTCTTTGATTTGGTATTAGTGTTATTAGGTTGCCTTTATTTCCGTGCTGTTAAATAGTAGATTATTTAGTTACATTTACATTGTGTGTGCTTTAATCTACGGTATCTGCATTTACCTTTGTGGGCATAACTAACATGTCCTCTCCACTAGTCTGTGCTGTAGAAGAGGAATAAGGTCTGAAGTGGGTTCCAGCTGTCTGTCTCTGTTTGATATAATAATCAGTGTGCAGGGTGTGCTGTTTGAGCTGGGGAATAAACACATTAATAAACATTATGCCATGATAACAAATTCAAAGGTGCTTATTGCTTTGAGCTAGGTTCTAATTAAATCACTTTTTGTCAGTGTTTTGCATCCGTTATTTAGAATTGCTGACCTTTTTTGCCCACTGACAGCCAGTCACTCTCCTGCTGAACTTGTGCATTATGAAAAAAAAAAGAAAATAACAGATTAAACAATGGTCTTTGTGTTGTTGATTTGCATTGCATATATAATGGATTAGAATAACTGAATGGAGTCCTCATGGTCTCTTGTGGCCCATCTGAGCAGGCTGGCCATTCAGCCAGAGCCCTCTCTTTGCAATGTCAGTTCAATCTAAATTGGTTTTGTATGCCAAATGCAAGCATATTCAATGCAGTCCTTGTAACTTCAATAGATTTTATGTAACCCAGAATAGCTGGTTTATGCAAAACGTTTGCCTCCACATCCACGAACGGTATGAAAACAAATTATGAGACTGAATTATTGAAGCAAAAAAAGTGAATGGATAAATTAATTATGAATGAATGCAGATCCAGACATTGATGACCACCCAGAGTAAAAGTACTGAAGGGGCAAATACTGTACAACTCAGTGACCATGTCAGCTATGAGTCGTGGTCAAGGTCTGCACCTTAATTCACAAGAGCTACCTCAACAACCTTCTCCCTTAATTTATCTCTTAAAAAAAGCCACCACTGTAAATTTGGCATGCTCTGAGTCAGCACGAAAGCAAAGCCATGAAACAAAAATGAGAACACTCTTCTTCACACCACAACCTTTTCCACAAGCTCTGCGATGCCCAGAGATTCGTCTTCTATCAGATGTCTGTAATAGTTGCAATAACATAAAAAGATGAACAATATAAATTTCAATTACAAGCCTTTCAGAGTTTCACACAAGCTGTGCAGTGAACCAGATGCCATTGTACCATACAGCACACTGTATAAACAATGGACAAATCATCTCTCTATCTAGCATCTTATCATCTACTTTATCTATCTGCCTGTTTTGTCTTTTTCTCTGCGGTCAATGTATAGTGTCACCTCTTGTTGTGAGGACAAAGAGAGTATTGGCAATTTGAAGTCGCTCACAAGTCTTAATTTATAAGCAGTTCAGACTTTTTATGTTATCATTATTGTTTCTTCCGCCAAGGAGGTTATATTTTGGCTTGGTTTGATTTTCTGTCAGCAGGATTATTGAAAAAACTACTGGCCACTTTTTTGTGAAACTTGGTGAAAGGGTGCATCATGGGCCAAGGAAAAACCAATTGCATTTTAGAGAGGAGCCGAGTCACAGGGCAGATCCCCCTGCTCTCGTTGGTTGTAAAAAAAATAAAATAAAAACGTATACATATAGGGAATTTCTGGGTACAAAAAGGGAGAGTGGGTACTAAATCAACATTATTTAGCTAACATCAAAAACAGCAGATACACAAATTATTTTTCACTTTCGTTAACATTGCAAGATATGCAGTTTCTGTTGTATTCATGTGGTGTCGGAATAATCGGAAAGATTAGTTCTTGACTGAGCCTGCATTAACATTGACTACGTTTACATGCAGCCAATATTCGGGTTATGGTCGAGTTAAGGTCACTATTCGGGTTTCTGAAACATTCGGAATAACCCGTTTACATGCGTGAGCAGAGAGAGTTACTCCTGTATACATGGAATTTGTAATCAATTGGCAATATCCCGATGTAAACGGCGACGCACGGTTAGCGTCTGGACGTACGGACAACCTTAAGACGCAATATGCGTCATTTCAACAAACGCAACAACAACAAAAGACATTATATTCATGGTTTTCACCACATTAATGAAGAAATTAGTTTCCTCCTCGCTCCAAAAGTGTGGTGCTGCGTCTCGCCATGTTTACCTCTACTTCTTGTTTACTTCCCGTATATTGCACGCGGGTTTTTGTATGCGCGAGACGGCGCATACAAGAAGTTCCTCTACTCAAAAGACCAAGATTCCTTGCGAATAGAACATGCGCAGAACACAAATCAATGTTCCTTTTGATGGGGATATGCCGATACGCGTTTACATGACCAAATATTCGGGTTAGAAAAGGGGTAACCCAGGGGTCATATTCGGGTTTTTAAAAACCGGAATATGAGCATATTCAGGTTTTTGCCGGTGTTTACATGGCCGTGCGCGACCGGGTTATTGCTAATATTCCGGTTTTGAACGGGTTATTAGCTGCATGTAAACGTAGTCAGTGTGAGATAGGGCATGCTTTGGGCAGAGCTCTGTGCTCTCAGAGTGCCCTTTTAGTTATTAGTGCATTTTCTTTATCTTAAGGGGTAGAAAGGACTTTCATTGATTTCCAACCGGAGGCGGTCCACTTGCTACGATATTGTTTTTGTGAATAGACAGTGGAAAAGGAAAAGATTGGGAAATATAGACATACCTTTATCTAAATGCAGTGAAAATATACTGTCATGTATTTAGTGGAAGAAAGTTGGGATATGTATTGATGTAAAAGTACAATATCAGATATTTGTCAAACAATATTTGTCAAACATTCAGGCTTTGTTAAGCCATTCACAGTGTAATGTTAAATAAAGCAAAACTCAGATTTCAGATCAGATTTAAATAACGGTTTGTTCAGACAGAAAGCCAAACAGCTAATGTACAAACTTTTCTCACGTTAGCTGTAAGCTAGCTAGCCATGGGCGCACTACATGTGTGTGAGAGTGTTTCTGTGGCAACTCAGATCTTTTCCCCCACTCTCTCTCCTTTTCCCTCTCATCTCTATATGTTTATGAAGTAGATTCATAATGTCTTTCCATCGACTCTATATGCAGTAGTCACCTTGCGTTACATCTGAACACATGAGGCTATTTTAGCTGCCAAACAAAATAGTAGAAGTAGTGTAGAAAGTAGTATTAGATTATTTTATGTTCCGTCTTTTTCTTTGTAATGTTATTGCACAATGTGAAAGTAATCATGACTTTACAAACATCTCTAGAAATTATTGATCAATCCCTAAAAAAGTATTTTTTTTGTGTCAAATCTACATTTTATGAATCAGATCATTTTTCATTGTACAACAGTAGGTTCAGTATTCATGTATTAGCCATCTGTCTATTCCCATCTATCCTACCATTGTAAAGGAGGACACAATTCTGTGTTTCTGTCTTTTATTGCAGTGACTCAAAAGCGGGGTTATGGAGCATTTGTACTGTCAGTTATGCTTTGCAGCCTTAATGCATGCATAAAATTAACCTTTTCTTTTCTTTTTAATGAACTGTTATGCAAAAGAGGAAGTGTAGGTGGGTTGTCTGAGTAGACACTGTAATACATACTGGGTATTTTCAATAAGAATGTCTTATTTTATTTTGGTCTGATTCTGGCTGTGACCACCTTTTTGCCCAATCTATAATTAAACTCAAAAGCCAAGTGCTTTGCAAACGACCCAAGGGTGATGCTGACTTTTTGTTGCACTTTAAGTGGGCATTTATTAATGTGTTTTCACAGTTTTCAAAACACATTTTTATAAAAGACTTTTATCTTCGAGACACATTCCCCTAAAAGGCTCAGGGATAAAGAAATGCATCATGTCTCTTGCATGAGAGCCATTTCTTGTTTAATTAGAGAACTTGCCTTTATTTATGTACACGGCTTTCAAGAGAGCATTTTCTGCAGCACATGATTTCCTCTGAAAGTGATCTGTAATTAAAAATATGTATCACATCCCTTAGTGTAAAATTATAAAGAGCTGTTAAGGTCCCCCTCTAACCGGAACCTTGTTTAAGACACTCCAAATTCATGCGTGCTTCAGGGAGCTGTGACAGAGAGGATGGACTTAAAGCTTACAAAACTGTATTGCTCCTCACCAACCTAGGTCTTCAGGACATTTCAATTGTGAAATTTGCTTTTAGGATGAGTTTTAAAAAAGGTAGAATATTGCAAGTTATTTGTGCACTTTCTGCACCTTGTTATAAGACAGACAAAGGGAGTGGATCAAATTGTAAGGAAGGTGAGTCAGAAGCTCGCATACTGTGATTGATAAATGGTAAAGGTCGAGCTTGCTCCTACTTCTTTTTCCTGACATGGTTTTCAGAACATTCTGCAGAAAAAAAAATTGAAGCAGGCTGTCGAATAAAAGCCTTAATATCCCCTTTTATATCTCTCCTTCCTGGGAGATTCTTCCTTGTTGCCATTTTAGATAGCTGGACATGTTAACATGTCGGTACTGTATTTTCTGGATATCAATTAAAAAAACTGAGAAAGACTCTATACCCAAAGCCTTGCAAGATAAAGTAGTCCATGAAAATCTTAGTGCCTTAGCTTACGTTAAAAAAAAGACGAAAAAAGACAAAATGTTCGGAAATAAATAGAGAAAGAATAGAGACATTAGAGGTGTGAATCTTCACTGATCTCCCGATTCGATTACGATTATCATGTCTTCAATTCGATATCTCGATGCATCACGCTGCGTCTATTAAAGCCATATAGGATATTTAATTCATAGCTTTTCAAGCTTCAAAGACAAAACATTCTGCAGTGCTCTAAGACTAAATAAATTGGATACATAAAACTACAGCACTGAGCACATGGCACTTCCTGAATGTGCATAACATAATAGGTAAACAGAAATGGTGTTAGGCCTACATAAAATTTCTAAACAGAAATAATAGATTATGGCCCGGTCGATTATCGATGCAGCCTCGTCCATGTCCACGATTCCATGCATTGATTATTTGATTAATTTTAACACCTCTAAGAGAAACAGAGAGAGAGATTTGCCAAAATACAGAAAATATGGTCTTCAACTAGTATGTCTGTAACTGTTCCTGAGTACTGTATTATGATGATGATGCACTTTAAAACCTTTAAACATAAAAAAAGTTATATAAAGACATATACCTACTTAACTAACCCTCAATAATGGCGCTTACCCACTGCTAGTACCAGCCCTACTCTACTCGGCTCGGCACGGCCGCGGTGCACCGTCCTCCTTTTTCCATTGCAGATTTAGCACCGCCTCATGTGTGAGGCGAGCGCGGCTGGTCGGCATGGCGACGCCGCAGGAAACTGCTGTGACCTAACGCGACACACACACAGAACGTCGAAGGTGCGTTGTTTTTGATTCTCAGCATGTGGCTGTTGCCACAGCCAGAGGACAAATTTAGTTTCAAAAGAAGCTGGAGGCAGCAAATAAAACACCGCTGGCTAAACTATTTAAAAATGGCGGGTTTGTTCAGGACACCCCCGTCTGTCGCTAGCAATGATGACGCAGTGATTAGCGACGAGACGGAGGTGATACTAAAATAAAAATACATGTTGGCAGGTACCAGGGGCTTTTTTTCATAATGGAAAACCAATAAAGGCGAGTAGAGTCGAGGCGAGTCAAGCAGGTACCATGTAATGGAAAAACGCCATTACACATACAGCATAAACAGAAACAATATTTTATTTCTGTAAGTCCAGTATTTATTTGACTTTGAAGTCATTGACCATTCAGCAGTAGCTGTTTTGTTTCAAACATTGACAAAGAATAAATACTGTGAATATGAGGATCACTTCTGACAAATTAAGTTATTAAAGTGAGACAGTTGGTACCCCTTTTTGTGGCCCTGAGGTAAACATTGTTTACATCATGTCAAGTTTGGTGCTTAGGTACATAAATCCTTACAGTCATTTGCATAACTGTGTAGCAGTTATCTTAGCACTGCAATGTGATGGAAATAAGTGGAAAATAACTACTAACAACAATTTGATCAGCCTGTGAAAGCCTCTTAATATAAATTGATCTTTCTGTTAATGGATCATTTTTGTCAGTTTGCAACTCACTGAATTTAAACACTATATATAATGCTTATATATATTTTTTTTTTTCAGTGTGCTTTGCGTTGGTGGTTTTCAGTACATTTTACTGTAATGGCATATCGACTATTGCTAAATTGTCTTCTCCCCAAGCCCAAAGTTTCCTTCATGAAACATTATTATTATTTTAAGACCTTATCCTAAAACTGTCACTGGGGAAGTCGCAAACAGAGTGTGATTTTTGTTTTTTGGTTACATTCCCAAGGGGGAAAAACATCACAACACTGGAGGAAAAAATGATGGTATTTTGTTTTATCATACGACAGTCAAGCTTGAGTAATATCTGTTACAGTAACCTCAAGATGTGTTTTTCAACAAAGTCAAATACCACTCAATTGCTATAAAGAATATCAAAATAATGTGCTTTGAAAGTGAATCTGGATTTAGCCCTCTTAGTTTGTATGTTTTTTTTCCGTCGTCTTTGATATCAAGCCGTTTTGTTTTTAATTGTTTATTTATCTTCAGAATCTCTACACTATTGTCTACACTCTGACACTATTTTCTCTTATCAATCAGAAACATTGATGTTGTTCAGTCAACAGAGTATCACAAATCGTGTTTATTCTTGGTCCAGAAGTCATTGCTTCATATATAAGGGGCAAACTGGCCACTCGTGTCTGTATGGGGATATATAATTCTGACATATAATAGGATTTTGTGATATATTTCTTTTCTCATTTTCAGTCCATGATTGAAATTACTTCCAGACGGTTGGCATTCAGCTAGAATCACAGTTATTCATATTTGCTACTTCACTACCAAATGACAGCATTTGCCGCAAACTCCATGAATGACATTTCATTAACAAATACATGTTTACAGCAGTTGACAAGAGACAACAGGAGCATATTGTACATATGCATAATATTTCATATCAACATCCCCTGTCATCGGGGAAAGGTTCTTCTTCAGAGGTTTGTAATGCATAACACAGTCAGTGCTAGAACCTCTGTGGGAGTGTGGGTTCAGCAAACCGATGTAGGAATAACACACGGTTCATGAGTGGCTAATGAGAGAGTTCCACGCAGAGGCGATGTCCAAACATATTCTGAAGGAGGTATCCAAAAACAGGCCTCAGGAAATTGGCTTATTTGCTTAAATTGTGTGTATTTTCAGCTATTACAAAGCCCATTACAACTTTGAATAAAAAAAAAAAGAAAGAATTAGAAGTCAACAGAAGAACCGGTGAACATATATGAAGACATGATAGCAAGGCAAAAAATATCAAAGTAACACTTTAAAGGTAGGCATTGAAAAGAACGTTTTAACAGGAAAGGCCTTATGAGGTTTGAAATTCTAAACATTTATGGCAGCTGTTTGATCTTATTTTTTTTTAAAAAGGCTACTACATACAATAAATAGATTTGTAATGAACTAGTCCGGACTAATCAGTTTGAGACTGCTCTGTGGAAGAAAGCATTTTTGTGTACAAGGTATACAAGTTGAATTAATGATCAGAGCTTGCATATTAAAAACTTGTATTAATCCACTCTATTTGACTATACAGAGCTCTTTATGTGAATAAAACATATATACATTGCCCATGCTGTTCCCTACATTACCTACTCAATGATTCAACGATTCCTCCATTCCAGAAATTCCATCTTTACCATAATTCACAGAACAAAGTAAAGCTCCATGTTTCATTCTTAATGAAACACACTGGGCTCAGTTACTGGCCCTTGCCTCAGTAATACATCATGTTAACTGGAGAATGAAGGAAGAATAATGGTTTTGCCTGTTGCTGCCACAAATCTGGGGATTCATCAGTGAAAGCGAAGATGAATAGGCTGCCCCACCTGACTTCAAATTCCACAAAGATTGAGACACTTAGTATCCGCTGGCCTTCTTTTAAAATGAGAGTTGTTTGTGTTTTTAACTCATCCCTATACACAGAGATGGCTTACTCACATATAACGTTGTAAAGTGTGTCAGTAAATAGGCAGAAAATCCATTCACATCCACACTTGAGCTAAGCAGGTGCTTAACACAGATTTTTGACAGAGCACTCAGATATCAGTCCATGTCCTGTGGTAATCTTTTTGTTTATTTGGTTTTGCAGCGGGTTTTAAAGGGGATTTGTTTTATACGGACACCTTTGATCGTCAGGATCCTGGAAGTTTTTATATACCTAACATGAATATTGGCCTCAGCGTGAAATTGCATGGCTGTGTGCTTTACACATTTCCTATTAAATCTTAAATCAGATTTGATAGATTTCAGTGACACCTTCTTAATGCATATGTGTGACTATTAATTTGTTATGCAGGAAAGCGTTAACTACGAGGCCACTCTGTCACAGTATTTTGGCAATACAGAAATGCATGCATTTGTCCATTTACCACTGCTTTACCCAGGGAGGGGTCCAATAATGATATCCAAATGTAGTTTGACACCTGTGCTAGCCTATTAAATACAATTCAGCATCATAATGTATGTAATACATATATATATGTGGCTGTATTAACAACAAACCGGTAATACATTATTTTAAATTTGAACACTGATGGCACAGCTGGTCCTTTTTATCAGCTGTCAAACCTTTGACATCACAAGATGTGGTATTATACTGTAGCACAGCATTTAAAATGCTACCCTATAGGGAGCAATACTGTATAATTATCTGCCCTACGTGATCTATTGTTGAACTAAAACTTATTATATTTTGCAGGTGTTAATATTTTTAATATTTATACATACAAAGTCCTAAAACCAAAAGTGGTTATAGTTTAATAAGCTTAATTTCCAAGACGATAACCCAATGATTATTAGTGTGTTTTCCTCATATAATGAGAAAGAAAGAGACATAAAGGTCTTGATGTGGCTTTAATGTTGCCTTTGCGAAAAGTTTCAGAATGATCACTTTTACATGTTAATTTTCGGAAAATCAAAACGACTGTCACGCTCTTTTATTTTCCTCTCTTTGACTTCACGCTCGTGTTCATTGCAATTAAGATGAGAGCACTCAGGCATATAGATGAGGGGACTAAATATTTAATTAATAGGATGGTACATATACACACTTTGGTTGCATGCTGATGAGTTTGTTTATTAAATACTGCAGTTTAATTTGGAGAGTTGAAAAGCCTCATTTGGATTTGAATTAACAGTGCAAGACATGGCAAGAAAGAATAATACGAATCCTTTTTTTCTTTGCCTTTTACTGTTTAGATGACATTTCAGAGAGGACATTGTTTTAGGGAGTTCTCTGTAATTTGCTTGCTCTAAAATATGAATGCATACGATTTCTGTCTGAGTCAAAGAATAATGGATGACCTCTCCTGACATGCACTGTAGCCACTGCATGTCATGTCATTAAAGTGTAGTTGCATTATTTAACAACACACCACATGAGTTAGCTTAACTTTTACTGAAGGCACTGACGGCACCAGAAATAGATAAAAAGTAAAGTCGTTCCAGATCACGCAAAGATATATTAAAAATCATAATCACATGCATTTTTATTAGGCTACTGTAAGCACGTACAGCACAACTGTCATCCTCACAGTATATTTTTGCCTGAGGGGAAACATAAATTAAAGTACAAGGAAGCTATTATGATACACACAAAGAAGTAGCAATAGTTTCCAAGTACGATAAACAAAGTTGTGAGATTATTGATAGTTTTGGGGTTTCTTCATTTGTTTTTCCTTCAGCCATAAAGGTGATATTACACTGTCTTGCTGTGCCACCAGGATTTGCTCATGGACAGCAATCAATGTGGAGTGTTCTAGAGCTGAAACCCCTGCAGATAAACACAATAAGGCTGATGCACACTGTTGGGATTACTCTGTTATGAACCATGGCAAACACGGCCTTGTTAGATGTGACCTCCTCTAGGGCCAGAACAATGGATAGATCATAATACATCGCTGTGTGCTACTTAATTTATAGCATGTCATTGTGTTTTTAAACAATGTGCCTGTAAGTTATAATGCTGTGGTAATAAAACAATTTAGGAGTTTGACACTGGAGATGGTGGAGGTTCTTGTGCTCAACTAAAATGCAGTGGTCAGTGATCAGTTACATGGAATTGTCCTCCTATGGTGGAGGCAGTCATGCTACATGTGACAATGGGAAGCCAGGTAACATTAGCATCAAATGCTGAAGTATCAACCAGTCAGATGTGGCCACTGTCCTTTCACTGGAACAGTGTTAATAGTCAGGTTATGAGTAAAAGTATAGATAAGTTCAAGTAGAGTTCAGCTCCAAAACCTATACTTTAGACAGCCTATGGTCTTGTTCTTATGTGTGTTTCTTTGTTTTGTATACTGGATATGTGTCCAAGAGTTTCAGGAATCTAGTGCTGTCTTTGATTTCCTAATTTACCATTAATTTCCTAATTGGCCATACGTGTGGATAAGAGTGTGTTATGTCTGCCCGTCCTGTGTTAGAATGGTGACGCCTCTGTATATGGGCGCACGCTCTACCAGGTGAGCTACCCAGGTGCCCATCCTATGTGCATTTTTATACATATTCAGTTATAGCAACAAAAACATAACAGACAGACTTCTACTTAGCAGCAGAAGCATTATCTTTACCTCAAAATAAAATGACATTGATGGACATCACGAAGCAGGTGAAAGCTGTTAGGTCCTGCAAAGAGCCATGTTCTCACAAAGTTAAAAGAAAGCTGTTTGATTTAGAACTTTTTACTTAAAAGCAACGTTTCAGCCAAGTAAAATAACACCAAGGCCCCAGGAGGAGGCTGCCAGAATGTTCTCCCACACCAAGCACATCAGTGCTCTCATTAAAGACGTGTCGTTTCTGGCTTCATTCTAGATGGGAGCACGAACATCATGCCCAGCAATTTACTGGCCGATAATTGGTAGGCAATGTCTCTGGAGTCCATATTATTTTGGACTGCAAAATTTTGGTCTTTTGAAAATTCTGTATTACAGAATACACAGAGCATTCACAAGTAATTAATTGAAATGTCATTTATATAAACTAAATGTCTTTTTTTGTTTTATTAGTGAAGCCAATTCAAAAGTTCGAAGGGGTTTATTTCAGTTCATTCTGAAACTGCCTGGGTAAAGATGTTATGATGTCATTGTAGGAAGCTGAGAGTTGAGGAGGTTATATTATTAGTAATCGCTCCAGCTAATAGACTATCTTACTTTTTTTGAACACAGTCTATAATGTTCAATGTTTGGGACTAATGTTTACTGAGAGGGAAACTAAACATAGCCACTGATGCTTTGTTGTTCATGTTTAGGGTTAAGAATGTAATGTAGTCTGAGATGAACTCAGTAAGCTCGCTTGTTCCATTAAGACATTCATGTCTGCCACTCCTGATTTTCAAGTTCTTAAAAGCTACATTACATTAAGAGATACTTTTGATTTGAGCATTAAAACAAGTGACGTAGTGTATTAAAGGGTGGATAATACTGCCAAAAGCCAGTGAGACCCTACACCAACTCTGCTGTTCTACATGCCTTTAAAAGACACACTACTTTTTACCTTTTTCAGAATAGACATGTTCACATAAACTTGAACAACAACTTTGCTCAATCAACTGGCTGTTTTTCCTTAGCACCCAACCCTTCGCATAAATTGCTTTGCAGCACTGATTGATCAATGTAGACAGTCAGATATGCTCTATTTCCACACAGGGCTGATTTGCTGAACAGTCACTTGTGTTTAGCAGGGTACAGCAAATTGTGAGATTGAAACTAACAGTCTGCCTTCATGCACGTTTGTTATTTTCTACCTCTTCCACTGTTTCTGATTTGTCAGTTCATGCATTTTCTGGCCTCTTGGTCAGATTGACAACCTACTATGTTGTAAGCTTTAGTCTTGTCTTGCCCTAAATAGGGTAAAACAGAGTTGCAATCCTGTCGCAATTATGCTAGATTAAATTAATTTAGGTAATTTGACACCTTTAGATTGTTTACGATTTTTAGATTAATTTTTTTTTTCTTTTAGGGCTGTCAATTGATATATATATATATATATATATATATATATATATATATATATATATATATATATATATATATATATATATATATATATATATATATATATAAATGTTGATTTTGTGATTCTGAGGGGTCAGCAGAAAGATATGTGCCATTCATTAAATATCAAGTAAGCTTGTCATTTATTCAAAAACCTATCTAGAAATGCTTGTTTTCTTGTTGCTGACGCATCTGGTCTATGGCAATACAGCAAGCTGTAGTCTTTTCTTTCTTTCTTATTGTTTTTCTTTTGCTGTCTCTCTTTGCACTGGGGTCAAACAGACGATTGTATCAGCATGCTGCATGGCACAGAGGATTTGGACACTATTTGATTCAGGAGACCGCTAGGATCAATTTCAACCTGGCCGGCTCAATGCTTGGGTAGCTTCTGTGGCTGCCAGTTCAGAGCTCTGACCTGGATTACAATGATCAATCAATGGGACTCGGGAATTGTACTCCAAGCACACAAGAGATAGAAACTTGGTCCTTCAGCATATACACCTATGCTTTCTCATGCTCTCATCTGACTCATTTTTCATTCCCCCTTTCTAATTCCAAGTCTCTATTGTCCCAAGTGTGTTTGTCTAATTCCCCTGTGATATCAGATGGTGCAAGTACACATACATCAGTATGCACATGTTGCACAATAATGGATATTGATTACCATCTTGTCTGTATGGTGGTTTGGGATTTGTCCAGAGTTGATATCAGGTCTCAGTATGGCTGCATTAACAGTAACAACAGGGAGCAGTTGGAAACATCCCACTATTTGTCAGTATGACAGAATTTGTTAATGTTCTGTCCATCAAGTGGCCTATTACCCGATAATAGTATTGTTAAACTCAATTGTGCAATACATATAATCTTCCATTTCTCTTTCTTTCTCCCTATGTTCTGTTGTGCATACTGATTACCATTACCATTATTATCGGTTCCTTCTATAGGTAAGTCAGTGTGTGTTTTCTGTCTGTCTGTCTGTTTGTCTGTCTGTGTCTGTCTGAGCAGTGATGCAAGGTTGGTATAAATTGATTTGATAACCCTCGTATTACCTTAAACCATGTGGTTATCATAACAATGCAGCACAGTTCTTAGTATTTTTTCTTTATTGATTTTCTGAAGTGTGGAGTAGGGTAGAGTGAATTCCTTGCAGTTAAGTAAAGGATTTCAGGACGTGACTGATGTGGCAGTAACCTTGTTAAAGTGGTTTTAATAGTTGATCGATTTAATGTGGCAATTCATTGATACAATTTTTTCCCTTTTAATTTGCATTTAGGCAAATACGATAACGGTATGAAAGTTAGCAGTGGAACTTTCCTCCAAAAGACTCTGAATGAAATCATAATACGGCAGACCATTTCAGACAGAAACATTCCTATTCTAATTTGCTATTATGTCAAATACAGTTGCCCTTGGCTTATTAGTTCCAAGAAAATCCGCTCTGACCCACCCTATGAGAAAATTGTAATTGGTAAGGCAAACAATAACCCCAGCAGTGTGATTGCAGTAAAAGGAGCATGGTAAAACACTGTTATTCAGGGTTGACTGTATTCATTTCACAACATACTGAATGACTGGAGTACGTACAAATCCTAGGTGTAGCAGCTTCTAAACAATGAATAGCAGTTAGAATCAGCAGTAGCATCTCTTACAGTATGAGTAAAGTCATGTGTGTGGATGATTGATTGATCATCAGACGTAGATAACAGGCGGTTTAGATGGATCACATTGCTTATTGTTCTTTATAAATAGTGTGCGCCAATGTTTTAGTCTTACATTTTAACTTTACTTGTGTGTTGTGACATTATTCAGATCAACCAAATTATATTTGGTGTATTTTGCTATCAAGGTGGAATTAGATTGAACATGCCAGACATGCTTTTGGTTTCTGACATTGCAGACAGCTACTGTACATTGCTGTCAAAAATTGTCTTTATAGGCAGTATTTTTCTGTTGAAATGTAAGAGGCATTGTTTACTTTGGTTACAAGGAATCAAGTCCTCCTGAAGTTACTCTTCAAACAAAAGCCCACATTTGGTCATTGATAGTAAATTAGGACCCTGAATAAAAACCTCTCCCCTAACAGAAATATCAGTTGTTAGATGTGACACTGAACTTGCGCACTACATCATTGTTTTCATGTTAACATACTAAAGCGCATCAAAAATGTCAGGGTATGACTGCACTTGTTTGTGCCAGATTACATTGCACCACTGCCACACTATCGTGAGCATTGTAAGCCCTGCCATTCACACATTGTGTCTCTGTAACAGATCATAGGGTTCAGGTAGATTCGAGTGCCTGTGGATAGATTGGTGCTTTGAGGCAGACAGCCATGCTTTATTGCTCCTTGGTTTTGGAGTGGCAGTGCCAGAGCCAGTGTGTTGACGCAACAATGATCACTTAAAGCTGATGCAACCCTTGACAGCAGACACACTTGCTTTTGAGCACATGCACACATGTATGCGCACAAGGCAAAGAAAAAATAAACCTACCTTGTCAATAGCTGACTAAAACCAACCACGAGAAGTCAGGTGAAATTAATGCAGCAACAGATTTAAGCAGAACAAAAATAAGCACTTCAAGGCAGCAAAAGCTCAGTGTTGCAGGTGCTTTCTTATACCGTTAAACTTTCCTATTACATATCTCTTCTCTTTAAATAGGACAGAGGAGAAAGAAAGCAACAGAAGGAAAGGGAGGTTCAAGGACAGAAAGGGGAAATGTGATTGATCTAAAGGGAGATGTGTCTGGCCATGCTCTCAACTATACCCCCCCCCCCACCAACCCTGTTACAACCCATACATCCAGCCGTCCTACCTAAGTCAGGGTGATGGAGGACCTTGTCTGCCTCTGTGCTGCAATGAGAAAAGAGAGGGGGAGAGTGCAATTGTACAGACAGTTCTGGACAAGTCTGGGAGTGGGCCGGCACAGACAGTAACCCAACACAGTTGAGGTTTCAGGGCAATTTCTATTAATATCAGATTTTTTACTTCATATTAGAACACATTACATAATGTAAGTGCAAATATATTTGAAATAAGAAATAGTTTCCCAAGTTATTAAAATATGTTTGCCATGAAAGGCACTATATGTAAATCAAAAGGTAGCCTATGCTTCACACTGAATAGCAAGCGTTAGATTAACATAATATCTTTGAAATTGAGTTGAAAAAAAATAATTCATGTTACTAATTGAAGCAATCATTTTAAGTTGGTTAACAATTATCGTGCATGGCTCTTTATACATGTCACTTTTGACTTGTTTAAATATCCAACATCTCACTGGTGTTTATAGTACATATGTATGTGCATGGATATTTATCTTCAAAGCAATACAGCTTATAACCACATTGTCATTTCACCAATCAGTCAATCAATGCAACAGTACAGCGTTATAATTCCAAAAATCTACCTTGAAATATGCAGGCTTGCTCCATACACTGAAGTACTAGACTAAGCTCACCAATCCATTTTTTTTGTCTGGCAGCTGAAATAAATGAAATATGGCCTAAATGGTCTGCCCTCCCACCACAAGCCATACATCTTGGGATTTAAGCCGAATCATTTACTGCCAGAGGAAGGGAGGGTGTAGCTGTGAGTGGGAGTGGATGGGAAGGGTTGAGAGAATGTGCTCTTGGGCTGCAGTGGAGGATGTGACTTAACTCATTTAGATCCTCTCACAAAATGAATTTAGCCATTTTGCTGTTTATGGGGTAAGATTCCATTGTGATATACCTCCCCCCCCCCCAAGTTACTTTGAACGTAAGTAGAGTGCTTTTCCAGCCATTAGCAGGAAAAGGTGTTCTGAGATTTCATGGTTGCCAGCTTAAACACAGGCACATAGGAGGTTAACCAAAGGAGATCACATGCTGGCAGAGAAAGCAATATTTAGGCGAGTAAGAAAAATGAATGAATGAGTGACATTCTCTGAAGTGTAGAAGGTCAACGGAGGACCATATTTGAGAGGAGTTTCCTTGCTGGTGGATGATGGCTGTCTAAAGAAGAGGAGGGTGCCTCCTTGTTGGAGCGAGAGGGTTTGATCTAGCTCTGGACCTACTCCAGTGTGCCTTCTGGCTGTCCCTGAGGGAAGCGGGTACTCTGAAAGCTCCTGGCCAACCTGTGGACAATCTTGGCATCACTAATGAGCCTGGTGGGCCTGAACTTCTGCAGCAGACTGTAACCCAGGCAACAGGCTAGCCACCACATGCTCCCTGAGATTGTTTACAAAATGACAAGTGGCTTAGTTGAGAGCCTGCAGCTAAATCAGATGTGTTGGCCTCAGCCAAGCTGACAGGGGCTTTATAACATAAAGGTGCCTTTATTCTTTACCCGTTTTTTGTTTTGTTTTTTACATTGTGTTCTTTGCTGTGTTAAAAGCAAAACATTGGGAAATCATAAATCACATTAAAAGGAGCTCAAGCCCATTTTTCCTCTTTGCTTATTGTTGTTTTTGTTCTTTTCTTTAGCCCTAAAATAAACCAGTATTGCAAGCCCATAAGTCCTTGACTTGACTCCTTAATGTTAGCTAGTTATGTTAGCTTAATTTGTTATGCCAACGTTACCTTTGACCAAAGACACTCACAGAGCTGGCTGTGGTGGGAAGCTCTTAAATTTATGCCACACACATTCAAAGACGTCATTCATCTTGATGTGATGCTGGGCCTAAAAGCAACTACCTTTACGCATATTGAATCACTGTTCACAATGTGTGAGCTTTCTTCTGGAGGAGAGGGCTTGTTGTTTTCCATGTCATGTCCACCATATGTTAGCTAGACAGCTAATTACCAGTCAAGATCACAGTGACACAAACACATACACGCACTCTAATTCGCTCTTTCTCTTCTGATGAACAACAGAGAGAGAGAGAGAGAGAGAGAGAGAGAGAGAGAGAGTTAAAAGCATAATGCAAAATTAAATAAAATGAATAGTGCATTTGCAAAAAAGTACCAGTGCTCCTATTCATAAATGCCAGTCCCAGTTTCTCAAAGAATGGTTGTATTCTGGAGCTGTGTAACATGATAACCTGATTTTCTCTCAAAGTGATGTCTTTGGATCTAAAAACAAAAACAAAAAACAAATATCAATTACCTATCAATATCAAACTTTGGGTTCGCTGATATCAGCTCATGTGGTGAAACGCATCCAGCGTTTTGTATATTTAAAATTATGCCACAAGCTGTTGGACATTTTGTACTGTAGTACGGTCTAGTGGCATATCCATGCTTCCAACAATTAACGTTACTACCTCTGCCTCCAGCTGTCCAAAAGAAGACAGATATTTTGAAAGGTCAGTACACAAAAAGGCGAGTCATAGGCAATATGTAGAACATCAATATACAGTATAGGACGCTACTCGTTGGAAAGATGTCAAGGACTGGCCAGATGTCAGAATTAATAGTTTGAGATATAGCTTCATTGTTAATGGAGAAATAAAACATCTGGTACAGTTACTTGTACCAAAACACGTCTATTGTCTATTACATTATTGTTTACTTAAGAGATTAAAATGCTGCCTTCAGTTGGCCATGTTTACTGTTAACCCTGTCACCCAGACATTACATTTATATAGTATTTAATATTAAACCATTTTTCCCTAACCTTAACCAAAGAGCTGTGAGTGCCTAAACACACCAATAGAAAAGTGTAATAATGCTGTAGTTGCTACGAGCAAACATTGAATTGCAAGAATGGATATTTTGGCAGGAAACAAAAAAAAATACATATTCAATTAAGATATCACTGCAACATCTTTGTCTCTTGCGAACATTTATTCTACCAGAAAAGATAATTCACACATTACATTTTTTCAAAACATATTTGCTGTTTAAATTAGTTGTATACAAACGTGATTTCTAGTAGACTAGGTTATCACTGTACATGTGAACAGTGATTTTCATTTCATTTCAAAATGTATTAAACAGGAAAGGATTAAAAAGTAATATTTAGTTACAGTTTAAAAACAGGCCTGACTCAGTTTAAAAACTGGTTTCCAGCAGGTTCCTGTTCTGCAGAGACATGGTACATAGGACACAGTTACGGCACATGGAGACAAAAACACACGTACAGGACATTAGCATGGGCTAGACAGATACAGATAACTAAAACAACAATACAGACAGTGCTAAAAAGACTTGAACAATACATGAACAATCAGTGAGTGCAAGTGTAACTGTTGAGAAGGTATGGTTTGTATGCCTTTTTGAAATGTGTTCTGATGTGATGGGGAATGTCATTCCAAATTTTGGTGTATGTATGAAAAAAGGATTTCTGACCATAGTTGTTTTTTGTACGGGGGGGACTGGAATGAGTGCCAGTGAGACTGACCTAGTGAGGCGTACTGGTCTCATATTGTGTGTAGCAAGTGTTGGTGAAGTGCTATTTTGAATCTGAAAATAAAATGTAATAGCGTGGCTGTTTATGTAGTTCTGGTAAGTCAGAGCATTTGAGCGTGTGAGTGCAATGCAATGGTGAGACCACTTTGAAAGATTACTGTGGATCTTGAGAGCTTGATTGTATATAGTCCTGCTATTGGTTCAGTAATTTCCTTCCAGATTGGAAGACAGTAGGACATTGTTGAAAACACAATTGCATGTAAGTAGGTTTCAGAAACAGAAAAGGAGAGATACAATCTAATCTTGTTATACACATAAAGTTTCTGATTCAGCTTTTTTTATTGCCACTGTAACTGCTGCAACATTCAAAGCCACTGCACTCTGCGGAGGAGCAAACAACTTCGAAAGTCTGCAGGGAGTGAGTGTTCCTCATACTCTGAACTATGGGTGGAGTGGTGCCTTAAGCCACAGGATGTCACGAAACACTGTGGGTGTTTGTTTATCACAGTGTGACGGACTACTGTATTATTTTATCATTTAAAATAGTGTTAAAATGATTTCTGAGCCTTCCACAGCCAACATCTTTGGTTTGTACTGTCACTTGGACATAGTGTTCTAGTGTAGATAGAGTCTACAACAAAACTAGCTTTGTTTATTGTTGTATTTAAGTCATTATCCATTTGTCCACGTTTAACATTATTGATGAGGTATTGTTAACTAGTGAAAGTTGTAATACATTTTGTCATAGTTTTTGTTTACGACATCACGTTTTTAAATTGTTCCCTTAAGAACAAGTGCCAATGTCAGGCACACTTGGAATAAGAGCCAAATCAAGTTCTTGTGTCTTGCATCCTAGGTTATTTCTTCATTAAATCTTTCAAGTGTAATGAAAGAAAGACATGGTTTTGTCCTATAGTCTTTCAACTATGTGGATGTTAACTTCATTGTCTCAGAATTAATATCAAGTAATTTATTTAACCTGACCTCAGCTTTTATTTTTTCACAATTATATATATATATATATATATATATATATATATATATATATATATATATATATATATATATATATATATATATATATATATATATATTGTATAATCTTAGTAAACAGTAGCTTACAATCTTCCATTGCCACCTGATGTATAATTTCCCAATTGAGAGGCAAGTGAGTCCAAAGAGCAATATGGATGGGCAGATTGTGGAGCCACACGCACGCACGCACGCACACACACACACACACACACACACACACACACACACACACACACACACACACACACACACACACACACACACACACACACACACACACACACACACACACACACACACACACACACACACACACACACATATCTCACCATCCCCTGCAACACTGCCAGATTCTCCCTGCAAGCTTTTTCAAGATCACTAAATTACCGGCTTGAGGCTTTGGTGCAAACCCTGATTCAGGAGGCTTTTCTCAATGCAACACATCCATGAATATGAATATCATTATCTGCTGACATCAGGACACAAGGCAGATTTAAACATGATTATCCAGCTTGCTGTTATTGTTTCAGGCAAGATATTTAAACAAAAATTTGAAGATGTGATAGCTAAAATAATTTCCATCCAGCTGTGCCGTTTGTCTTGGGGTGTCATGGGCCTAGTTAGAATTTGTGTACATGAGTTGTTTTTGAATCTCAATAATTGCCATCCTCCTCCTTTGTGTTTATGATTACAGTATTACAGGGGTGATAGAATGCAAAACCGATGTTACCTTGTCATAGTTGAATAACAACAGTTTGGTGGGTAAATAGGATATACATAGAACCTCAAAATTCCATTGACACCTCTTTCCTCTGCAAATCTCACTATTTGAAACTGCCTCTGAAAATGGGCAAATCCCAACAAACCACTGAGTTGATGTCAACTCGGTGGCTCCTCCTTATTTCAATCCTTATTTGGCTCTAGTCTCTACCTTTGTCACGCCCCAACATTTACATAGGCTACACGACTGACCTCAGGTCAGCTTAGCTAGTCTTCTGAATCTAGGTCGCGCAGATCTTTTATAGACATTTTATACATTATTTTTTTATGTGAGAAATCAACTATGTAGAGGTCAAATATGTGCCGTTTTATGAAAATTGATGGCTAATTGCAAATTTTGCCAGACTGTGTGTCGGAGTTCAGTGGCTGGTGCTGCCTGGTTTGCTGCCTCGCCGCCTGGCCTGTCCTCCAAGCAATATGGATGGGCAGATTGTGGAGCCCCACACACGCACGCACGCGCACACACACACACACACACACACACACACACACACACACACACACACACACACACACACACTAAACACACCAATAGAAAAGTGTAATAATGCTGTAGTTGCTACGAGCAAACATTGAATTGCAAAAATGGATATTTTGGCAGGAAACAAAAAATAAATACATATTCAATTAAGATATCACTGCAACATATTTGTCTCTTGCGAACATTTTTTCTACCAGAAAAGATAATTCACACATTACATTTTTTCAAAACATATTTGCTGTTTAAATTAGTATACAAACGTGATTTCTAGTAGACTAGGTTATCACTGTACATGTGAACAGTGATTTTCATTTCATTTCAAAATGTATTAAACAGGAAAGGATTAAAAATTAATATTTAGTTACAGTTTAAAAACAGGCCTGACTCAGTTTAAAAACTGGTTTCCAGCAGGTTCCTGTTCTGCAGAGACATGGTACATAGGACACAGTTACGGCACATGGAGACAAAAACACACGTACAGGACATTAGCATGGGCTAGACAGATACAGATAACTAAAACAACAATACAGACAGTGCTAAAAAGACTTGAACAATACATGAACAATCAGTGAGTGCAAGTGTAACTGTTGAGAAGGTATGGTTTGTATGCCTTTTTGAAATGTGTTCTGATGTGATGGGGAATGTCATTCCAAATTTTGGTGTATGTATGAAAAAAGGATTTCTGACCATAGTTGTTTTTTGTACGGGGGGGACTGGAATGAGTGCCAGTGAGACTGACCTAGTGAGGCGTACTGGTCTCATATTGTGTGTAGCAAGTGTTGGTGAAGTGCTATTTTGAATCTGAAAATAAAATGTAATAGCGTGGCTGTTTATGTAGTTCTGGTAAGTCAGAGCATTTGAGCGTGTGAGTGCAATGCAATGGTGAGACCACTTTGAAAGATTACTGTGGATCTTGAGAGCTTGATTGTATATAGTCCAGCAGGTTCCTGTTCTGCAGAGACATGGAACATAGGACACAGTGTCCTCCTTCACAGACCCCCTGCCCGCTGTGAGCTAGATGGAGCTCCGTCACGGCCAGCAGCCCGCAGCGCTCCATACCCGCACAAAGTCACCGTTACTGGACTACTAAATTCCGAGGCTTTGACGGAGCTCCAAGGTCTGCAGCAAGCTGGTGTTAGCTTTGTAACACCTTATGGTAACTGTGATATAAGTGGCGTGACGAAATTCTAAGTGTAAATATACTATAATTATGTCGACAGCCGGCAGACGGCCAGTTCTGCGGAGCTCCGCGAGGCCCGAGTCCCGGTAGTCCAGTAATTCAGAAACAGTGATGTTTCTCTGGGTATGGAGCGCAGCGGTGCTGCCGCTGTCTCGTCAGACTGTGTGGAGGATCTGAAGTCCGACATGACCAAATTAGCCATCAATTTTTGTAAAACGGCCCATATTTGAGCTCTATATAGTTGATTTCTCACATAAAAAACTCTCAGAAGTGAATTTAGTAACTAGCTAAATATGAGACCTGCTGACTCGTCTCCAATGTATGTGTATTGGGGTCCTCAACCAAGCAGCGCAAAGCTCATCTACATATTCATGAGCATACCATATTTGGAAGAAAAGCTATCGTTCCAAATAGAGCCATTGCACAGAGATGCTAAAGGACCCACAGAAAAGCACCTGGGACATTTTCAGCCCAACCAATGTTGCGTACCCTATTAGGAGACCTTAAGGAACAGTGTGAAATACCTGATATAATCATTCTATCACCCCTTTAAAAAAACAAGAGACAAGAGAGCACATCTCAATTTCTGGACAGAACTAGAATGCATATTCTTGTGACGAGAAACCTTAATACAAAAGCCATGACTTTGAAGAAATGTTAACATTATGTAACACATACAACCCTGGTTCTCTGATACTGCATAGCATGATGCTCTAAATCTGATCATTTATACGGTTATACGGTTATAAGGTTCAGATGTGAATCGTCATTGAGGTTCTTCTTTTCCTCAATGTTGTCAATTGGTTGAATATATCAGTTTTCTCTCTGACTTTGCCTCTTTGTTTTCTCTCTCAACTTTGTCATTCATGGCATCAGGTCTGTCACAGACAGGCAGGTGACATAGGTAATCTCAGAGCCTTTGACAGGGTGTCAGTGGCGTAGGCAAAGCCCTTTAAACACAGCCCGTCTAAGTAAATGGCACACTCTGAAGGGGGAAAATGGATAGCCTGAGAGACAGAGGGGTGTGTTGACAGCCCAAAGCACGTGGACACACGAGTCCTCATGTGTTTCTGACTTGGGTTATTCTGACATGGAGCACAGCAGGTATCTCGGGTACTGCTCTCCTGGCAGCTGCAAAGACACAAAGGCTTTCATGCTCATTTCCTAAACCCCCAGTTTGCAAAAAAGTGATGATTACTGTTACTTCTGCTTTTAGACAAGATAAGTGCATCCAAGGCAGTGTGTTGCCATAGCGAGGTTTCTGCCAGTCAATCGTAGGTGTCCAAATGAAGTGACTGTTAAATATACAGCAAGTATTTTGTCAAAACATCATATTTTTGTCTGCTATATGACACCGTGATGTCTTTAGATAAAGCCCAGACTGTGGAACCGCATGTGTATGCGTGTGCATGTTCACACAGACAGCTGAATTCCCCCTACAGCCCCACCAATTTCCATACCTCTCTATATACTGGAACAAGGTGGTTGCAAAGTACTGTGACTCTGCCCCTTAGGCATTCTATTTATTTGTTTATCTGTCTACATTCATTGCCCCTGTTGTTGGCAGGGTCTGGGGAGGGTAATTACTGGTGTGGAACAGCAGGAGAAGAAGCCAATTTAAGTGTGGGCACCACTGAGGTGTGAGGCCTGCCCCGGGAGGCTCCGGCTCCTCACCTGTTCCATTTAGGCTTGGAAGAGAAGAGGGGCCACTGGGGCTAGCCACAGTATGGGATTAGACACAGCATTTGGACACACACACACACACACACACACACACACACACACACACACACACACACACACACACACTCTCTATATATCTCACCGTTTCTCCCTCTCCAGATCAATAAATAATAACATGGGGACAAAAATGTTCCATTTATTTTGAGTGAGAAGATATTTGATGTTGTCCCATAAAGAAAACTGAAAGTTATTAGCCCACTATGCAACCAGAAAATCTAGATTATTACACTTCAAGAATTTGTTAAGAAAAAAGGCATCGTTGAGACAGAATTGTATTTTTTTTCTATCTAGGCTTGTTACCTGTTTTTCTTCTGCGATGCTGAGCATCATATCAGCTTAACACACCGACAGTAATAGCTTCACTCTTTTAAATAGACAGAGGGATGAAGAATAGTTGTTGTGTAGGAGAAATAAAGGACAGAGATGGTCACCCAACTTATAGTATAAGAAAAGAATTTAGAAAGAAAAAAACTTTAACACATCTGTGACAACATTTTTTCAGAAGCTGGGGGCAAGGTCATGGAAATTGTGTGTTTTTCTCTAAGTCCCTCCAGAGGGACAGGTCTGAAACTGGA